>CAJVGC010000001.1:52032039-52109339 GCA_910822075.1 Senecio squalidus | reverse complement strand
ATAATAATTAACGTCTAAATACTTATTTGTGATTGATTAGCCATTGTTTGAGATCTTAGTGAGACCTAACAGATGTCTTAGAACACGTTGAGCAGTATGTCGGAACTACGCCTGGGAGTACTAATACCGATGTGCTTGCACTTTCTGCCACATTTGTTTATTCAGCAAATACTGATCATACTGAGGAGTTCCCTGTGGACATGGATATCGGTGATGATGTTACTTCTCATTATCAACCCGTTGATACTCCAGTTGGTCCTAGTCGAGCAAACGACCACATTCTGATACGGTTGTTTTGTAATCATTGGATGACGCACTAATTCGCCATCCTCGCAAACGACCAGCTCTTGAAACCCCTTCATCGCTCACTATTTCAGATTTACATTCTCTTGTTTTGCATCTTTTCTCGGAGATTAACACCATGAAGGCAGAGGATAAAAAGAAATCTGAACGTATTTCCATTCTTGAGGCTCAGGTTAAGAAACTTGTTGAGAGTCCATTAGCTCAGGGGGAGAATACGTGTAAGGAAGATCAACTTCAGAATGTTCGTTGTGAAGATAATCCTAATGATCCAAGTTCAAAAAAGGAAAAGGAGCTGCATGGATCTTCGCAAGTCCGGATCATTCAGATATCAGCTCAAACTCAGCCAACTACTGCACGAAACCAGGGGGAGTCATCACGAGGAGGTCCTTCGACCAAAACAAGAGATTACGGTGATTATGAAGAACCCGATGCTGATCTTTGGGAAATTTATACTACTGGAAGAGTTTCAGATGATGTTGGTGGTGTTGACTTGATTTATATCTCTGTTCCATATGAAGGTTATACAATTCAAAATGGGATTTAGAAGATCGTAAATTTGGAAGAAATACAAGGATAGTTTAGAGCTAAAAAGGATGAAACGGAAAAGGCTGAAAAGATAATTCAAAAGTTTTATACAAAAACTTCAACTAAACAACCAAAGTTAGGTATTATTAGTTGGATGTTTGACTGTGAATTGCATGTATTTATTATCAAACGATTTGACGGAGTTCAATACATGGAGAAGAACATCAAGAAGTTCAGCTCATTTCCAAAGTCAGAAATAGAAGATCTAGCGAGACTGAGATTGATAAAGAGGGGAAACAGTGAATGGGCGAACATGATGCAGAATATTACTCGCCGAGAAACTCTTTCAGGAAAATATGAGGATCTTAATCCAGTACAAGGAAAGTTTGTTGTAAACAAAAGCAGATAGATATTAGAACTAGAAAGCCTGCTACTAAAACTGTTTATCCACGAGTTGAAAGCTTAACGAAGATTCCTCTGAAGAATTTTGCAAAAGATATTCTTGAGGATCTTTATCTATGGGTTGTGGATACTGATACAGGTGAAGTAGTTATGTACAAGAAAGATGATGAAGTAGCTGAAGGCATGAGCGAGATTCTGCGAGTCTTTGATCCGACACATTTGGCTAATCTTTCGAAAAAAGACTTGAAGATTTTGGACGAGAACAGGATTTATGCTAGAGATGGTTGGGCGGATATTGGCAGAGACTATTAGAGAATTGTCATTGGTTGTATTAATCTTTGAGTTCATGCTGACAATGAGATATTACGGAACATCTAGAAACATCTGTCAAGGGGGAGTTTGTTAGTGCTATACGTAAATGACACTTGTTCTAGATTTATATATTTGTTGAGTTTGTTAAGTTTGTCACGTTATTAGTGTGTCCCACGAACTTGTTTTGTTCGTGGGCTTTTGAGTCTGTTTTGGGTATCACGAACACTGTGTTTTTTGTGAGCCCATTAGTAATTCTTAAGCCGTGAACATGTTATCCGATATAAAGAGATAACTAGTTTAGTTTTAGCGTTAGACTTTTGCAGAAGCTTATAGAGAAACATTGAGAATATCGATTGTATTGAGTTGAGTGATTCAATATTAATACAAGTATTATGCGGTTTTGGTTATTGATTTATTATCGTTTCTAAGCCATTCTATTGTATATTGATTGTTGATTATTGAGATTCCGCCTCGTAATCAACTGGTTTAGTCCTGTTGATCCATTACTAGGGACCTACACGAATTTCATGAAGTCCTAAGTGATCATCGGCTTAGTCCCCAAGTTTTTCATGATCATTGGTTATCTTTTGGTTTCGACATTATCATGTCACGAAATTGGCTAAATCCCAAGATTTTTAAATCGTCAATTTGATCTCATGATTAAAGGTCCTATGATCATTATTCTGATCTATGGTCTGGTTTAAGTTCTATGGTGACCAATCATGCGAAAGGCTAAGTCTCATATTCAAGAATGGGGACATCCTTATAAAATATTATGAACAGATCACATGCAAGATCCAAAATGCTCTATGCCAGGTTTGAAATTAGAGTTTTCTGAAATTTATCCAACATTTTAACCAAAGGTTATAAAGTAATCTAAGCACTTTTTTCACAAACGGTTCAAACAAAAGAATTGGTTCAAAAACAAACAAATCGAAATCTACTCTAAGTTGTCTTCATTACCCATAGGGGTTTCTTCTGTTGCTTCATCCTCCGTGTTGTGGGCAGGATTTCAGGCTAAGGATCTCGTGTTCAGGATCTCAGGTTAAGGATCTCGGGTTAAGGATATCAAGTTAAGGATCTCGAGTTCAGGATATCAGGTTAAGGATCTCGGGCTTAGGATATCAGGTTAAGGATTTCGAGTCCAGGATATCAGATTAAGGATTTCGGGTTTAGGATCTCATGTTCAGGATCTCGGGCTTAGGATCTCGTGTTCAGGATCTCGGTCTTATGATCTCAGTATCTAGGCTTATATGTGTTATTAACTTATTTATATCCATTGTATATCTTGACCAGGTCAATCAAAAAGGAGTTTGGACTTAGTCAAGCATTAAAAACATGTTAAGAGAGTCAATTATGATGGGAGAAAAATAAGGACCGTTACTAGACTTGAAGACCAAGTTAATCAGGAGGACCCTACTATTTCGGGATCACATCTGTTTTTTTTGTTTACTATATAAACTGAGGCAAATAATCAAATTAGGGACCGAATCTTCACTACCACAACAAAAAACACTCGTTCTTTATCATTTTCAGTTGTTCATAAAACACTTACACACTTTTCACCTTAGATTGATCATTTTCTCTCTCGTATTGTATTATCTTACATTTTTCTAACTTAACAAAGGCAAGGGATTATTATCCCTTCTCGAGGTTTTATGTCGGCAATCTAAAAGGATTAAGGGCTTTCCTCGTATATCATCGTGTCATTTTACTTTACTTTCATTTCTATTACGTTTTTATTACTTTTTCTGAACAGTCTCGTGATCACCAAAGAGATCACAGTCGAGAGTCGAGATCACAACAGCACCTAACGTCACTTACTGATTTGATCACGGAATTATTATAAGTAGTTTTTGTACAAAAAAATTTGGCGCCCACCGTGGGGAAAGTGGTGCTTTTTATTATCAAAACCTGTTAAAAGCTTTACTTAATCGATTTTTATCAATATTCTTTACGACAATGGCGTCTCATGGAAAATCAACCTTTGTTTCATCAACCTCCACAACCTCAGGCTTAGTACCACCTTCCACCAAGCCCATCGAATCATCACCCTCGTTTCTGAAGCTTGACAACATTCAGAAAAAGACAGTCTATGCATTATCCAGTTTATCTGGCTCCAAGGTATTTCCTCCTAACCCTCATGTTGTTTCTACCAATGATATTTCTTTCATGTTCTCACAGGTAACAGAGCATTGTAAGAGGATAGAGAGGGGAAATGATGAATTGAAGAAGGAAATGGATGGTATCAGAAATAGAATGATAGATCCTGTCATTCCGAGATCAAGTCCTTTACATGGAAGGAACCTGAACTTTGATGTCTCCTCTTCGGAAATGTACATTGGAGATTTCATGTCCATACGACAAGACGCAGGATATCAAACCCCTACAACTGGAACAAGAGTGTCTGAACCGATCTATGGAACCAGGGTCTCGACGATGCGTGATCATGAAATTATTCAGAGATCATCGCGTCAGATACCTGGTACAGGTAACAGGTCAAATGTATTTCCTTATGAAACTAACAATTCACAGGATTCGGGTATAAGCCCGAGTATGGCGAGGGAATTGGAGAAGTTGAAAGTTATGATCACGAGCGTGCCTGGTGTGGTACAACCTATTCCGGAGATGTGTTTGTCAGCTCACAATGAATCAATATTTGCTCCGCCGATATGCAATGATGAGATCCCAAAGAGATTTCATACTCCGAGCATGAAGCCATATGATGGAACAACTGATCCAGAGGAACACGTTGCTTAATATAGGGAAAGAATGGAGATAATACCCATTCCAGTTGATCTCAAAGAAGCTTGTGTATGCAAGGTCTTTGGAGCAACCTTAACAGGACCATCCTTAAAATGGCTACTCAATGTCCTCCCTTATTCAATTACTTCTTTTGCTCATATGATCAATCTATTTAATAATCAGTTTTCTTGCAGCATGATATTCAAAAAGTTGACTACTGACCTTTATAGGGTAACTCAAGCTCATAATGAATCTCTTGGGGATTTCATAGGAAGGTTTGGGAGAGAAGCCTTAGGGCCTAAATCTTGACATGCCCACTGCGGTCCAAGATTTGAAGATAGCACTTAAAAGAGATAATCATTTTTATCGGGATCTCGTAATGAACCCATGCAAGAACCTAGATGAAGCTAGGACCAGAGATTTAAGGTTCATCCGGCTGGAAGAAGACATGAATCTACAAAATAAGACGGACTCTTCAACCTATGATCGACCTAACAGGAAAGCAGAAGCTTCCTCTTATAGGAACAACAGGAACAAGCCGTATTCGAGAACAGATAATCACAAGATCAATGTAGTAGAAGAAGACGAATATCCTAGGATCATAGATTAATTATTTTTTAGTTGATACTCCAGGTTTAATATATGCTATGCAAGGTCTAGGGGATAAAACAATCTGGCCAACAAAGAATGATGTGAGGGCTAATTGGAAGGATAAAACCAAGTGGTGCGCATTCCATGAAGATTTTGATCATACCATAGAAAATTGCATTGCTCTCAGAAAGGAGATCAGTCATTTATTAAGCAAAGGATACTTGAAGGATCTCTTAGGAAAAAAGAGCAGGGATCACAATAGAGATCCGGATAGGAGGAAGGACATCGATGATCATAAGGATCAGTTGAAGGCCCCTCGAAGAGCAAGATCCCCTCCTCCAGATGCTAAGGTAATCAATTTTTATACCTGGTGGTTCAGATATTTGTGGTACTTCTAATTCTGCAGCTAAGAGGCATGCAAAGGGCGCGAAGTCAGAAAACGGATGGAGGAAAACAAAGATTTCTAGTTTGAAAGAGAAGACGATAGTCTCATTCAATAAAGAAGACAGGGATGATGTGCAGGAACCTCATCAAGATGGACTGGTGATCACGTTATATGTTTCCAACCACTTCGTTCGCAGGATCCTGATTGATGGAGGAAGCTCGGTTAATATCATTCGATTAGAGACTCTGAAGAAAATGAAAATCCTAGAAACAGAGATCATTACTAAAACTACTGTTCTGGTTGGATTTAGTGGCGTGATCAGGAACACGTTGGGGATATCAAGCTACCAGTCTATATAGAGGGAGTAAATTCTATTCAAATTTTTTGTGTTATTGACTCTTTATCTAGTTATAATATCATATTTAGGCAGGTCTGGGATTCATGATATGAAAGCAGTGTCATCGACTTACCACCAATGTGTGAAGCTACCAACACCTTGGGGAGTAGTCAAGATAAATAGTGATCAGCAGGTAGCTAGAGATTTCTATACTACATCGATGAAATCTACAACTAAACCAAGGCAAGCATAGATATTACAGAAACAAGAGACCCTGAATCCTAAGGATCGCGACGTAAAAGAGGTGATCCTAGATCATGTGTTCCCGGAGAACAAATTACTCACTGGGTCAAACGTTTCCAAGGATTTTGAAGAAGGGGTCAAAATGTTTTTGAGGCAGAAGAAGTCAACATTTGCGTGGAAGCCAGAGGATATGACAGTTATATCTAAGGATATTATAACTCACAAACTTGGTCTTGAGCACAACTTCAAACCAATACAATAAAAGAGAAGGAATTTCTCTCCAGAAACCCATGTGATCATTCAAGAAGATGTACAAATATTATTAAAGACAGGAATAATAAGGGAAGCAAAATTCCCAAGATGGCTGGAAAACGTTGTAGTGGTACAAAAGAAGAACGTGAAGTGGAGAGTATGTGTGGATTACAATGATCTTAATAAAGCTTTCCCTAAGGATCCTTTCCCATTACCTCATATCGACTCAATGGTAGATGACACAGCTGGTCACGAGATACTGACGTTCATGGATGCATCTTCACGATTTCAACAAATTCAGATGGAACCAACGGACCAAGATGATACCGCATTCATGACACTCACACATATTTATTGTTATAATGCTATGCCTTTTAGATTAAAAAATGCAGGTGCAACATATCAGAGTCTTGTCAACATGATGTTCCGAGATCAGTTGGGAGATACCAGGGAAGTTTGCATTGATGATATGGTGGTGAAATCATAAAAGGCTAAGGATCACCTACGAGATATTGAAGTAGCATTCGAGATCTTGGATCAGTACAACATGAAACTGAACCAACAAAATGAAACTTTGGTGTGGAAGCAGGGAAATTCTTAGGATATATGGTAACCAAAAGAGGAACAGAAGCAAGTCCAGAGCTAATAAATGCCATCTTGGATTTAAAATCCCCTTCAAATCCTAAAGACGTTCAGAGATTAATAGGAAGGATCGCAGCTTTGAACAGATATATATCAAGATCAACAGACAAGTGCAAACAATTTTATGATATTTTGAAGAAAAATAAGATGTTCGAGTGGGGAGACAAGCAAGAGACAACATTTCAAGATCTCAAGAAATATTTGTCAACCGCACCACTGCTAATGAAGCTAGAAGACGGTGAACCTTTGTTCCTGCATTTAGAGGTATCACGAAACGCTGTAAGTGCAGTGATGGTCAAAGATCATGAAGGTTAGCAACACCCTGTATACTATGTAAGTAAAATTTTACTCGGTTATGAAAGCACGTACTCTCATCTTCAAATACTTATATTAGCATTAGTTAAGGCTTCAACAAAACTTACACATTAATTTGAAACACACCCTATACATGTTAAGAGTAATTACCAGATAATAAATGTACTTAGAAAACCAGAAATGTCGGGTAGAATGGCTAAATGGTTAGTAAAATTAAGTGCTTTCAATTTACTATATGAACCGAGAACTGCAATTAAGTCTCAGGCCTTAGGTGAATTTGTGGTTTATTTCACTAATGATCTCATAGAAGAAGTAGAATTAGAGGTACAACAACTGTGAGAAGTTAAGGAAAAGTTGACCTTATATACCTGACGGTACTTCTAATGTAAGAGGAACTGGATTAGGGATCATACTAAAATCACCACAAGGGGATATTATACCACAATCAATTAGTTGTGAGTTCCAAGCAACGAATAATGAAACCGAATATGAAGCCTTAATAGCAGGGTTACAATTAGCTAAAAGATATGGGGGTAAAAAATCTTCAAGTTTATGTTGACTCTTTGTTAATTGCTAATCATTTTTGGGGATCCTACGCAGTAAGAGGAGAGAGATTAGTATTATATTTGGATGTAGTTAAGAAGCTCGCAGAAAGCTTCGAAACATTTAACATTGAACAGGTACCAAGAGAAGAAGTTTTTCAACAGCACCTAACCTCACTTAACTGGTTTGATCACGAAAATATTATAAGTTTTTTTTGGTCAAAACACTAATATAAGTTTTTCAAGATGAGAGTACCTAATTTCAGCATAAAGTAAACTTTTACTTACATAGTATACCGGGTGTTGTTGAACTTCGTGATCCTTAACAAACACCGCGCTTACAGCATACCGTGATACCGCCAAATAAAGGAACAGAGTTTCACTGTCTTCTGGTTTCATTAACAAGGGTGCAGTTGACAAGTATTTTTTGAGCCTTTGGAAGGCTGTCTCTTGCTTGTCTCTCCATTCGAATCTTTGTTTCTTCTTCAAGATATCATAGAATTCCTTACACTTGTCTGATGATCTTAAAATGAACCTATTCAAAGCCAACAAGTCTTCCTGTTTACCTATGAACATCTTTAGGATTTGACGGTGATTTCAAATCTAAGATGGTCTTTATTTGTTCCGGACTTGCTTCTATTCCTCTTTTGGTTACCATGTACCCCGAGAACTTTCCTGCTTCCACACCGAAGTTGCATTTTGCCAGGTTCAGTTTCATGTTGTACTGATCAAGGATTTCAAAGGCTACTTCAAGGTCTCAGGTGATCCTTTTCTTTCTTTGATTTCACCACCATATCATCAATGTAAACCTCCATGGTATCTCCCAACTAATCCCGGAACATCATATTGACCAGCCTCTGATATGTTTTAATCCAAAAGGCATAGCATTATAACAATAAATACATGTAGGGGTCATGAATGAAGTGTCCTCTTGGTCTGATGGCTCCATCTGAATTTGTTAGAATCTAGAAGAGGCGTCCATGAACATCGGTAACTCGTGACCAGTTGTGGCATCCACTATTTATTTGATATGAGGTAAGAGGAAAGGATCCTTAGGGCATGCATTGCTGAGATCAGTGTAGTCCACACATACTCTCCATTTTCCATTTTTCTTCTGCATCACTACAACGTTTGCCAACCATCTTGGAAATTTAACTTCCCTTATCATCCCAGTCTTTAATAATCTTTGCACATCTTCTTAGATGATCATGTTTCTTTCTGGAGTGAACTTTTTTTTTGTGTGTATAGGCTTGAAGCTGCGATCAATACCAAGTTTAACATCTTTGGATATACCTTTCATATCTTTCGGCTTCCATGCGAATGTTGATTTCTTATGCCTCACAAATGTCAAGAGTCCTTCTTCGAGATCCTTGGAAATATTTGTTTCGAGGAGCACCTTGTCTTCTGGGAACACAGGATCTATGATCACCTCCTTTACGTCGTGATCCTTAGGTTTCAAGATCTCTTGGCTCTGTAGTTTCTATGCTTGTACTGGTTTGGTCGTAGACTTCATTGAGGTTGTATAGAAATCCTTAGCTTCTTGCCGATCGTTGTTTATATTGACTACTCCCCAAGGCGTTGGTAACTTCACACATTGATGGTAGGTCGATGGTACTGCCTTCATATCATGAATCCAAGGTCTGCCCAAATATGATGTTATAACTAGAAAAAGTGTCAATAACACAAAAAATTTGAATAAAATTCACTCCCTCTATATAGACTGGCAGCTTGATATCCCCGATCATATTCTTGATCTCGCCACTAAATCCAACTAGCAGCAATAACTATTATTAATTGTATATTCTTGTTCGTCATATAGTATATCTTGAGGAGTTGGTGACTTGGTGATGATCTTTGTATCTGGGATATTCATTTTCTTCAAAGACTCTAATCGAATGATACTGACGGAGCTTCCTCCATCAATCAGGATCATACGAACGAAATGGTATGCCACATATAGAGTGATCACCAAACCATCATGATGAGGTTTCTGCACATTATCTCTGTCTTCTTCGTCAAATGATACTATTGTCTTCTCCGTTAGACTAGAAGTCCTTTCTATCCTTGATTCGCTTTCCGATTTTGCTTCCTTGCCATGCCTCTTAGCTGCAGAATAAGAGGTACCACGGATATCTGAACCACCAGATATAAAGTTGATTACCTTAGCATCTGGAGGAGGAGATCTTGCTTTTTGAGGAATCTTCGATTGATCTTGGTGATCATTGACATCTTTGCTCCTATCTGAATCTCTATTGTGATCCATATCATTTTTTCCTAGGAGCTCCTTCAAGTGACCCTTGCTTAGCAGGTGACTGATCTCCTTTCTTAGTGCAATACAATTTTCTGTGGTGTGACCAAATTCTTCATGGAACGTGCACCATTTGGATTTATCTTTCCAATTGGCTCCTAGATCACTCTTTCTTGGCCATCTTTCCTTATCCCCTAGACCCTGCATAGCATATATTAAACCTACATAGCATATATTAACCTGCAGTATCAACAGAAAAGCAATAATCTATGATCTTAGGATATTCTTCATCTTCTTTTTCTTCTACTACATTGATCTTGTGATTATCAATTCTTGAATACAGCTTGTTCCTATTGGTCCTATAAGAGGAAGTTTTCGCTTTCCTGTTCGATCGATCATAAGATGAAGAATCCGTCTGCTTTTGTAAGTTCATGTCTTCTTCCAACCAGATGAACCTAAGCGCTCTGGTTCTAGCTTCATCTAGATTCATGCATGGGTTCATTACCAGACCTGATAAAATTGATTATCTCTTTTAAGTACCATCTTCAAAGCTTGGACTCCAGTGGGATTATCCAGATTTGGGATCCCTAAGGCTTCTCTCCCAAACCTTCCTAAGTCCCTAAGAGATTCCTTATTAGCTTGTGTTACCCTGTAAAGGTCAGTAGTCAATTTTTCGAAGATCCTGCGGTAAGAAAATTGATTATTAAGTAGATTGATCATATGAACAAAAGTAATTGAATAAGGAGGAACATTGAGTAGCCATTTTAAGGCTGCTCCTGTTAAGGTTGCTCCAAAGCCCTTGCATACACAAGCTTCTTTGAGATCAGTTGGAATGGGTATGATTTCCATCCTTCCCTATATTGAGCGACATGTTCCTCTTGGTCAGTTGTTCCATCATATGGCTTCATGCTCGCAATCTGAAATTGCTTTTGGATCTCAGCATTGCATATCGGTGGAGCAAATCTTGATTCATTGTGAGATGATGGAGACATCTCTGGGATAGGTTGTAGCACACCAGGCACGGTGGTGATCAAATCTTTCAACTTCTCCAATTCCCTCTCCATACTCGGGCTAATACCTGAATCCTGCGAATTGTTAGTTTCACCAGGAAATACATTTTACGTGTTACCTGTTCCAGATATTTGACGTGATGATCTTTGAATATTTTCATGATCACGCATCATCGAGACCCTGATTCCGTCGATTGGTTCAGACACTCTTCTTCCAGTTGTAGGAGTTTGATATCCCGCGTCTTGTCACATGGACATGAAATCTCCACTGTATATTTCTAAAGAGGAAGCATCAAAGTTCCAGTTCCTTCCTTGTAAAGGACTTAATATTGGGATGACAGGATCTGTCATCCTAGATTTGATCTCTTCAGTTCATCATTTCCCCTCTCTATCCTCTTGCAATGCTCTGTTACCTGTGAGAACATGAAAGCAATATCATTGTTAGAAACAACAGGAGGGTTAGGAGGAGATACCTTGGATCCAGATAAACCGGATCCTGTAGAGATTGTCTTTTTCTGAGTGTTTTCAAGCTTCTGAAACGAGGGTGATGATCCAATGGGTTTGGTGGAAGGTGGTAGTAAGCATGAGGTTGTAAAAGTTGATGAAATAAAAGTTGATTTTCCATGAGATGCCATTTTCGTAAAGAGAATTGATAAAAATCGATTAAGTAAAGCTTTTATCAAATTTTGGGTTAATTGTTTGGAAATGCATCGAATTTTACATCCAAAACTATTGTATGCATTCAGTTTTTAGAAACTCTATTATATTCATTTAATTACCATAGACGTCTATTGTATATATAAGTTTACCTCTTTATCAAGTAGCAGGTAACTATCGATGACACATCAAAACACATAAGATGCCACACAAGAAAATAGAGACACGTCATTACCATGTCATACATTTAATATTCTAATTCTAATATTAAAAAACTTAAATCTCCATCACTTTTCGTCAAACATGCTAGCATCAAAAACTTAAATCTCCGTCGTAGCTTTCTTTCATCTCCACCTCCCTCTCCGTCGTACTTTGTTTCATCTCCGCCGCCATCTCCGTCGTACCTTTCTTTCATCTCCGCCGCCATCTCCATCACTTTTCGTCAAACATGCTAGCATCAAAAACTTAAATCTCCGTCGTAGCTTTCTTTCATCTCCGCCTCCCTCTCCGTCGTACTTTGTTTCATCTCCGCCGCCATCTCCGTCGTACCTTTCTTTCATCTCCGCCGCCATCTCCGTCGTACCTTTCTTTCATCTCCGCCGCCATCTCCGTCGTACCTTTCTTTCATCTCCGCCGCCATCTCCGTCGTACCTTTCTTTCATCGTCATTGCAACTGGCCGCCATCGCCGTCCAAACCTGCCGTCTTCATCGTCATCGCAGCTTCGTCATCGTCCAAACTGGCCGCCATCGCCGTCTAAATTCAAGGTATCAAATTCCTTAACCGAAATCAAACCGTCGAGGAATAGTTTGAAACCCAAATATTAGTTATTTGATTTGAGTAGAGATGATGATATAGAGATTTTATCGACGTCATATATGTTGGGTACAAGAAACCAATATCTTCACGTAATCGACGTCATATATGTTGGGATGAGATGATGATATAGAGGTTTTATTAAATATAAAAAAATTATTATATTAATATTAATAATATGTTTAATTATTTATATATATAAAAATTACACATAGGTATAACCGGTGCCACGTCACCAATCAACAAGTTTCAGGTCACTTGCTATATACGATAGACGTCTACCGTAATTTGATGAATACAATAGATGATTTATAAATTGGAGGCATATAATAGTTATTGGTGTAAAGTTCAATGCATTTTCAAATAATTAACCCTCAAATTTTTGATGATAAAAAGCACCACTGCCCATGGTGGGCGCCAAATTGTTTTGACAAAAAACTACCTAAGGCATTTCCGTGATCAAACTAGTTAAGTTAGGTAGGGTGTTGTGGTAATCTGATGAGTGATCACAAGATAATTTATTTTAATAAATGCGTAAAAAGTAAATGAACACAGAGGTGTACGAGGAAAGCCCTTAATCCTTTTGGATTGCCGGCATAAAACCTCTGGAAGGGATAATAATCCCTTGCCTTGTTGATTTTATTAATAAGAACATTAATGATTACAGAAATGAGCATAAGTGACCGATTCTAAGTGTTTGTGTTGTAATTCAGGTGAGTATTATGGTGTTACTGTGTGTGTCTCCCATATCGATCATTGCCTCTATTTATAGTTAAAAGAAAATAACAACTATAGCGAAATAGGTGGGATCATCTCAGTTCCGAGATATGCGGGATCTTCCATAGCTACTTCATCAACGTGTATTTCAAGTCTTGCCAGCTTTGACTTAGACCATAACTCCAACGGCTATATTGTCTAACTATGATACCTGCCAAAATCAGAGTAAAACATGTAGAAATATAATGAGTGTTAGTGATCATGAACTTGTTAGTAACCCCGTGATCATATAGACTGTTGTGATCCGTGATCTCGATTTAACCTGTAATGATCATGATCTTGTGATGATAGACAAAAATTTACCCATAACAGAAAGTATATAAGACCACTGTTCTATTTAAAAATAAAAACGAGACGATCGTAATGGCGTAATTTGTTTCGTCTAACCATTAAAGTTTCGTGAGATAATTTAATTTTAAAAAATAAAGAGAAGTGAGTTTTTGTTTTAATTTTAGTCATTAGATTAAAATAGGATGAAGTGCAATAATATTGTCTTTTGTTCCTCATGAATTATAGGTATTAATGGATCATTTCTTTATTTACGTATATATCTTTCTAATAAAACCATCAAAAAGTTATATTTATCTATCAAATAACTTCAAAAAAAGTAGAAAATAATAAAAATTTATTTTTCTTTTCGGATATTCCGGTAATCAGAAATATCAAAATTTTCAAAAAAAACTAACATATCCAATTTTTTGTTCGAACATTAAAATTCGAATGTTTGAATTCATATATTTTTATACACCGGACACATGTACCCAATAGTTGAGAAATGTTATATTTAATTATAAAAAAAAAAAGAGTATGCAAAGGTTCTTTCAAAAATCATATAAAATATATATTGAATATTATATCAAAACACACATTTTTTCGCTTCTTAATTTTTCTCCATCTACTTAATATTGTAATTTTTTCTTGTACGAAAATAACTTTTTAATATTCTAGATGCTTTAGAAGGGATCAAACTAAACACTACTTCTTTGACCACTATGGATAAAAATCACCTTTCTATATAACAAACATAAAAATAAGAATATAGGATTTATATGATAATCTTCTCCTCGTATATATCATCTAAACTTTAATCCCATTTGACTAATCTTACACAGCAATGCGTCTCCTTTTGTTACTAAGTCACTCACTCTTTATTTTTCATCTATTGACATTTATTATAATTTATTAATTAGTAGTTATTAATTATAAATTTAATAAAATAACACTATATTATATTTTCTTCCTAATTGATTTAAAATTTTTATTTTTCTCACTATTAAATTAATGAGATTGATTTTGTAGTTAATATTTAGTATCATAAGTTATATTTGTTAGGTTTTGCTATTGATAAGTCACACTAAAAAGTATTATTTGTATAATTTGTTATTTTGATTGTTCAATGTTATGTATTAGTGATTAGTGATTTCGAAAATACGAAGATAATATTTTGAATATGTAATAAATTTTTAAATACAACCTATATATAGTTGTTAACATTATTTCTCATATTTGTTATATCCTAATATTTAAAGTACTATAAATATATGTTTGTAATAAAAAGATTATAAAAAATCTAAATAATAGACCTAACAATCATTGAATGTATCAAATAATTGTTTTTTGTGAATTACATTTGGGAGAGTATAATTTTTTTTATTCATTCAATTCATAAACCACAAATATACATTGCATTAATTTGATTATTAGAAATATGAATTAAGTCTCTCAATCATAGCTCGTTTGTAATAACACTAGTTATTTTTGGCGACGATATTTACCTTTAGCGACGACACTATTTTAATTAATTAACTAAAAACATTAATAATTTCCGCCAAATCCCACCAAAAGCTACGGAGACGATTTGTCGTCGCCGTAGGTGTCTCTGACATATTTATTTAATTAATAAATAATTAAATGTTTATTTAAATAATTTATAAACTATTAAAATAATTAATTAATTTAAATAGGGCTACAGCGACGACAAATCGTCGCCGTAGACCCTAATAAATTAATTAATTATTTAATAAATAATTAAATGTTTATTAAAATAATTAATTAATTTAGATAGGCCTACAGCGACGACAAGTCGTCGCCGTAGACCTTACTTAATTAATTAATTATTTAATAGATAATTAAATGTTTATTAAAATAATTAATTAATTTAAATAATATATAATGTTAATATATTAAAATTATATAATGTTAGTATATATAATTGTTTTTAATTAAATTATATTTAAAAAATAAAAATATAGTATATCAAATAAAATAATATATAATGTTAATTTCAAATAATAATTTTTGTTTAAAATAAAATATATTTGATAATAAGAAATTAAAAGTAATTATATTATTAATGTTAATATACTTAAAATAAATGTATATACATATTTTTAAAAATCTAATATCGTAATTAAATAATTAATACGATTAATAATCGTTTACTGTTATAACGAAAAGTTGTAATACGACATGTTGTGGTATAAGTATAACTTTAAACCATAAGCACGTAATGCTAGACCTTAAATCCTAAACTCATATCCCTAAACCATCGTAACGGTAAACCCGAACAACATTCATCGACTATCAACTATTAAAGGTAACATGAGTTAAGGCAAAGTTGTATAGACAATTCATCTATCGACCATTCATCGACTATTAGAACATCATAACCACGTAATGCTAGACCTTAAATCCTAAACTCATATCCCTAAACCATCGTAACCCTAGAAACCTAAACCATCGTAACCCCAGAAACCTAAACCATCGTAACCCTAGAAACCTAAACCATCGTAATCCTTAAACCATCCTAACCTCACCATTTTATCGACTATTAAAGGTAACATGAGTAAGGCAAAGTTGTATAGACCATTCATCTATCGACCATTCATCGACTATTAGAACACCATTCATCGATAATTAGAGCTAATTAACCCGAACAACATTCATCGACTACGTACACCATACATGACATCCAATTATCAATGATTTGATCTATCATTACATAACTTGTAACAATGTCAATGTATACTATCACACATAGAGGTATTCAATTGACTACTCACCATTGATCATCGACAACGGTAAAACAAGTCGATATCGTTTTTCCACAGTTTAATAACTTATACCTAATATAATTTAAATATTTAACTTATACCTAATATAATTTAACTTCATTTTCATTACTAATATTATTTAAACGTTTTCGTTACTAATATAATTACATACTAAATTAAAGAAAAAAAAAAAATTTGGAAAGGCCTTTGGCGACGACAAATCGTCCCTAAAGGCCCGGTCAACAAAAGTCAGCCTATTTGGGCAAGCCCGCCAAACTTTTGGAGTTTCCCGGGTCAGGCCTACAGCGACGATAAGTCGTCGCCAAAGGGTTACAGGGACGACTGTTAGAACATCATAACCACGTAATGCTAGACCTTAAATCCTAAACTCATATCCCTAAACCATCGTAACCCTAGAAACCTAAACCATCGTAACCCCAGAAACCTAAACCATCGTAACCCTAGAAACCTAAACCATCGTAATCCTTAAACCATCCTAACCTCACCATTTTATCGACTATTAAAGGTAACATGAGTAAGGCAAAGTTGAATAGACCATTCATCTATCGACCATTCATCAACTATTAGAACACCATTCATCGATAATTAGAGCTAATTAACCCGAACAACATTCATCGACTACGTACACCATACATGACATCCAATTATCAATGATTTGATCGATCATTACATAACTTGTAACAATGTCAATGTATACTATCACACATAGAGGTATTCAATTGACTACTCACCATTGATCATCGACAACGGTAAAACAAGTCGATATCGTTTTTCCACAGTTTAATAACTTATACCTAATATAATTTAAATATTTAACTTATACCTAATATAATTTAAGTTCATTTTCATTACTAATATTATTTAAACGTTTTCGTTACTAATATAATTACATACTAAATTAAAGAAAAAAAAAAAAAATTGGAAAGGCCTTTGGCGACGACAAATCGTCCCTAAAGGCCCGGTCAACAAAAGTCAGCCTATTTGGGCAAGCCCGCCAAACTTTTGGAGTTTCCCGGGTCAGGCCTACAGCGACGATAAGTCGTCGCCAAAGGGTTACAGGGACGACTATTAGAACATCATAACCACGTAATGCTAGACCTTAAATCCTAAACTCATATCCCTAAACCATCGTAACCCTAGAAACCTAAACCATCGTAACCCCAGAAACCTAAACCATCGTAACCCTAGAAACCTAAACCATCGTAATCCTTAAACCATCCTAACCTCACCATTTTATCGACTATTAAAGGTAACATGAGTAAGGAAAAGTTGTATAGACCATTCATCTATCGACCATTCATCGACTATTAGAACACCATTCATCGATAATTAGAGCTAATTAACCCGAACAACATTCATCGACTACGTACACCATACATGACATCCAATTATCAATGATTTGATCGATCATTACATAACTTGTAACAATGTCAATGTATACTATCACACATAGAGGTATTCAATTGACTACTCACCATTGATCATCGACAACGGTAAAACAAGTCGATATCGTTTTTCCACAGTTTAATAACTTATACCTAATATAATTTAAATATTTAACTTATACCTAATATAATTTAACTTCATTTTCATTACTAATATTATTTAAACGTTTTCGTTACTAATATAATTACATACTAAATTAAAGAAAAAAAAAAAAAAAAATTGGAAAGGCCTTTGGCGACGACAAATCGTCCCTAAAGGCCCGGTCAACAAAAGTCAGCCTATTTGGGCAAGCCCGCCAAACTTTTGGAGTTTCCCGGGTCAGGCCTACAACGACGATAAGTCGTCGCCAAAGGGTTACAGGGATGACAAAATCGCTGGTCTAAATAAATGCAGATTCTTATCTCTTTCATTTCCATCAAAACACAAACTCGGCACCACCCAATTTCTTAGCTTCAAAATCTCCATTTTTGTTGAATTTAGGTTTCCTACACCGTTATTATCACTCTAACATTCCACTACCACCACCAAATTGCCACCACCCGCCACCAACCGTCGGCACCCACCACCATCACCACCAAACCGCCACCACCCACCACAATCACCACCAATTCCTCCATTCCTCCACCACCATCTAGGTTTGTTTCTTTTTCTTTTTCTTTTTCATAAACTTAATTATTTTGTTCAATTTGTAATTTGTTAGTTTATTAATTTGGGAATTGTTTTGTTAGATATTTTTCACCACTATATCCGGTTATTGATTTGATTGAGCATCTCTTTTAAAAAGTTAGTATCAAAATTAATTTGGGTTTTATTTTTGTTAATAAGAATTTGTATAGTTAGTATATGTATAAAAGTTTGTATGATTTTATGAAATGGGTCAAAGTTGGCAAAGTGGGTTAAATGGGTCAAAGTGGGCAAAGTGGGTTAAATTTGTATAATTTAAAAGTGTAGAATTGTATGATTTGTATGTATAAAATTGTATGATTTAAATGTGTAGAATTGTATGATTTAAATGTGTAGAATTGTATGGTTTGTATGTATATAAGTTTGTATAATGTAGGTTTAGTGATTAATTTCGGAGTAATGAGACCTTAGGTCTGAAATTAATCGATCCCGTAGAATACCTGTCCGAAATTAATTTATTAGAAATTAATTTCGGAAAGTCCCCATTTTGGGACTGCTTTTTGAATGTTTTGTCTCATTTAGGATATATATGTGTATAATTGATATACTATTTAAGAAAAGAGTTAATTACATGGGTCGTCCCTATGGTTTGCACCATTTTCATCGGTCGTCCCTATAACTTTTTTATTACACCACTAGTACCTAAGTTTGAATTTTGTTGCGTACAGGGTCCCTATTTTGGATGTGCCGTTAAATGTGCCGTTAGTGGGACTCATGTGCTATGCACATGAGGGCATTTTCGTCCTTTTACCTTTCTCTCTCCCATTAAAACCCAGATTCAATCCTAAACTAAATAAAAAAACACAATCAAAATCCAAATCTCAAATCACAATTAAAACCTAGATTTAATCCTAAACTAAATAAAAACACACAATCAAAATCCAAATCTCAAATCACAATTAAAACTCTTCCTTAGCATCTTCATCATCGTTCCTCTTCCTTGCAATTCTAACTCTGACTCTCCTTGGGACACTTCTGATTCCTCGGCTCCAGATATGTTTGTTAAGCTTCACATCCACTCTCACATCGGTAGTACCCATCGCACTCTGTGCAAACTTCTTAATTTCCTTAATCGCCTTTGGTGCCTTCTTCTTAAAAGTTCTGTAAAATTCCAAACAAACATAATCTTAAAAAACAACTTCCGCAAACTAACAAATCCTTAAATATACATATCATTGCTTAATAATTAATTAATTAATTAAGAACATCTAGCAATGGAACATAATCAAATAAGCAAACCATAAGACTATCGACACCATTATACAAACTATTGTTTCGAGCAAATATGAAAACTATGATCTTATAAAAAAAAACAAAACATGTGGATTTAAGGTTACCATCCATGGAGACGTTTGTGGAGATTGATGGTGTACTCCCTGGTAACAACTTCTTATTTCCTTCCTTTAACTTTCTCCACCATTTTTACCTTTTTAACCTTCTTCTTCCTCAGCAACACTCAATCACCACGGCGGCTTGACGGATGACGGCAGTTTCGGATTTGATACCGGAGGTGAAGTCCTGTAGATCACGGCGGTAGGTTTGGATGACGGAATCGAATTAATCAGTATCGCCCCTTTTAATTTCTCTATTGATCTTGTTGTGATTTTGGGGGAGAGAAGTTAAAAAGATGAATTTGGGGAAAGAGGTCTCACAGTGATTTTAGGGATTTTGTGGGGATTGGGAGAGAGAAAGGTAAAAGGACAAAAATACCCTCATGTGTTATCCACGTGAGGTCACTTAACGGCACATTTAACGTCACGTCCAAATTAGGGACCCTGCACGCAATAAAATTCAAACTTAGGTACTAGTGGTGTAATAAAAAAGTTATAGGGATGACCGATGAAAATGGTGCAAACCATTGGGACGACTCATGTAATTAACTCTTAAGAAAAATTTGGTTATCACTTCTCCTTTACTCCTACGAATATGTGTTCAATACACATGTTTGGAGAGTTAAGGAGAAATGCTGCCGAATTTTTCTTAAATAGTATATCAATTATACACATCTATATATGAGACAAAACATTCAAAGAGTGGGTTAGGTTGCCTTCCATAGTTGGACTACCCGGCTTTGTAGAAATGGTAGTGATGTTTTTGACAACTTGATTAAATTATATAAAAAATAGTATATAGTTCTCACTACAAATTTGAACAAATCTTACATCCGCAGAAATGACTATTGATAAGAGTTGGATTTATATTAGAAATCGTATTTCCCCCGCATTTAGAACCGGTATTGACGCGTTTATCGAAAGGTGTATGAACCACTTGAATCATGAAGGTGAATGTCGTTGCCCATGTGACAATTGTGGTAATACAAGATGGGGTACCCCTAGACTAGTTGATTGTCATATAGAAAGATTCGGGTTTGACGAGTCTTATGAGACGTGGACACATCACGGTGAACAAATAGATACCAATGACACAAGTAATGATCCATATATTATACACGACTCACCTCCCCAAATGGTAGATGTATTGAACGATGTTCGTCAAGAGAATACTCCCAATGAACACGACACCGACACCAATGACACAAGTAATGATCCTACTGACGATACGAGTGATACAAATAACGATCTTGATAAATTATTAGCGTTTGCTAAAACCGAGCTATACCCTGGTTGTACTTGGATGTCTTCATTAGACTTTTTGGCTAAGATATTGCACATGAAGGTCATGAATAAATGGACAGATAGTTCATTTGACCAATTGTTGGGATTACTCAAAACATCATTTCTAAAAGATAACAAGATTCCGTCGTCACATTATGAAGCTAAGAGGTTGATGAAAGCGATCGGGTTAGGATATGAAGCCATACATTCTTGTAAGAATGATTGTTGTTTGTTTTGGGAGGAGAACTTTGACTTGCAAGTGTGTCCAATATGTGGTGAAAGTAGATGGAAAAACAAAGACACGTCGGGGAAGAAAGTTGCCAACAAGATTTTGCGTTATTTCCCTTTGACTCCAAGACTAAAACGTATGTACAGTTCTATACACACCGCTAAGTCTATGACGTGGCATGCTACTGTAAAATCTAGGGAAGAGGGTAAGATGCGTCATCCGGTAGATGGTGAAGCATGGAAAAGTTTTGATGAAAGATATCCAGATTTTGCAGCGGAACCAAGAAACGTCCGTTTAGGGTTGGCTGTTGATGGTTTCAATCTGTATGGCAACATGAGTTTGTCTTACAGCATGTGGCCTGTCATATTGACAACATGCAATACCCCCCCCCCCCCATGGTTATGTATGAAGGAATCTTCTCTCATGTTAACGTTGTTAATTCCAGGTCCTAAATCACCGGGGAAGGACATTGATGTTTACTTGAGGCCTTTGGTTGATGAATTAAATACGCTATGGTCTCAAGGAGTTCGTACAAAAGACGCTGTAACGAACACCTTTTTCATAATGAAAGCAAATCTAATGTGGACCATCAATGATTTTCCTGCTCGTAGTAGTTTGTCTGGTTGGACTGGACAAGGATACAAAGCATGTCCTTCATGTAACGAGGACACTCCATCCACTCGTGTCATTGGTAAAACTGCTTATGTAGGTCATAGAAGATTCCTAGCCTCAAACCATCCTTGGAGAAAGAGCAAAAAATTCAATAATAAGACTGATCGAACAAAACCTCCTCGAACATTCAACCACGAAGCAGTCTTACGCCAACTTGCTCAATTACTTAATCGTATTCCTGGGAAACATTCTAGTAACTCGGGTGTAAAAATAAAACGTGATGATAAGTTAGAACACAATTGGAGCAAAATTTCTATTTTTTGTGAGCTTGAATATTTTCAATTTCTTCAACTTCCACACAACCTTGATGTCATGCATATCGAAAAGAATGTATGTGAGAGTCTGTTGGGTACTTTATTAATGAATGAAAAATCCAAAGACACTCATAATGCAAGAAAGGATTTGGAAAATTTGGGGATTCGAGATGAGTTGTGGCTTAAGGAGAATGCTAAAAGAGACGGGAAGTTCTCAAAACCTCATCCAAAATACTCGTTCACAAATGAAGACAGGCAACGTTTTTGTCGGTTTATCAAAGAAGTCAAACTACCAGATGGATTTGGATCAAACTTTAAGCGGAAAGTCACCGATAATGATAACAACATAACGGGCATGAAGTCTCATGATTGTCATATAATGATGCAACGATTGTTACCAGTTGGAGTGAGAGGGTACTTGGATGAAAGTATTTCAACACCAATAGTCGAGCTCTGCGCATTTTTTAAGCAAATTTGTGCTAGAACTTTGACTGTTCCCGACATGTTGAAAGCTCAAGAGCAGTTGATCAAACTTTTATGTACTTTCGAGCAAATATTTCCTCCAACTTTTTTTGACATAATGATTCATTTGGTTATGCATCTACCGGGAGAAGCTATTCAAGGTGGGCCCGTTTACACTAGGTGGATGTATCCATTTGAAAGATACATGAAGAAGCTAAAAAATTATGTTAGAAATAAAGCTAGGCCTGAAGGTTCTATAGCTGAGGGATACGTTTGCAGACGAAGCCTTAACATTCTGTTCAATGTATTTGCGGGGTGTGACTACGAAAATTAATCGTCTGGAGAGGAATGAGGACACTCTAGCTCAACCATGTAAGATTCATGTGTTCCAATCAGTATTTAGACCGACCAGTAAAAGTGTGAATACAACGTTGGATCCGGAACTTCAGAAGAGTCTACAATGGTATGTACTTAACAACTGTTCTGACATCGACGAATACAAGAAGTAAGTGTTTTTATTATGGCTAATCTTTCTATAAGTTAATTTTCTCTTCATTTGATCTACTAATTACTATGTTGATCATTTATAGTGAGTTTGAAACTAAACATCCCGGGAAAGATGCAAAAACTGAATTTCCTGGCTGGTTTAATCATAAGGTAAACTCATTGTTTATATTAACTTGTTACAATTTTCTATTTTAAACATTTTCTAATTTTTCTCTTTATTCATAGATACGTAATCTAGATGACCCATCTCGGTATAGCGATGAATTACTATCTTTGGCAAGTGGACCGTTAACTTATGCAAACTCTTACACCGCTTGTATAGTTAACGGTGTGAGGTTTGTGGTTCATAGTCGAGATAAACGTCGTACAACTCAAAATAGCGGAGTTTCAACACCTGGGGATGATGGCGTTATCTATTATGGTCTGTTAGAAGATATTGTGGAGCTAAATTATAAATGTGCATTTAACGTTGTGTTATTCAAATGTAAATGGTTCAATACTGTTAACACCGGTCGTACCGAACGTTCTATTAAAAAGAATAACATAACAAGTATTTGTACAAGTCACGAATGGTGTAAAAATGACCAACACATTCTTGCAACACAATCAAAACAAGTCTTTTACCTCCAAGACCCCTCAAAAAACCAAAATTGGAAAGTCGTACAAGAGGTGAATCATCGAAAAATTTGGGAAGACATCATCGAGGAGGATGTTATACATGACATCAATTCATCAGATTTTCCATTGGATGCTAATTTGGAAAGTTTGACTTACACGAACTTGAGTAGAGTTGATCAATCATCGACAGTTGAAATTATTTCTACAACAACCCATAACGATGATTTTATTGATGACGATGATGTTGATGCTAATGTTAATGATGATTCAGAACCCGAATATGTCGATTCTGATAATGAATGCGAACCAAATATTGTTTATTCTAGCGATGAGGCAGATTCATTTGTAATTGTTATATTTAATATGTAAAAGACTTGAAATGAAATGAAATTGTTATTGTTGTTGCCGTGTTTAATTATGTTTTGTTATATGTTGGTTAATTTATATAGTTGTTACTTACTACACATATCATTGTTATGTTTATTGTACTTGTTCTATACAGATAACTAGTGTAGCTCACGGAGGAGATGCTGGAGGTGATCCACCCGGTGGCCATTGGGATCCCCCTAGGGGTCATATTGGTAAGAATGTTACTTGTTGGTTTAATTATGTTTGTTTAATTTGTTCATTTGAATTTTCCAGGTCCTGTAAAGAAGAACCGTGGAAAAACATCAAACAAGGAGTTGCGTGATTTGTGGAAAAAAATAATAAAAGGCCTTTGTCGATCGACTTTGATAATAGAGATCTAAAGACTTCTAAGCCCATTGGGCGATACGGTCAGAAGTTTATTTCTTTGATTGGTACCATTGTGAATGACAACACCTTCCCTAAACATTACGAGAGCTGGGCAAAAGTGTCAATGGATTCTAAGAAGTTGATTATGCCCGAAGTACAGGTTTGTTTTGGTTTTTATTACATTTTTGAATATTTATTAAATCTATACATTCTAACTATTTTTTTTTTAATTGTAGAAATACTTCGATATTCGTGATTGGTTTGATGGTGGTCAGAGGGAGGTTTGGGCTAGAACCGGGTTGGATTGGACGTGTAAAGAGCGATATAAGGATGCTAAAAATGATTTCAAGGAGAAGCATTTTGTTGAAAGAGGTGGGTACGAGAATATTGATTTTCTTAGAGAAAATCCCCCACCAATAGTTGATTACGCGGATATTTGGCTTCCATTTATGAACCGGATGACAGACCCGAGGTTCATAAGTCGTTCACAGAAAAACTCGCAAAACAGGAGCAAACAAAAGTTTGCGAGTAAACATGGAAGTCAATCCTATGCAATGAGGAGGGACTTAAATGTAAGTAACTTTTTAATTCTTAGTTTTAATATTATTCATATAATTTGTGTTTGATTTGATATTATACTAATTTATTTCATTTGTTTGAAGCAATTGGATGACCCGGAACACAAATATCCAAGTCTTCTCGATAATTATCGAGATATGCATACGAATAGAGAGTGCTCTTGGGTCTCGAATGAAGCTTTCGATTTGCATGTAAGTAATTAGGGTAAAAGGGTAAAATGGGTCAAAGTGGGCAAAATGGGTTAAATGGATAAAAGGGGTCAAAGTGGGGAAAGATGGGTAAAATGGGTCAAAGTGGATAAAATGTGTTAGATGTATATAACGGGTCAATGTGGGCGAAGATGGGTAAAATGGGTCAAAGTGGACAAAATGAGCTAAATATATAACGGGTCAATGTGGGCGAAATGGGTAAAATGAGAATAAACATGGTTAAAATTGGTCATTTGAGTCAAATGGGTCAAGGTGGGCAAAATGGGTGATATATTACTAACCAAATACAACTAACTTATAATTATTCTTATTTGGTTTATTTTGAAGCGACAAATGACAGAATTGAGGACGAGCTCCCCCTCCGCAAGTGAAGGAGAAATAATGGATAAGTATTGTGAACTCGAAGCGGTCACAATCGAGGTCGGGGAAGAAAATTACTGATGCGAAAAATCTAGTTTTCCGAAAATAAACCTTTACTAGATTACGACACGGGCAGTGTACCCTTGTCAGTTGTAAAATAGTATTAGCAAATATCGGGTTCGAACACAGGGACTATTTATAGTTGAAAATATTAGCTTAATAAAACACGTAACAAGTAACAAGTGGTTTTGGTCTTAAGAAGACTTGCTTATAATAACGTTAAAAATACTGTTGACTTTAAATATGGATTAAAAGACGCTTGCTTGGACCGTTTACGAATATATGTTATCTCTTAAGTGTGAAAGTATTGAAAACTTCTAATATAAAATCCTAAGTTCCTCTCGAATACCGGATTTCTCCAACTACCTAACCATGCAACTATTCCTCTCGAATATAGTTAACACCTCAAGTAATTGTGCATAAAGTTCCAAGCCGATGTGTGAGAATTAACCTATAAGCTTCCTCTCGAATAGCTTACTAACTAATAAACCGATCTCTCTTAATTTATTAATTAGCGTTTGTGTTATTACTTACTTGTTTAAATTGTTGTTAACGATTCCTCTCGAATACCGCTAACTTTTAATCAACTAAAGACCGGCCGATTAATTCGTTCTTATTTCAGTAAAAATTACGGATTCCTCTCGAATACCCGTTTTAGTTTACCAAATAAAAGTATAAACAATTTCAACAATATAATCAAAATAACAACCCAAACGGATCCCCAATTAACCTCTACACATCAATCGACTTTCACACCCAAAACCTAACACATAAACGATCACATAATCCAAGCAAACGTACAAAGAAATTAGCTACGCATAATTGTAACAAACACAATCAAATATGTAAAAGACATAATTCGAATTGCAATAAAATTGATAAAAGATTCAATACCAAAAACTGGAAAATAGGTTCCAATGATCTCCAAATTAACAAAGTAGAAATTGAAATAACGATTGTTCAAACTTGAAATAACGATTATGAAAATTCCTTGCTGCCTCCTTGCTAATTGATGATTAAGAACTGATAATATGAGTGTTGTTGTGGTCCTTTTTGGTCTCCAAAATCGTCTCTTGTAATATCCCCCACTAACTTTTGGGTTTCCCCTTAATTAGGATTAAAGAAACAAAGTTGTAACTGCCAGCACCACGTCTTGCGCCGCAAGCCAGTCTTCTTGCGCCGCAAGGCATTCAAATTCACGAGCCAGAATATTTGTCATTTGCGCCGCAAGCTGAGGGTGTTGCGCCGCAAGCTGACTTCAGTAGCTGATCTAACTTTCTTGATAACCAGTTGCGGAGCAAGTGGTCAAAATAACCAAGGCAACTTCACATTTTGCTCACCGACTTGTTTTCCTTAGCCTCTTTTAGTCCAAATTCGCCTCCTTTAACTCCAAACATACTAAAAACCTATAAAACACACTTTACACAAAATATAAGCAATACGGGGTCTATCCATTACGTTTGGGACACAAAACATAACAAATATCGCTATGAAATACTCGTATAAATGAGCGATATCAAACCCCCCATACTTAAACATTTGCTTGTCCCTAAGCAAATCCGACTCAAACCTACTAACAATTTTACAAAACATACAACTTAAGAAAAATTAGGGAATCACGGGCTCAAACATTTAATTAAATTCCGGTGTTAGAAATAAAGATATGCGTGAAATTGCTAGATCGTAAAACCGACTACAAACATCTAAAGCTACTAAATTACTTAAGTGAACAAGAACCGCAATTTACTAATTTTAGCTCCTAATTCTTCCCCTAGTTTAGATATGTCTAAATAATCACACCTTAGTCCTCACTCTCCAACCGTAGTTGAAGCGATCAGCCATTACAGCCGACCCCTTACGCCTTACTTTCGGGGGAACCCTTAAAATATCACTAAGCATTTTCTTCATTTGTGTACTTCTTTCTTGAGAATTATTTGGTTAGTCTTCATCTTTTTCTTTTCCTCTCACTTTTGTTCACTTCAAATATTATAGATATATTTTTTTTTTTTTTTTATTTTTGATTTTCTTTGAAGTGAACGGTATAACGGGATTTGAGTCTTCGTTATAGTGAGGATCAATTTCTATTTTGTCGACGGGAAAGACCTATGGCCTTTTTCTTCGCCTCTAATTCTCCAAGGGCTTAAGTAATACTAGGATTCCCCAACTACCCCCGAGAGGGTGCAAGGTCTAAAAGGGCTCGGTACTAAGGATATCGTGATTATCTAGATTTTTGATTTTTCAGGGAAACTTAAGGAACTAAAACTAAAACCTAAATTCTTATTTACAAGTATTTTATTAACTAAAGATGTTCCTAAACAATTTCACGTTAAAGTACCGGAATTAAGTTAAATATACAAGCCCCTATCATTTTCCCTAACTACATTTAAGCGTTTTTAAAAAAAAATATATATATATTTTTTTTTTTAGACTCTAAATGACTCAAATGGGACTAAAATAAACGTAATGGATATAGGGGACAAAACTAACTAATTTCCCGACCCCCCCCATACTTAAACAACACATTGTCCCTAATGTGTTCCATCGAAATAAAAAAAAAAAAACTAACTAAACTAAGGGAAATTAAAATAAACTAAAAAGACAAAAATAAAATAAAGAAAGAAAGATAAAACCGTGCGAGTTTCGTAAGATGAGGCAAGATTTCTGAATCGACTCCGCACGCGCTGAACTTAATGCCAGTCTTGGTAAGATCCAAACACATAGACAAACAAGTTCATTAGCATAATAATAAAAATCCTAAGCAACGGAAAATAAAATAGTTCCAAAAACGACCCGACACAACTGAAAAGTAAATAGTTCAACATCATAAAGTACAACAACAAACAAATAAGCCCCACAAGCGGCTTCTTCACGTCCTTCACTCTTCGTCATTAGGCGGGGGTTGGTTCCACATGGGAGGTGGGTTGTATTCAGTCCACCCACTCGCTGCCTCGGGATGATGCACATGGTACTGGGAAGTAGTCATATATTCCCACATGGGCTGGTATCGCGCCATGTGATACTGTGTGTAATCCCCTAACTGATGAACATCCGAGCGGGTCCTATCGACCTCCGTCCTGATCTGATGAACCTCCGACCTAATGTGAAGAACATCATCATGTGTCTCGTCCACTTGGCGCCCAATCCTATACATTTCATGCATCATGGGGTTGAAGTCTAAAGGACCAAGTGGTGGCGATGTGTGACCCCCCGAAGTCGGTCCCTGTGGAATGGGACCCTCATCCTCCTCGTTATCTGCCTCCTCATCTTCATTCTCTTCGTCATGCATCATACCAACAAACGTCCCCTGTGGTGTCACAATCTCATACCTAAGCAAATCGTTCCTTGTTACCAACTTCCAACCCACCGGAACACTACACTGTTTAACCCCTGCTTGTGTCATCACGCCCAAATTTTTCGCAATTCGCGTGATAAAATGCCCACAAACCATAGGCCCCGCTGATTGTCTTCCGGACCCCTTTTCTTTCATATATTGTACCAAAGCCCAAGGTGCGTTCACATATTGTTCCGGGTCCCGTTTTGCGAAAAAGTGCAACAGCCAAAGGTCCTCGATGTAGACCTTATCTTGATGTTGGTAGTGTTGAAAGAATGAATTGGAAATAGCTTTCTGAATTAACTTCAGATACGGATCTGTGATGTTTTTCGCTTTATTGGTAGTAGAATGAGGTCTTAACCCGGATAACTCGAACCAAACATCATCCTTGGCTTCCCGTACATCGCTCCATTTCCAACAACCCTTTACCACATAACCGCCCATATGATAGCGGTCCATAGACTCCTCCTCAGTAAATAATCCAACCAAAAACCCAAATTGGGGTATGCTTACTTCATGATATTTCCCCCCCAATCGGAACTTGATGATTTTCGCCGTATAAACTGAAGGACCATCGTCGGGTACCTTGTCGACCGTCAAGCTTGAATAGAACTCCAAGCACATTTCCCGATAACTCTTCTCTCGAACGCTAAATCCCCTTTTCCATGCCTCAATCTTGAAGGGCGGGGCTCCATAATCCTCTACACATTGGGTCATGAGGTAGGAATTTAATTCCTCAGTAATCCCCAAGTCCCTAATCACGCCCCAATCTAAAAACTTTGCGGGCCAAGGTACTTTGTCTTGCAGTGCCGCCAAATTATTGTTTAATCTGATTTTCTCATTGGGGTTGCATCCTGGCCACTTGAGCCAAGGGTGGCTCTCGGGTCGCATCACCATAGATGCATCTGATGGAGTGTGGGATCGTTCCACCCGATAAACCGTGGATGTTTCTTCCACTTCCGGCTCCTCCACTGCTAGGCGTTTACCCTACAAAATAATACAACAACACAAACAAAACAAACAGCACAAACTGTTAGACTAAAATGAAACAAAACAAAAAAAAAAATTTTTTTTTTTTTTTTTTTTTTTTTTTTTTTTTTTCGCTGCTGAAGAACTTGCGGCGCAAATGTCCAGGCTTGCGGCGCAAGACGTTTAACAATATTTTTTTGCCGCTACTGAAGTTGACTTGCGGCGCAAGACACATGTCTTGCGGCGCAAGACGAGTGTCACAGCCATTTTTTCCCGTTTTGACTCCTAAATCACTTAAACACTTAACTAATCTTAAACTAATTAACTCCGACGTTTCTTAAGACAAATAAAACAGTAAGAAAAATCGAAATAAAAGAAAAATAAAAATAAAATTGATACAACAAACCGGGGTTTAATCCGTAGGTGCTCGTTTTTTTTCATCGAGTCACTAGCTTGACTCCTCGTTGTGCCGAGAACTTAGAATGGGTGGAACCCATCCTCCATATGCATTCCGTTCTCTTCATCCTCCTCATTGTAAACTTTTACTCGTTGCCCGTTCACTATAAATGATTCCCCATCAGCTCTCATAAGTTCCAAATATCCCGTTGAGAAAACTCGTTTTACCACATACGGTCCCGTCCATTTGGATTTTAACTTGGGAGCTTTGAACTTATATTTCGACTGGAACAAAAGGACTTTGTCTCCTTCTTTGAATTCCTTCCTCCGGATTTTTAGATCATGCATCGCCTTTGTCCTCGCCTTGTATAAACTCGAGTTTTCGTACGCGTTCCACCTCAGTTCATCTAACTCGTGCAGTTGGAGGAATCTTGTCTCCCCGCTTTCCAATAAATCCGTGCTACATTCTTTTAACGCCCAATACGCTTTGTGCTCAATCTGCATGGGTAAATGACAATTTTTACCATAAAGTAAGCGAAAAGGGGTTGTACCGATTGGTGTTTTGAAGGCAGTCCGGAACGCCCACAATGCATCGTCCAATTTCCTTGACCAAAGTACGGGATTATTATGCACCGTTTTCTCCAAAATCCTCTTTATAGCTCGGTTGGTGTTCTCGACTTGCCCACTAGTTTGGGGATGATAAGAAGTCGAAAATCGATGTTGCACTCCATATCGCGTAAGCAACTTCTCCATACTAGCATTTGCGAAATGAGTTCCTCGGTCGCTAATCTATGCTTTCGGCATCCCAAACCTGCAAAATAAACTTTTCAAAAAGTCAATAACAACTGCGGAATTGTTAGTGGGTAGTGCTTTAGCTTCGACCCATTTGGACACGTAGTCCACCGCCACCAAAATATACATATTCCTATTCGACGGTTTGAATGGTCCCATGAAATCAATGCCCCAAATATCGAACACTTCACACACTTGAATGCCTTGTTGCGGCATTTCATCCCTCCTCGTTATGGTTCCTTGCCGTTGACACGAATCACATGTGCGTACCAAGGTTTGTGCCTCTTTGAAGATCGTTGGCCAATAGAAACCCGCGTCGAAAACCTTCTTCCCCGTAACCGATGGACCATAATGTCCCCCCGTTGGTCCGTGATGGCAATCATCCAAAATTTTTCTCGTCTCACTTCCGTGCACACACCTTCTAATCATTCCATCCGCACACATTCGGAATAAATAAGGTTTTTCCCAAAAGTAATATTTGACATCCGAGAACAACTTCCTTCTTTGTTGATAGCTCAAGTCCCGATTAATAATCCCTCCTACCAAATAATTTGCTATGTCCGCAAACCATGGTACATTTTCGCTACTAACTTGCCCAACAAAAGCCAATTGCTCTCCCGGAAACTGATCTCGTATTTCTCCTTCTCCTAACTCACCGAGGTCCGGGTTTTCTAAACGACTTAAGTGATCCGCCGCCACATTCTCTCTCCCCCTTTTATCTTGTATCTCAACATCGAACTCTTGTAACAAAAGAATCCACCGAATTAGTCTCGGTTTCGCATCTAACTTAGAAAACAGAAACTTCAAAGCCGAGTGGTCCGTAAACACCACCGTTTTACTCAATACCAAATAAGACCGAAACTTATCGAATGCAAAAACAACGGCTAGTAATTCCTTCTCGGTAGTGGTATAGTTTTGCTGAGCCTCGTTTAATGTCTTGCTTGCAAAATAAATCGGCCTAAAATGTTTCTCAATCCTTTGACCCAATACCGCTCCCACCGCGAAGTTACTTGCATCACACATCAACTCGAAGGGTAGATCCCAATTTGGCGAAACTAAAATCGGTGTATTTTCCTTCAATAATTCAAACGCCTCTACACACTCCTTAGAAAACTCAAACTTCGTGTCCTTCTCTAGCAATTTAGTCATGGGTCTAGTGATTTTTGAAAAGTCTTTAATGAACCGCCTATAAAAACCCGCATGCCCCAAAAAGCTCCTAACCGCCTTCTCATTTGTTGGTGGTGGCAACTTCGATATCACCTCTATCTTAGCTCTATCAACCTCAATCCCGGCTTTCGATATCTTATGCCCCAAAACAATTCCCTCTTTTACCATAAAATGGCACTTTTCCCAATTCAACACCAAGTTAGTTTCTTCACATCGTGCAAGCATACGATCCAAATTCTTTAAACACCCATCAAACGAACTTCCATAAACCGAGAAATCGTCCATAAACACCTCCATGGAATTCTCGACCATGTCCTGAAATATCGCCATCATGCACCTCTGAAATGTACCCGGTGCATTACAAAGCCCGAATGGCATCCTCCTATATGCAAAAGTCCCAAATGGACAAGTGAAGGTCGTCTTTTCTTGGTCCTCGGGGTCTATTGGGATTTGAAAGTAACCCGAAAAACCGTCTAGAAAACAGTAGAATTCATTTTCCGCCAGCCTCTCTATCATTTGATCCATAAATGGTAACGGAAAATGGTCCTTTCGTGTTGCCTCATTTAACCTCCTATAATCGATGCAAACCCTCCATCCCGTCACTGTTCTAGTTGGAACCAATTCATTCTTTTCATTAAGCACAACGGTCATTCCCCCCTTCTTTGGTACACAATGAACCGGACTAACCCAAGGGCTATCCGCTATCGGGTAAATGATTCCTGCATCCAAAAGCTTAACAATCTCCTTTTTGACCACATCTTGCATATTCGGGTTAAGCCTCCGTTGTCGTTGGACAACGGGTTTTACATTATCCAAAAAGTTGATTTTGTGTTTACAAAAATCTGAACTTATACCCGGAATGTCAGAAATGCGCCAAGCGAAAGCCTTTTTATGACTTTTAAGGATTGTTAGTAATTTAACTTTCTCGTCTTCCAAAAGTGAAGACGAGATAATAACAGGGAGACTAGAATTACCCTCTAAAAACGCGTATTCAAGGTGCTGTGGTAGTTGTTTGAGCTCCAAATCCTTGGGAGGATCTTCTAGCGATGTTTTAATCCTCATATCATTTGCCACTACCAATTCCTTCGCTTCACTTGCTTCTTCCTCTTCATCATTTTTCTCAATCGCATTCATTATTTCCATCTCCTCCTCATCCTCTAATATTCCTTCCCAATCAAGATCATAATCTGCATCGTCTATGACATCAATTCTAAAACAAGATTCATCAGTAGAGTAAGAATGTTTCATAGCTTGTTTCAAAGAAAATGTCGCCCGTTCATTACCCAAACCCAATGAAATTTCCGTGTCCCTCACACGTATTATGGCATCCGCAGTATTCAAAAATGGTCTTCCTAAGATGAGAGGAACTTTTTCATCCTCTTCCATCTCAAGAATAACAAAGTCCACCGGGTATACAAAATCTCCAACCCGTATGAGCATATTTTCTGCAATACCCAATGGGTATTGATACGATCGATCGGCCAATCTTATGCTCATACGTGTTGGTGTTAAAGCATTTGAAGAAAGTTTAGTATAAACAGAAAATGGCATTAAATTAATACTTGCCCCAAGATCCGCTAATGCACTACAAGTATAATCATTATTAAAAGTGCATGTAAGTAAGAAGCTTCCTGGATCCTCAAGCTTGGGTGGAATCGACTTCTTCACAATAGCCGAGCATTCGGCATTAAGAAATGCCGTTATCTTTTCCATATGCTCTCCTTTTCCACTTGCCAACTCCTTCATGAACTTAGCGTAATTGGGCATACCTGCAATAAGATCAACTAAAGGAACATTAATCTTAACGGTTTTCATCAATTCAATAAATTTACCGTATCTTTTTTTCTCTTTTCTAAGCCTTTGAGGATATGGGATCCTCGGCTTGTATGCCCCCTTTGTGTCCATTTTCTGCTCTTGTTCTTTGTTTTGATCCATTGGTTCCTTTCCAGGTCGCGTTTCCATTTCAATCTCCTCTTCTTCGTCAGAATCACTGTCAACGGGTTCCCGGTTCTGTATCTGAGTAGGTTGCGGCGCAAGGGAAGTGTGTTGCGGCGCAAGAGGTTGTTCGTCAACAATTGGATCAGCTACTGAAGTTGAGTTGCGGCGCAAGTGTAGTGTATTGCGGCGCAAGTCGCTAGTTTCAGCTGATTTTTGCGTTTTTTCCTTGTTCAGCTCGGTTTCTCGATTCCCCCCATACTTAGGTCCAGACCTAGTCTCCACAACGTTTACATGCTCATCACGATTGTTTGGTGGTACATACTTCGAACCTTGGCTTGATGATCCCCCGTTGTTGTTTTGGTTTTGCCTCGGGTTGGGTTGGGTTGAACTTGGCATTTGACCCGTTGGTCGGTTTGAGAACTTTTCACTTAATCTTTCAAATTTTCGCTCCAAGTCTTGCATGTTAGCTTGGGTGTTCCTTTGGCTTTGCTCCCATTTAGCGGTGAATCCCTTCAGTGAGTTAGCCATTAAGTCGTTGGTTGCCTTTTGGGAATAGACAAACTCCTTCATCATTTCCTCAAAATTCTGCTCGGTATTTTCCTCCTTTTGTTTCGATTGGTTGGGTTGAAAACGTGCCTCATTTCTATTCCCCCGATTCTGATTTCCATACCCACTATTTCCCCGGTTTTGATACCCGTAGTTGGCATAGTTTGCTTCCTCAGTTTTCGGCTCACAATCATCCGTGTAGTGAGGTCCCCCACATTTCCCGCAACCATTCTTCACTAAGTGGACATCTTTTTCCAAACGACCCATTCGGTTTTTCATTTCATCACCCAAAGCTTTAATCTCGTTCACCACTTCCTTGTTGCTACCACTACTTCCCCCTTCTTCTACTTGGTTCACCGTTCCTCTAACCCTTCTATTCCTAGTCACCCGATCCCTAGCAATATGAGCTTGAACTTGGTCTTCCATCATTCGGTGAGCCTCGTTTGGTGACTTGTATAAGAAACTTCCACCACCCGCTAAATCCAAGTCGTGTTGAGAACGACTATCCAAACTGTAGTAGAAGATATCAATAACTTCATCTTTATCTAAATCATGCCCATGGCAATTCCGTAACAATTCTTTAAGCCTAATCCAAGCATCCGTTATGGTCTCGTTGTCCCATTGTTGAAAAGAACGGATTTGGTTCAATAGCTTCCTACGCAAGATGGGTGGGAAAAATCTCGTCACAAAAAGTTCCCTCATTGCTTCCCAACTAGCAATTGTTCCCGGCTCCAATTCATTAAACCACGTCTTCGCCTCTCCCGTGAGAGACGATGGAAACAAACTTAGCATAACGCCTTCCTCTTGACCCGCTCCATATCGGAACATTCTACATGTCTCTATGAAACTCGCCACATGCTTGTGCGGGTCGGATTTGAAATGTCCATCAAACGTGCTATCTTGAATCATTTTCAAATGATGCCCTTTAACCGAAAAATCAGCCCCCAAGTCCGGTGCTACAATGGCCGACCCATTCGTCTGTGGCACAATTCTGTTCCTATTGATCATCGGTATGTCAAAAGGATTTGGTGGGTCAATAATTCTCCCACCATTGTCTCCGCCGTTATCTCCGCCTCCTTCCATCTCTTCTTCAAAAACAATTTCGACTTCCTCCTCGGAAGATTCGCTTTCACTATAAACAACCGATGCGGCTGCTCCTAAACCCCGTTTCCTCAAAAGTTTTTCCGGATCCGAAAGAGGACTATGCACTTGTTTCCCTTGGGATCTCGTGTACATCCACAATCAATAATCCTGAAAATCACAACAAAAACAAAAATACCGGTGAAAAATATTCAAACAAGTAATCAAACAATAAACTAAAAACTTCAACTAAATCAAGTCCCCGGCAGCGGCGCCAAAAACTTGATGCGAAAAATCTAGTTTTCCGAAAATAAACCTTTACTAGATTACGACACGGGCAGTGTACCCTTGTCAGTTGTAAAATAGTATTAGCAAATATCGGGTTCGAACACAGGGACTATTTATAGTTGAAAATATTAGCTTAATAAAACACGTAACAAGTAACAAGTGGTTTTGGTCTTAAGAAGACTTGCTTATAATAACGTTAAAAATACTGTTGACTTTAAATATGGATTAAAAGACGCTTGCTTGGACCGTTTACGAATATATGTTATCTCTTAAGTGTGAAAGTATTGAAAACTTCTAATATAAAATCCTAAGTTCCTCTCGAATACCGGATTTCTCCAACTACCTAACCATGCAACTATTCCTCTCGAATATAGTTAACACCTCAAGTAATTGTGCATAAAGTTCCAAGCCGATGTGTGAGAATTAACCTATAAGCTTCCTCTCGAATAGCTTACTAACTAATAAACCGATCTCTCTTAATTTATTAATTAGCGTTTGTGTTATTACTTACTTGTTTAAATTGTTGTTAACGATTCCTCTCGAATACCGCTAACTTTTAATCAACTAAAGACCGGCCGATTAATTCGTTCTTATTTCAGTAAAAATTACGGATTCCTCTCGAATACCCGTTTTTAGTTTACCAAATAAAAGTATAAACAATTTCAACAATATAATCAAAATAACAACCCAAACGGATCCCCAATTAACCTCTACACATCAATCGACTTTCACACCCAAAACCTAACACATAAACGATCACATAATCCAAGCAAACGTACAAAGAAATTAGCTACGCATAATTGTAACAAACACAATCAAATATGTAAAAGACATAATTCGAATTGCAATAAAATTGATAAAAGATTCAATACCAAAAACTGGAAAATAGGTTCCAATGATCTCCAAATTAACAAAGTAGAAATTGAAATAACGATTGTTCAAACTTGAAATAACGATTATGAAAATTCCTTGCTGCCTCCTTGCTAATTGATGATTAAGAACTGATAATATGAGTGTTGTTGTGGTCCTTTTTGGTCTCCAAAATCGTCTCTTGTAATATCCCCCACTAACTTTTGGGTTTCCCCTTAATTAGGATTAAAGAAACAAAGTTGTAACTGCCAGCACCACGTCTTGCGCCGCAAGGCATTCAAATTCACGAGCCAGAATATTTGTCATTTGCGCCGCAAGCTGAGGGTGTTGCGCCGCAAGCTGACTTCAGTAGCTGATCTAACTTTCTTGATAACCAGTTGCGGAGCAAGTGGTCAAAATAACCAAGGCAACTTCACATTTTGCTCACCGACTTGTTTTCCTTAGCCTCTTTTAGTCCAAATTCGCCTCCTTTAACTCCAAACATACTAAAAACCTATAAAACACACTTTACACAAAATATAAGCAATACGGGGTCTATCCATTACGTTTGGGACACAAAACATAACAAATATCGCTATGAAATACTCGTATAAATGAGCGATATCAATTACCGATCTCTATCACGGGAGAAGGATCTTTGATGACTTCGTCTTCGAGACAAAAAGGCAAGGGTAAAATGCAAGAACAAAATGTGATGACAATGAGTGATTTCCAAGGATACATGCAAGCAATACAAGCCGCCAACCCGAGCTTTATTATGCCCGACCTTCCAATGCCTAATCAGAACGAGGAGGAGAACGAGGAGGAGGATGATGACGATGATTGTTGATGGTTTGTGTTTGTGACAACCGTCTAAACTCAGGTCGAGAACGCTAACCATATGACCTCGATACGTATGTTTGTTACTTGCTATAACTAACTTTATGTGTTACGTGGTTACGTAGACATAACTCTTTAAGTTAAGCTCGTTGTAACTCACACAAAACTTTTAACGTAGGTTTACGTTACTTAAACTTTTAACGCGTGTGTCTCGGAACCGGAATCGGAATCGGAATCAAACCAACAACTGAACTCTAAAATACTATGAATACATACAAAGAACTTTCCTAAGTTCACTTGCAATCAATCGGGAACATTAAAGAACAAATCAAAAATCCCGCTAAACCAGCCATTCAGCCAACGGCTGGATGGATTCAGCCAACGGCTGGGCTCCAGCCGGCGGCTGAAATGCTCTGGTCAGCTTTTTGGTGACTCATTTTTGCATGTAACTCGAGTGGGACACATGTCAAACAACGATTGGACCCCCTTTTTGGTCCAGAAATGCCAGTCACTTACCCTTACTTGCCCCCACTCTCTCTCACAAGTTTTCAAACTCAAAACACACTCAACACACAACACAACACATATCTCATTTCTCTCTCAAGCTCACTCTCTTTACAGAAAATTTCCAGCAATAATCACCATTAAATACACCAAATAAAACCACAAATTCGTCCATATAACAAAGGGAATCAAAGGGGTTATCTTGTATCGGGTTTTAAAGGAGTTCTACACTTTTTGGAGCTCAAATCACCATCAAAACATCATCAAAGCTTTTCCATCCGGTAAAAACTCTTCTATAAGTTACTACTACCTTCTAAACTCATTGCATGTATGATCTAACACATAAAAACAAGTTTTTATAAAGTTTTATAACCATTTTATTACAAAAACGGGTTTAAACAAAAAGGTTACTTAGATCTAGGTATTTGTGGCTAAAAACCCAAAAGAAACTGATATTTGAACATGTATATAGGTAATCTTGATGAATATTCAGTTGCATGTTGAAATCTAGCTCAAAAACGCTTAAAAACGCAAAAAAAATGGCAAAACAAGAAATCTGTCTCGGCAATTCAGCCGCCGGCTGAATAGGTCTGATCACAAAATTGTATTTTTGAAATTTTAACGGATAAATCGAGACACGTATACTTTTCACAGTTTATAAACATAATATAACAGATTACATATTTGTACTTTGAATGATAAAATGAGGTATTTAAATAGCTAATCCATCATAATGATATTTGATTGTATTTTATGAATCGTATTAAGCGGGAAAGTGGATAGGAAATTTTGGACATACATTTTATAGCGCGGAAGCGCTGCCCAAATTTTATTAAACATACTTCTAACACTTAAACAACAAACTATTCGTTGACTAACGAGTTTAAAAGCTAACAAGTTATATACTTACACGAAAACTTGGGTTATAGAAGGATTCCGGTGATTCCGAGCACCTTCGAGCAATTCCGAGCACGCTAGAAATCTTCGCAAACAGTGAGTTACAAACCCCTACTCTTTAACGCTTTTAATACTTTTTGGGGTGAAATGCGAGTCTTAGGCTTAAACACTATTTAAGCTGATAAACGCTTGATACTTGAATGCAAAACGAAAACTATTTGATACTCGAATGCTTTTATGAAAACACTTGAATACTTTGAATGGTATTACGAAAACACTTGTACACTTGGGAAAGCTATTATGAAATACTTGGATATCTTGAATACTTATATGAAAAACTATTTTGCCGGCATTGTTGAGGGTTTTGCCAACAATGTCGAGGACACGAAAGCTATATTTGCCAATGACTAAAGCAATCGATCGTCATGTTGCGGACTTTGTACAACATGGACGTGAGAAACCATTGAAAACTCCCGAAAACTACCAAGGACATTAGTTGCTATTAATCCCTTTGGAAAGGACCGTTAGTAGATATGGATAGCGCTATTAGGGTAGATTGACCATCACCACAACGAATTATAACGATGGTGCATAATACTAAAAGGGTAGGCTTTAGGCTTAGCAACGATCATTGGGCAAAACTTTGGATTGTCGCATAGTCGCGCTATGTGGTCAATGCCTATAAACACAAATGCTATACTCTATACATTTTTATGTGATAACTATTTTTGATTGCGATACTCTATGCATGGTTATGCAATTACAATTTGAAAACTATGCTTTTACATAAACTTGTAGCTCACTAACTACGTCTCCCGTAGTTAACACTTGACTCGCATTTTCAGGTAACGAGTAAGCTAGCTGATGACTTATGCTTTTGGGCCGAATGACTTCAAGAACGGGATGGGTTTGGGTGGTTTGGTTGAACACCCCATTTTGATTCGGATATGTAATCTACATTGGAAACTACTATGTAAAACTTTGATGTAACTTTTATTTAATATAACTTGGCGTTTATCTATATCTTGCTATCGAATGCTATTGCTCTTCACATCCTGTATTCCGCTTTAGCGGGGTGTGACAGACTTGGTATCAGAGCGCAAGGTTATAGTGAATACCGATTTTTCAAAAATCAAACTATAACCAATTTCTAAAAACGAAAGATTTTATTTAACCAAAACGTGAGGGCATTGTTTAACTTGAATTATTCGTAGCCTGATCACCTATGAATAATTTGGACTAAATTATGCCGGAACGGGATTGGTAAAACATTAAACGAACCTCCCCGGGAATTCTTGAAGTCAGACCCACACAGACCTAGATGCTATACTTAAGATACTCTATGTGCTCAGCTTATTACTAACACTAACATGAGCCGTATCTTCGAACTAACGCGTTACCGATTTAGGGTATGTCGAGAGGGAAAGAGATAGCTACGTCAGTTGACGAAACCGAACACTCTCACGAATCCCAATCACGCTCTAGGAGTCAACAATCGTCACCACTCACCCTACCTTACCTCCGTCGGGACGGTGAAGGAAGCTCACGATTTCCAACACGCCGGGCACGTCACCCACCAAATCGTCACTCGAGACCTCAGATAACTACGCCACCACCACCCCCTGTTCGCGGATTGACTCCCGAAGAAATCCAAGCGCTTTGTAACATGTCCGTCGACCTCCGCGGATACACTCAAGTCGTGAGAGATCACTCCCACCAGATACGTGGTTTGTACACCGAGGTGTTACGCACAAAGGCAATGGCACGAAAGGCAATTCGAGCAGCTCGCAACTTGATGCTGATTAGCATAGTACTAGTATTCCTTATGGTTGTATTGGTTGCATTTAAGGTTTAGAGGTTGTTGTAAGATGTCCTTTGGATTGTAAGCGTAGTACTTTATATGGTTGGTAATGTACGACAATAGTCGATGATGTTGGATTTTGTAAGAACATCAAATTTTGAGCGATATATAAAATGGACGGATTATAATTACGATTGTTGTCGTTCTTGTTATTTCCCCTTTATTTGAATCTGTAGTGAAATATCAAAACCCTAAACCCGAGTTCTCTCTTGTGTAGGAAAATGGCTGAACCCAATGATGAGCGCATTGTCCAAAGGATCAACGCCCGACTGAACGAGGCGATACCCGAAATCATAGCCCGAATCAACGCAGGTATCCACCAGGGAGGACCAAGGGGGAATAACAACAACCAAGGAAACAACAACCAACAAAACAACAACAAAGAAAATAACAATCAAGGAAACAACAACCAAGGAAACCACAACCGAGGAAACAACAACCAACAAAACAACAACCAAGGAAATAACAATCAGGGAAACAACGACCAGGGGAACAACCAAGGTTGTAGCTACAAGACCTTCATATCTTGCAGGCCAAAGGAATTCCATGGCACTGAGGGCGCCATCGGACTATCGCGCTGGATCGATAGTATGGAAGTGGTACTAAGGATCAGCCAGTGTGCTGAAAACAAGAAGGTGGAATTCACTTCTTGCATGCTTCAGGGACGAGCACTAACCTGGTGGAACAGCCAGCTTCAGGTCCAAGGTCCGAACGCTGCATACAACATGCCATGGGCAAGGTTCAAGGAACTGCTAGTAGTTGAGTACTGTCCCAAGGAGATCTTGAAGAAGCTTAAGAACGAACTCTGGAATCACTCCATGGTGGGAACCGACATCGACACCTACGTCGCGCGATTTCACGAACTCGCAAATCTAGTACCTGAACTAGTAACCCCCGAGGACAAGCGAATTGAGCACTTCATTTGGGGACTCTCACCCGAGATCAGGGCTATGGCGACGGCTACCGAGCCAGCTACGATGCAGCAGGCTGTGAGCTTGGCCAATCGCCTAACCCAGGATTGGATAAGGAATGGAGGAATATCAAAGCCGGGTGCAGAAGACGCAAAGGGAAAGCGTAAGGTTGAGGACACATCGGGGAACAAAAAGGAACGGTTTAACAAGAAGGCTAGAACGGTAAGGAACTACGGAGTTGCTACGGCAGAGAACACCGGCTATCAGGGGAAGGCTCCGAAATGCGATAGGTGCGGTTATCACCACGGAGGTGAATGTCGGTCATGCACCAACTGCAACCGCCTCGGTCACTGGACTCGACACTGTAAGGCAGTGAATGCTGGACCGCAGCAGGCGGGAAGGCAGCAGAATGAAGGACCGCGACAAGCTGGGAGGCCACAACAGAACGATAGGCCTCGCCAGGGAGAATGTTATGAGTGCGGTAGTAGGGATCACTACCGAAATGCTTGTCCTAGGCTAAACCCTGCCCGAAACCCAAACCAGAACCGCAATCAAAACCCTCCGCAGAACCAAAACCAGAACAATCAGAGGGGAAACGATGGGGGACAAGGCCGTGGAAGAGCCTTCGCGATTGGTGCCGAAGAGGCAAGAAACGACCCCCGGGTGATTGCAGGTACGTTTCTCCTTAACAACTATTATGCCTCAGTACTGTTTGACTCAGGCGCGGATAAAAGTTTTGTGTCCTTAGAGTTTAGGCCTTTGATTGCATTAGAAACCGAACCCCTAGGTGAAAAGGTTACGGTAGAGTACGCAAATGGGCAAGAATACCAAGCTAGCAACGTAATTAAGAATTGCACAATAACCCTAGCTAACCACACTTTCGAAATAGACCTGATTCCAATCGAACTTAAGAGCTTTGACGTAGTAATAGGAATGGACTGGTTGACTATCCGAGACGCGAAAATATTTTGTTTAGATAAGACGATACGAATGCCATTAGGAGATGGAAGGGAATTGATAGTACAAGGAGATAGGCCGGGCCAAACTTCGAAACTCATATCGGTGATGAAGATGCGCAAGTACTTAAATAAGGGCTGCTTTGCATTGTTAGTGAACATAAAGGACAAACAGGCAAAAGCAGTAGACCTTAAGGATGTACCGATAGTTAGGGACTATCCGGAAGTATTTCCCGAAGAACTACCTGGACTACCACCTCAGAGGCAAGTCGAGTTTAGAATCGAGGTAATTCCTGGAGCGGCACCAGTGGCAAGGACGCCATATCGACTAGCTCCGACTGAGATGCAGGAATTATCCAACCAAGTTCAAGAATTATTGGATAAAGGATTTATCCGACCAAGCTCATCACCATGGGGCGCGCCGATTCTATTCGTAAAGAAGAAGGATGGATCGTTTCGCATGTGTATCGACTACCGAGAATTGAACAAGCTAACCGTCAAGAACCGATATCCTCTTCCACGAATCGACGACCTTTTCGACCAACTGCAAGGCCCGACCTACTTTTCAAAGATTGACTTAAGGTCCGGATATCATCAAGTGTTGGTTTCCGAAGATGATATACCGAAAACCGCATTCCGCACTAGATACGGACACTACGAATTCTTGGTAATGCCATTTGGACTCACAAATGCACCGGCTGTATTCATGGATTTGATGAATAGGGTATGCCGACCGTATCTAGACAAGTTCGTTATTGTATTCATCGACGACATCTTAATCTACTCGCGGACCAAAGAGGATCACGCAGAGCACTTAAAACTGTTATTGGAATTGCTCAAGGAACAACAGCTCTACGCAAAGTTTTCTAAGTGCGAATTCTGGCTGCGTGAAGTCAAATTTCTCGGTCACGTAGTCAATGGATCTGGAATCCACGTTGACCCATCAAAAATCGAGGCAATAAAGAATTGGGAAGCTCTCAAAAGTCCGACAGAAATCCGCCAATTTTTAGGATTGGCTGGGTATTATCGGCGATTCATCCAGGATTTCTCTAAGATAGCTAAACCCCTAACAAAGTTAACCCAAAAGAACGAGAAGTTCAACTGGGGAGATGCTCAAGAACAAGCCTTCAATATCTTGAAAACGAAACTGTGCAACGCTCCGATCTTAACTCTTCCTGAGGGAAACGAAGACTTCGTAGTTTATTGTGACGCATCTAACCTAGGATTAGGTTGTGTATTGATGCAACGAAACAAGGTCATAGCTTACGCATCGCGACAACTTAAGAAACATGAGGTCAATTACGCCACTCACGACTTAGAACTAGGAGCGATAGTTTTTGCCCTAAAAATCTGGAGACATTACCTCTACGGAACCAAATGCACGGTATTCACGGACCATAGGAGTCTGCAACATATACTAGATCAGAAGCTACTCAACATGAGGCAAAGGAGATGGTTGGAACTCCTTAGCGACTACGACTGCGATATTAAGTATCACCCTGGCAAAGCAAACGTCGTAGCAGATGCCCTGAGTAGGAAGGAGAGGCAACAGACGACTCGAGTACGTGCATTAGGAATTTACCTTAAACCCGATTTGAGAACGCGCATAGCAAGTGCCCAGCATGAGGCTTTGAAGGCAGATAACATAAAGGTCGAAACCTTGCATAATCACGACAAGGATTTTGTAAGGAAGGGCGACGACGTCTATTATTTTAAGGATCGAGCCTGGATTCCTACGACCAACGAATTGAGGAAGACCATCATGGACGAAGCACACCGAACGCGATATTCCATTCATCCAGGTTCGAGCAAGATGTATAAGGACCTCAAGGAACACTATTGGTGGCCTGGAATGAAAAGAGACGTTGCTTTATACGTAGAGAAATGCCTCACTTGTGCGAAAGTGAAGGCCGAATACCAAAAGCCTTCCGGGTTACTGCAACAACCCGAAATTCCCGAGTGGAAATGGGAACAAATCACAATGGACTTCGTCACGAAGTTACCTCGAACGTCAAAGGGTAACGACATGATATGGGTTATCGTAGATCGGCTAACGAAGTCAGCACACTTCATTCCCATTAAGGAAAGTTTTAACGTAGAAAAACTTGTCCAAATATACATCAACGAGGTAGTGACACGTCACGGAATACCCACGTCAATCATCTCGGATAGAGATACTCGCTTCACTTCCAGATTTTGGAAGGCATTCCAAGAGTCGTTTGGCACACGATTGGACTTAAGCACGGCTTACCATCCGCAAACTGATGGTCAAAGCGAGCGCACTATACAAACACTGGAGGACATGCTGAGAGCATGCGTTATCGACTTCGGAGGAAGTTGGGATAACCACTTACCACTAATAGAGTTCTCTTACAATAACAGCTACCATGCTAGCATCAAATGTGCGCCTTTTGAAGCTCTCTACGGAAGAAAATGCAGATCTCCACTGTGTTGGTTGGAACCGGGAGATCGACAACTAATTAGCATGGACGTAGTGCAAGAAACGATTGATAAGATCACAACGATTAAGGAAAGACTTAAGACTGCGAGAAGTCGTCAAAAGAGCTATGCTGACATGCGCAGAAAGGATCTAGAATTTCAAGTCGGCGACAAAGTACTTCTAAAGGTGTCACCTTGGAAAGATGCAATACGCCGCGGAAAGCGAGGAAAGCTTAGCCCGAGATATGTGGGACCATTTGAGATACTCGAAAGGATAGGTCCCGTGGCATATCGTTTAGAACTACCGCAAGAGCTCGGTAACATGCATAACACTTTTCATGTCTCGAGATTGAAAAAGTGCCTATCGGACGAAACACTCATCACACCTTTGGAAGAAGTACAACTAGATGAGAAGCTCCAATTTGTCGAGGAACCGATTGAAATCATAGATCGCGAAACTAAGAAACTAAGGCACAGTAAAATCCCGATAGTGAGGGTACGATGGAACGCAAAGCGAGGCCCCGAATATACCCGGGAACGAGAGGATCAGATGATTCTTAAGTATCCTCACCTCTTCACTTCTCCCACAGCGAATACCACAAGTTGAAATTTCGGGACGAAATTCTTTCAACGTGGGGAGAATGTGACAACCGTCTAAACTCAGGTCGAGAACGCTAACCATATGACCTCGATACGTATGTTTGTTACTTGCTATAACTAACTTTATGTGTTACGTGGTTACGTAGACATAACTCTTTAAGTTAAGCTCGTTGTAACTCACACAAAACTTTTAACGTAGGTTTACGTTACTTAAACTTTTAACGCGTGTGTCTCGGAACCGGAATCGGAATCGGAATCAAACCAACAACTGAACTCTAAAATACTATGAATACATACAAATACCTTTCCTAAGTTCACTTGCAATCAATCGGGAACATTAAAGAACAAATCGAAAATCCCGCTAAACCAGCCATTCAGCCAACGGCTGGATGGATTCAGCCAACGGCTGGGCTCCAGCCGGCGGCTGAGATCCTCCAGCCGGCGGCTGAAATGCTCTGGTCAGCTTTTTGGTGACTCATTTTTGCATGTAACTCGAGTGGGACACATGTCAAACAACGATTGGACCCCCTTTTTGGTCCAGAAATGCCAGTCACTTACCCTTACTTGCCCCCACTCTCTCTAACAAGTTTTCAAACTCAAAACACACTCAAACACACACACAAACACATATCTCATTTCTCTCTCAAGCTCACTCTCTTTTACAGAAAATTTCCAGCAATAATCACCATTAAATACACCAAATAAAACCACAAATTCGTCCATATAACAAAGGGAATCAAAGGGGTTATCTTGTATCGAGTTTTAAAGGAGTTCTACACTTTTTGGAGCTCAAATCACCATCAAAACGTCATCAAAGCTTTTCCATCCGGTAAAAACTCTTCTATAAGTTACTACTACCTTCTAAACTCATTGCATGTATGATCTAACACATAAAAACAAGTTTTTATAAAGTTTTATAACCATTTTATTACAAAAACGGGTTTAAACAAAAAGGTTACTTAGATCTAGGTATTTGTGGCTAAAAACCCAAAAGAAACTGATATTTGAACATGTATATAGGTAATCTTGATGAATATTCAGTTGCATGTCGAAATCTAGCTCAAAAACGCTTAAAAACGCAAAAAAATGGCAAAACAAGAAATCTGTCTCGGCAATTCAGCCGCCGGCTGAATTATTTCAGCCGCCGGCTGAATAGGTCTGATCACAAAATTGTATTTTTGAAATTTTAACGGATAAATCGAGACACGTATACTTTTCACAGTTTATAAACATAATATAACAGATTACATATTTGTACTTTGAATGATAAAATGAGGTATTTAAATAGCTAATCCATCATAATGATATTTGATTGTATTTTATGAATCGTATTAAGCGGGAAAGTGGATAGGAAATTTTGGACATACATTTTATAGCGCGGAAGCGCTGCCCAAATTTTATTAAACATACTTCTAACACTTAAACAACAAACTATTCGTTGACTAACGAGTTTAAAAGCTAACAAGTTATATACTTACATGAAAACTTGGGTTATAGAAGGATTCCGGTGATTCCGAGCACCTTCGAGCAATTCCGAGCACGCTAGAAATCTTCGCAAACAGTGAGTTACAAACCCCTACTCTTTAACGCTTTTAATACTTTTTGGGGTGAAATGCGAGTCTTAGGCTTAAACACTATTTAAGCTGATAAACGCTTGATACTTGAATGCAAAACGAAAACTATTTGATACTCGAATGCTTTTATGAAAACACTTGAATACTTTGAATGGTATTACGAAAACACTTGTACACTTGGGAAAGCTATTATGAAATACTTGGATATTTTGAATACTTATATGAAAAACTATTTTGCCGGCATTGTTGAGGGTTTTGCCAACAATGTCGAGGACACGAAAGCTATATTTGCCAATGACTAAAGCAATCGATCGTCATGTTGCGGACTTTGTACAACATGGACGTGAGAAACCATTGAAAACTCCCGAAAACTACCAAGGACATTAGTTGCTATTAATCCCTTTGGAAAGGACCGTTAGTAGATATGGATAGCGCTATTAGGGTAGATTGACCCTCACCACAACGAATTATAACGATGGTGCATAATACTAAAAGGGTAGGCTTTAGGCTTAGCAACGATCATTGGGCAAAACTTTGGATTGTCGCATAGTCGCGCTATGTGGTCAATGCCTATAAACACAAATGCTATACTCTATACATTTTTATGTGATAACTATTTTTGATTGCGATACTCTATGCATGGTTATGCAATTACAATTTGAAAACTATGCTTTTACATAAACTTGTAGCTCACTAACTACGTCTCCCGTAGTTAACACTTGACTCGCATTTTCAGGTAACGAGTAAGCTAGCTGATGACTTATGCTTTTGGGCCGAATGACTTCAAGAACGGGATGGGTTTGGGTGGTTTGGTTGAACACCCCATTTTGATTCAGATATGTAATCTACATTGGAAACTACTATGTAAAACTTTGATGTAACTTTTATTTAATATAACTTGGCGTTTATCTATATCTTGCTATCGAATGCTATTGCTCTTCACATCATGTATTCCGCTTTAGCGGGGTGTGACAGTGTTTTTGTTAAAATCAAATATTTGTTGAATGTTTGTACTTGAATATTTAATATCGACGGTTTGTGATTGTTGACGGTTTGGAACAATTTGTAAAATATTTGAAGTTTATGATAATTTGGATTATTTGTTTATTCTTTTGTTTTTTAATTTTTGTTGGGAATAAGCTGTTTGGATCGAAATAAGCAGAAAGCCGGGAAATAAGCTGTAAATCAGCTGCTGTTTTTTTTTTTTGCTGTAGGTCCTTCGGCGACGACAAATCGTCGCTAAAAGCCTCGAAAAGTCGTCGTCGTAGGCCTATTAAATAAATAAAAAATAAAAAATAATAATATTAATTAAATAAAAAATAAAAAATAATTAATTAAATAAATAAATAATAATTAATTAATTAATTAATTAATTAATTAATTAATTATCAAATCGGATTTGAAAAAGTCAAAGTGGGTCCCGCCGTCGTCGCTGAAGCTTATGAGAATCGTCGCCAAACATCTTTCTCGACGAAGCTACGCCGACGCCCTTTCGGCGACGACAAATCGTCGCCAAAGGTCTTTAGGCACGATTTTTTGCCTACCGCGACGACTTTTTGTCGTCGCCGTAGGGTCAGTTTCTTGTAGTGGTATATAGATAACTCATGAGATGTATAGTCGAATATTATTTCGTTTCGTTTATACACATTTGTTTTAATTTTATTTAAATATGTATTAAAGTAGGCTATCAAATATTGTTATGTTTCGTTTAAACTCATTTAGTTAACTTCATCTTTATCTTTAAAATATTCTACCTATTAATTAACTATTATAAAAAATCATAACTTTTTCTAATTATGGATTGATCTGGTTTTTCAATTGATATTTTGGATTATAAAAAGAATCGTATCACTCATTTATTTGTTCCAGTTGTGTAAAAGAGTGCTTCTTTTTTTCCCCATAAAAATCAAGTTAGGAAAATAATCATCCGTAGCCATACTTCCATTTTGATTTCATATGGATTTCAAGACTTAAAGAGACTTTTTTTACTGAGATTAATAATTACAATATATATGCAATATTTATGAGTCTATTATGGTATATAATCTAGTTTTGAGTATTGATTTAATGATGTCTATGTAAATTTAAAGGCACATGTACAATACTTTTCAGGTTAAATGTCCCTAATGGACCTATTTCCATCTATTAACCAACTTAACCAAACCGAATCAAACCGATTGGTTTTAAAGGTTATATAAAACCAAACTTGGTGTTATGGAATAGTTTTTGGTCAAACCGACTCTAAACGACTCATGCATACTTCTATTAAAAAAGAAAAAAAAGAAAAACAAATTTAATAAATAATTAAAAAGAAGTTTAATATATAATAGATATATTTTAGACTTAAATAATAGTGTTAAACAAATTATATTTAAATATTTATCAAAGTTGAAGGATTAAACTGAACTTATAATAGAAGGGTATAAATAAAAATTGTTAATAATGATATCATATAACATCATTATTTTAATCTAAGTATTTAAAATTTATATTACACCACATCTAATGAACCATACTTTGATATGTGGCTTTTTAATTATTATTATTATAGATTGATAAGAAAGAATTTACTTGTTATTTATGTTATAATCTGATCTAATCACAATATCTTTCATTTCTTGACTCTTCAAATGATACCAATTAAAATATCAATATAACATATTGTTAATTGTTATTACACGGGATATTTTTTGTTGTGATTAGGTGTATTACATTGATTAATTAATTCATAGATCCAAAGTACTGCAAATCGTAATAAAAACATATTCAAATAGAGCAAACCAACAAATAAGGAATAATTCTAATTCACCAACGTTTTCCATAATAGATTCTCACATGCATTGTGACCAAAATTTTCACAAGAAACAGTTTCAAAATGCAAAAATTGTCTCTTCCATTAGTTCCATATCCTAGTTTTCTTAGGAAAACTTCTATTTTCAACTGTTTAACGGCAAGAATTCACCATAGTTTATTTCATAGTCACATAGTTCGCGGTACGCTTCGGTACGGGAACGAGGTACAGGAACGTGATTCGCGAGGTCCCACCGTATCCGGTACAGAGGGGGTAGGTTCAATTCGGTACGCGTCCGGTACGATGTATCTTACGTTTTGGTACGGTGTACCCACTATAGGTACGGTGTACCCACTAATTCTAATAACAAAACAAAATTAAAAAAACAAAACAAAATAAATACTCAAAAATAAAACAAATAATAATTAAAAAAACAAAACAAAATAAATACTCAAAAATCTTTTTAAAAAATAATAATAAAATAAAAAAATAATAATTTTAAATGAAAAAAAGACAAAATTCCCTTTTCTCAATGTCACTCACTTATTCTTCCTTCTCACTTTTTCACATTTCCCCCAAATTTCTCCGGCGAACTTATTCCCCCATCACCGGAGTTTTCTCCGGCGACATTCCATCACCACCTCCAGTTAACCTCCTCACCTTCAATTTCACTTCCCAACTTTCAATTTCACTTTTCATCAAATAATAATAATTTGGAGGACCTTCGTATGAGAGTCGCGTGCTTAGATTTCCGATACGTCATATTTTTCCCGCCTCTATGAGAGTCGTTTACAGAAATTGGACTAACCAGTGGCCGATTCGCGTTTTTGATTGTGTGGAATCGATTTTGACCGGCGACTGGAACGATTTTGACCGGCGACTGGATCGATTTTGACCGGCGACTGGATCGATTTTGACCAGCGTACCAAATCGCGTTCCAACAGGCGATTGGTACGCTTTCGAATTCCGATTTGGTACATTTCGTACGGAACGAAATTCGTGGTTGATTTAGCGATTTCTGTGACTATGGTTTATCCATTAAAACCGAAGAACAAGAGCGAAAACCAACATACGACATTATAATCTTCGGTGCAACTGGTTACACCGGAAAATATGTAGTAAGAGAAGCCTTAAAATTCATAAATCTCCCACATTCACCTCTCAAAACCCTTGCCCTAGCAGGTCGAAATCTTACAAGCCTTTCTAAAACCTTAGCATGGGCATCTCCGTCACATGTTACTTCTATTCCATTCCTCATTGCAGACACTACCAACCCGTCGTCCCTCCAACGCATGGCGTCCCAAACGAAGCTTGTTCTCAACTGTGTGGGTCCATTTCGCTATCATGGCGCTCCTGTGGTGGATGCTTGTGTTAATGCTGGTTGTGATTACCTGGATGTTTGTGGCGAGTCGGAGTTTATTGAAAGGATGGAAGTTGTTTACCATGATAAGGCTATGGAGAATGGTAGTTTGGTGATATCTGCTTGTGGAATTGATTCGGTTCCAGCGGAGTTGGGTTTTTTGTTTAACTCTAAACAATGGGTTTATCCGGCTATGGTGAATCGGGTTGAGACTTATATGAGTCTTGAATCCGATATTAAGGTTGTGGCGAATTCTTCCACGTTTGAATCCGCGGTTTGGGGGGTCGCTAATGCTGATAAGTTGAAGGAGTTACGACGGACTAGAAGAGAGAGAGCTACACCTCTGGTAAGCCAATTCAAATAGTAACAATGTTAGAGTGTGTTTAGTTACTCTAGTTTTCTAACAGGTTTGAAATTTAACAAATATTTCCTTATCTATTTTAAATCTTGAATTTTCTAGAAAACTAAGTTTTTCAAAAATCTGAAACAGTTTTTCTTATTTAAAAAACCATTAAAATTTTTTATAAACGAGTTCAAATGTCGGTTACATTTCCAGTTATGATAATTTCTTTAAATACATCCTTTTCTATTATATTCTTGTATTTTATTTATATAAACATAAAGTTCAAATGTTTTTGACCATATATGTGTGTAGTTTAAATTAATTTTGCCTGGGTTAATTTTGTCTTTTGTTACTCATATGTTAAATGTTTTTGTTATATATATGTATTATCAGGTTTTACTCAATCAAATTTAAACTATATTTTAATACAAAAGCTTTTATTGTACGAAAAAAATATTATTTTTTACAAATGCGTAAAATATATGGTATAAAACGGACGTTTCTGTTGTGTTTTTTTTTAATATTTTGTGAATTTTATTATATATATTTTAAATATCTTTATAATTTTTTTGAATTAATCAAATGTCAAATTTTAGTTATAACAATAAGTTTGTATTTATTTAATTGTAGGTAACAGATAGTAAGCATGATTCAAGAATAAATAACTTCCAAAAGAAGAAGAATGAGTTTAACATATTCATAAAATATTACTAATAATTATTATTAACAAATGATCAAAATCTCATCAAAGTTAATGACTATCGGATTTACGGTTGGAATTTGGAATTTAAGGGAATCGGAAGATGTAAAAGTAATTTAGTAGGAGGTTGAAAAGTATCAGATTAAATTGTTTCGATTTGTGAAAAATAATTTATTTAATAAATTTCTTATTTTAATTGGTTAAAAATAAATAGTTAAACTAATATTATTTACTAATTGGTTGAAAAATGGATAAAATGATAGTTAGTATTAAAATATTATATAAATATATACTAAATATGATATTACCACTACAACAAAATGATCGATTTTTCACACTTTTTAAGACATATTTACACACTTAAAAGCGTGAAGATTTAAAAAGTCCAAGCTTGACATTGCGCGAGGAATATTGGCGTAACAAAATTCTTCACACTTTTATGTGTGATTATTTTGATATAATTTTTCATGCTTTTAAGTGTGATGATTTTAAGATAATTTATCACACTTTCAAGTGTGAGGATTTGTGATTAATTATCACACTTTTAAGTGTGAAGAAATTTATCACAGTTTCAAGTGTGAGGATTTGTGATTTATTTTCACACTTTTAAGTGTGAAGAAATTTATCACACTTCCAAGTGTGAGGATTTGTGATTTATTTTCAAACTTTTAAGTGTGAAGAAATTTATCACACTTCCAAGTGTGAGGATTTGTGATTTATTTTCACACTTTTAAGTGTGAAGAATTTGGGATAAATTTATCACATTTTTAAGTGTGAAGATTTTGGGATGATATATATATATATATATATATATATATATATATATATATATATATATATATATATATATATATATATATATGCCACATGGAACACAATATATTAAAACATACAAATGGTGACAAAACAGAAATCAACCACATTTTAGGTTTCGAGTTTCAAATACACAAAAACTCCATGAAGAAATCGATGAAAAAAATTTCTTCAAATCAAGTTACAGATGACGATTTTGCTACCGTAATTGTACATCAAAATAGCAAACATAAATATGCATATATTGAAGTCTGCTTAAATCCAATTGCTCCCATGCTGATTCAACAGTAAATGAATAGATGCAAATTTTGCTAACGAATAGGGTGGTACTGTGCTGATACTCTCTTGGGAGGCAGCTTAATATTTTTCAATATCGAACTGTCCTCAACCATTTTAATTTCAAAAGCTTTTTTATCAGGCATGACAGCTTCCTTCTATATACATCCAAAAAACATAATCACTCAGTCTAATTCCTCGTTACATAGTTATATTTCGTTCGATTAGTGTACGTAAAACACATGTACACATAGAACTAAGTAAAAAACCTAAGAAATACGATCGAATTTTCGTAAACAAAAATCTCAAAACAATCACCCAAAAGCTAATGCAAGCCCTAATATAAACAATTTTACAAATCAAACAGATACAGTTAACTAAAATTGAATTATACCTTATTATTTCTAAAATCTTCAACTGAATCGGTGATCGTATTGTACGGTGTACAATCGTCAGCGTTAACGTTTCAAAAACGAAATCGTTTTGATCATCCATGGAATTAGAGTGATTAGTAAACTGTAAAACACATTTATTGATCAATAATCAGTGTAATCAGTGCATAATGTTTAAGTCAAAATGCAATACTGCTATATATTAGTTCATAATAAGAATTACCTCATCTACCTGAGATATTAGTCGGTAATTGCGCATTAATCGGAGAAGAAGCCGGAGATTGAGCTAAAACGACCATCTGCAGATGAATCATGAGCGGCGATTACAGAGGTGAATTCGTCGGCGGAGAAATCGAGGACTGACCTAGAACGGACGGATTCGTCGGTGAAAAGTCAAAAATTAGACTCCGGCAGATGAATAGTGAGCGGCGTCGATATAGGCTTACTCATCGGAGGATTAGCCGGCGAAATCGGCGGTGAATTGGCCGGAAATTGAGCGGATGAATGCGATTCTGAGTTCAAATCTAGGGTTTCAGTTTTGAGAGAGAGAGAGAGAATATTTCTTGTGTTTAGAGGAAGAAGTGAGACGCGGGAACGATGATTTAGATATTTCAGTTTTACTTTTGTTTTCAATTCAGTATAATATTTTAAATTAAATTCTTCTATTAATTTCGCTATACTTAAAAAATTGTGAGTTTCTTTTCCTTCAAAGTTTCTTCACACTTAAAATTGTAAATTTTATTCGTTTTTATTCATGCTTAAGAACGTAAACACATTCATATTTTTACTCTTACTTGCATGAGTCGTATATTTTCATTCTTAAAAATTTAATGAAATTATATATTCCTCACGTTCAAAAGCATGACAACTATTTTATGTTTAATCACATTTTAAACTGTGATAATAAGTGTAACTTCTACACACTTATATATGTAACAAACTCTTGTATTTTCTTATTCACAATTACAAGTGTGAACAAATTTCTTCACAATCAAAAGTGTTTTTATTTTTATAACCTTTTTTATTGTTCATGTTTATAAATGTGAATAATTTGATGACGCTTATTTGTGTGAACAACATAAAAATATTTTTCGCATTCACATGAACCGCGAAGAAATAAGCGTGAAGAATCAACATTTTTGTTGTAGTGTACACTCTGTCGTCATTTTGATAAATAGAATTCAATCTTCTAAATTTGTTAAAACTTATTTTGCTGGTTAAGGTTTTCAAAGAACTCGTGAAAAACTTATTTTATTGGTTACAATGTTTTAAAGAACTCGTGGACATAGGTTTTAACTTTTAATATGTGCTGAATTTTAGACTAAACATGTACTAAACTCAAAAAGAACGTACGACTTTTAGATTAAATATGTGCGAGTTCTAGATTAAACATGTATAAAAGTTAAGATTGGTTGTATAAAACAATTTAATTTATAGCTTAAAAATTGAAATATTACCTGAAAACCTTAACATGCTAATCATGAATAATGTTTTTGAGAAATGACTACATATATGCTTCATATAAATCATTTTAATTATTCATTACGTTAGAAAACTTTTCTTTTTTCTTTTATACATATACATGTCTTTAAATATAATTACTTATATTAGATTTAAGAGTAGATATAATCGAAGGGACTGTTTAATTAAATATGATGATTTAGCGCTCAATTATTCGATAAACTAAATGAGTTATAAGAATTTGAATGAGCTTGATTCTTAATAATTGTAGGTTGCTCGATAATGTTTTGATTTTAGTGACAAACAACAATATTTAGCTAATATATTATCTATTAATATATTAGTTAATAATTGTAGGTTGCTTGATTCTTAATAATTGGTTTGATGATGGCAAATCAATTATAAAGCAATTATTCATAAACTAACATAAAACCTTAATGGACCCTAACTTACAATCGGAACTCGACCATCTTATTCTCTAATAGTAGTGAGTGGAATGAAAATCTCCAGATTACAATTGATACTAAAATATCAAACGAGTAAAATAAGTAAAAAAAAAACAAAACAAAGATTTTAACCATAATTGCTTGTGAAGAGTTGATAGTATATCAAAAAACAAATCATGAACCATTCGATCTTGGAGCAAGTTGGCACAAAAGATTATATAAGTAGTTATTGTATGAGACAAGCTTTCATTTCGTAAAAATTGAATGTAAAATTAACTTGAAATCTCGTTAGGTTTTAGATTGAAATTATATGGGAATTTTTTTAATAATTAGATGTTACATATTTTTTACATATCATCATGTACATTGATTTAGGAGATGGAGAAAAATCATTGATTGTTTCAAATTTAATTAATTAATCTAATAAAAAATATTTGGATATCATCAATTATTGCGCCAAGTGTGTCACCAATTGACAAAATAAGGCGATCAACGTCATATCTCGTACATGACATGCATCTTTAAAATAATTTACATAACTATCATATACATGGCATGTATATTTGAAATAATTTACATAACTATTATCTTTCAGTAACGAAATATTTATCTAAAATATACACTTACTTTCATTTTAGTCTCTTCTATGCCATTGCACTCTATTTTTCCCGAATAAATATCTAACACTGTGTTCCAGAGATTTTTTTCTGAAGAAATAGAAAGAAAAGAAAAGAAGTAAGAAGAAAAGAAAAAAAAAAACGTGTTCTCGAGTTTTTAAGTGGAGAGAAGAGAAAAGAAGTGGAAAGAAAATTTGTTATATTTTTTTTCTCTCCAAATATTCCTTCCAAAAATGAGAAGATTTGGAGAGAAAATATGTTTTGAACATTTCTAAAAACCTTAATCCCTAAATTCTCTTTAACCAAATATAGATCTCTTACATAAATGTCAATTTTTTTTTTCATTTTTACTGGAAATTACAACCAAATCGAATCGAATTGTGATTTTTTTAAAAATAATTTATCATATATTTCTTTTCTCTTAATTAATTCGTGTATTGTGTAATGCTCGTTTGTTCTTGTTAATTTTTTTTTTAGTTGTGTTTATAAAGTTCATTTATTGTATCTTTGAATGTAAATTAAACTTTGATATGAGTTTTTTTTTTCTTTTCTCTCCAAATATCTCCAACTCGGAAACTCATTTTTGAAAAAATAATCTCCTTTCTTCTTTCTTCTTTTTTGTTAAATTATTTTCTTTTCACTTCTTTTTTCCCCTCACTAAACTCAGAAACAGAGTGTAAAGATTTATATATTTGTCCCACTTAAGCCATTGGATATTCGACTCACCTCTACCTACTAGTAAACAAATCACACATAAAATTTAAGCAATAACTCTTTACTTCTTTGAAAGGGTTCTAAAATATACATCTTTCATATTTGTTCTTTCAGGGTCATTGAACACTTTATTGTTCCCACTAAGTATTTAAAAGTTTAAGGTTTTGTCCCACCGAGACCATTGTGGCGTCATTGTTTTGACTTAGTGGGAATGTAACTGTATGGAGGAGATGAGCCGGTTATCCATGACTCAAATTAATCAAAACTTAAACTCCTATATACTTAATAACAATATGATCAAAGTTTGTTAAATTGGTGCAGTTTTACCAACATTATATTTCATACTATTTAAGATTAAAAAGTATATATTGTGAATTGTTTTTAAAGTGTATTATATATTAATAATTGAAAGCAAAAAATAATTAAAAATTTAAAAAACACGTGAAAAAGGTGACAAGTGAATGAAAAAGATATATTAATTTAATGATTTATCAATTTGTTTTTTAAGATATATTACAAATTTTAAGTTTCAATTTGCTAATGACATATTTGCTAAACATAATTTAGTGAAAAATAAGAGCTGAGAAAATTGCAAAAAGCAACAAACTATAACCCAATTGTTATTATGTGTAACTAATTTTTTTTTTATCAGAGAAATAATCAACTTTAGATATGTTGTTATGGTATAAAAAGTTAACTTGAAATCTCGTTAGTTTTTATTTTATTTTACTTATTTGTGTTTTTTCTTTCCATAGCTACGTGTCACATATGTTATATTATCGTCATATACATTGATTTACGGAGAAAAAGGTTTATAATTCTTTCATATTTAATAATTTTTTAATGACAAATATGTTTTCGTATCATCAAATATTAAGACCAAATGTCAAAGAAATGACAAAATAACACTGTATACATATGTTATATCACATACATGACATTTATCTTTGAAAGAATTCATATAATTATTATATTTCAATATTTAACGAGATTTGAAGTTAACTTTTATATACAATGACAACCTATCTAAAATTGATGTTTTTTTGAGAAAAAAACAAAGTTGATTATACACAATGACAAATGAGTCAAAGTTTATTGTTTTTCTGTGCAATTTTTCCGATAAGAGCTCCGTAACAATTTGATGAAAAGTTTAATCTTTTTTGTTATATATAGTTTGATAACAAATTTTATCTTCTTGAGCATGTTAAAAATGATAATGTACTACGTGGAGTTAACCAATTATTGTAACTTTATAAACTTATATTATTTCTAAAGAAATGTAGTAAAACAAAAGTAAAAGATATAGAAACCAACTTTGAAAGATAGGGGAAACTAAACAAAATGTACTGCCAAAAGATAACAAAATAAAAGTATTTTGATAAACAAGAAATATAATCTTAAATGTTTTAATGCTTAAATCACAATATAATTATATGTAATCATATTCTGCTGAAAATATAAGCTATAAGGGAAAAAAAAAAATGTAAACCGTATCTTTTTAAAATGTCTTAAAAAAATGTAAACCATAGCCTTTTTAAATGTCTTATAAAATTTAAATTTTGTCTTTTTATATCGTCTGTCTCAGTCTCAGTAACAAATTATGTATCAAGTCATCAAAATATGAGTACATCATCATTAGATGAATATACTATTCCGGTTTAAATATAATTAAAAATAAAACGTTTTAAAAAGGAATAACGAGACCAACTTTGGAGGATCACGAGGAACAAAACAAAATATACCGCAAAAAAATGGCAAATGTGAAAGTAAGTCGGCAATGTAGAAAACTAAACGTGTTAGATTAATTTTGTCCCAAAATAACAAGTTCGTTTGGTGAAAATACAATGTTAATCTTTTTGGGTAACCTACATACATTTAATACATGAATGGTCATAATGCATGGTTTTCACTTTGTATATTGATTTACAATCTACTTAAATATATTTTCCAGATTGTTGGTCCTGCTAAGAAGAAAGTATCAATGATTGAATACCAGAAGAAGATTGGACTTTGGGCTGTCAAACTACCTTCAATTGACACCTTCATGGTCCGACGAACACTTGCATATCTAGCTGAGAACTCTTGTGGCCTTCATGGGGTTAAAGAGAAACCCGAAAACCTAGAGAAGAGAATAAACTTCTGGTCGAAGATTAAACCTGCTCATTTTGGGATGAAGATTGCATCCAAGAATCTCTTTAATGTCTTTGGATTTATAACAGTTGGTTTATCGATTGGGATACTAACTAAATTTTCTATTGGTAGGTGGCTTTTGCTGAAATTTCCAGAGTTTTTTAGCCTTGGGTGGTTTAGAAAAGGCGGTCCAACAGAGAGAGAAATTGTTAGTTCTTCGTTCAAAATGTGGTTTGTTGGCCATGGTTTCAGTCATGTCAATCTTGTTACTTCTCAAGATGCGAAACCAGATATGGAAATAATCACTAGACTAAAAGGACCTGAATTCGGCTATGTGTCCACTTCAATAATATTGATTCAGTGTGCTCTTATTGTTTTAAAGCAACGCGAGGATCTTCCAAAAGGTGGTGTGTATACTCCTGGAATTGTTTTCGGACCGACTGATCTTCAAAAACGATTACAAGAAAATGGGATTTCCTTTGATATTATTTCAAAGAGTGTTATGTCTAGTTAGAAATGAAATTCTACATAACATTTATTCAACAATATTCATATATGTATTAAACAAAAAGATCTTGTTTCTGTTGTAGTTTTTGAATGATTTCCGTTAACACCTTGTCGGCACTCCCTCCAACTCTCATGGCATTCTTTGCTTCGTATCCAATATTCCTTGCTTTCTCCCTTAAGTTTTCATCGTTCATTACCAGTTTAACCTTTTCCGCTATCTCTTCACCTTTAACCAATTGCTCACCCAACCAACCCCAACTTTTATCCCATATTCCCAATCCCGTGGTCTCCACAACTCCATCATTCACTTTCTAATAACCGAGTAGCGGCCATGCCAACATTGGTACCCCTCTTGTAGCTGCTTCCATCACTAAGTTCCATCCGCAATGGCTAACAAAACACCCGATGACAGGATGTAGTAGGATCTTTTCTTGGTTCACCCACCCTTTAACCACCATCCCTTTGTGTTTTCTTCTCTTAATAAACGAACCACCCACTAATTCTTCCGCTTCTTCACTATCTTCTCTGTCAACAATCTTAGATTTCAACACCTACAAGAATTTTGCCAATTTGCTTCTAATCCATTTCATAATTCTTTTATTTGATCTCTTAATATAGCGGTCCTGCTTCCGAAGCTTACATATACAACTGATTGTAGTGGCTGTTGGTTGAGCCACGAAAGTGGTTGTTGATCACCTAGTTCCAACTTATGTGGTTCAAAACGCCCGATTGGAAGAAAATGAGGGAAATCATCGGGTATAAATTTTCATTGGTTGGTTGTTTGTATTGTTTCTGGTTCAAATTCTTGAAAGGTGTTCAACAAAATCCCTTTAGATTTACTTAAAGCGCGAGCGTTTGAGACCAACGTGTTAGTGAATAAGTGGTTGGGTATGAAGAAAGGCGGTGGAAACGTTGAGATGTCAAATGGGGACAAACCGGTGATTTTTCAACTAAGGTATCCGCCACGGGTATAAAGCTTCCATTTTCTATTAAGTAGGGAACATACGACACGAAAGAGCTGAATCCAGCAAAGGTGGTGGAAACAATATAACTCGGTACACCAAGATCATGGGCAAGTTGGTGACCTTCAGCAGTTGATGTTATGTCAGAGAAAATGGCGGAAACTGGTGGAAATGTACTAGATAAAAGTGGAGTGAGAAGATGAACGGAACGAATGATGGATTCAAGCTGAACAAAGAAAGGGTCAGTTGTAGCGGGGTTAGGAGGTGTATAAGGTATGATATGGAAATCAAGACGGTTAATCATAGGATAGGCTGCTAAGAAAGCAGTGACGTGGGATAACTCCGCGGTAGAGACTAGAGGTTGAGGTGTGATGAGAGTGACACGACAGTTGTGAGAGACGAGCATAGCGGCAAGACGGAGGATTGGGGTCAAATGTACCATTCCAGCACTGGGGAGTAGAGCAATGTGTGGGTGTTCCATGATGGAATGGTGGTTGGGAAAGAATTTTTGTTCGATATCGACGACAATATTATGTGGTCGATAGAATGTATGGATCAAAACAACCACTTATTCTACAAGTAATTAAATTAATTATGGAACAAGTACATAGATTTTCACCTAACGGTCTTCTTATTTAAATGTTGTTGTTTATTTTTTCCTATTTTGTGGACACATTAGAACATTAGAGTACGGAGAGTGATAATTTGGTTATGGGGTTGTCATATACCATTTCAGCAAAAAGTCTTACATTTTAGTTGTCAAATTTTGAGGGAGTTTTTATTTTATTTTTTTATATTGTTTTTAACTGCTGGAATAGAAAGAAAAAAACACATAACGTTGTGGGGTTAACGAGCCTAACAACGAGATGGTGGGATGTGGTAACGAGCGAGCATGAGGGTGGTGGTAGAGAACGAGTGTGAGCACGAGGGCCACTCCCCGTGCTCTTACAAGTTTTGATAACAAATGACTTATAGGTAGTAGTAGTTAAGAAACTAAAACGTATATTACTTATTTGTACGTTATCAATGACAACTCATGCATTTCAAGTACCACTTCTGACATTCAAGAAATTTCAACTTTTAATGAATGTCGGAGTTTCTATACAACCCTCAAAATTTAAAATGAATACAAGATAATTATATACATGAGGAGGGGTTGTTTGTTTTTGCCTTTTCTTGACGATATATATTTGTCCTATCACCAAATCATGTATTTTGCCACTGTGTGAGTTTTATAAACAGTACTATAGGTATACAACACGAGTCATATCGTCAAACAATACATGGCAGCGGAAAATAGGATCACATAGAAATAATTAAATCCAATTAAACTTATACCTTTAGTTCTTGAATTGTTTGTATGAACGCAGTAGATCTAAGTGTAAGATCTATCCTTGGTTGGGTACACGACACCGTCTTTATCGATATGCTTGTATGCTAGCACTTTCCCCGATCTAGTCAACTGGCTTGACTTCCTCTTCCTTTGCTGGAATCAACAAAACCGAAACCCCTATGTGGGTGTGTTCGGCCGAACCAAAGAAGGAGAATGAGAGAGATTGATTTTCTAGAAGGAGAATCAACAAAACCGAAACCCCTATGTGGGTGTGTTCGGCCAAACCAAAGAAGGAGAATGAGAGAGATTAATTTTCTACATTAATGTTAGGATACCTAAACATAATCTATAAAGTTTAATTTAAAGAAAGACAAAACTTAATCACCAAGTTAACCATTAACTTACAAAAAAAATCGTTGTAGTTATTTAATTATTAACTTTTAACACTTAACTAATAATTAATAACTTAAAGGAAAATAAGCGATATTTCAATGTCGATGTGTGCGCTCACAAAGGCTCACATATTTACGGACACATATTTGTTAAAATTATTCAAATACCAACAGCTCCCACTTTTGAATAATTTTCAAACAAATATGATAACATTGATTATTGTCTAGCAACATATCAATGTTCCAATAAATGCCCGAGTGAAGTTTTGTCAAAGTCACTGTGAGTCTATGTTCAATTTATATCCTTTTGTTACAGACACTTTATTTAAAAATTGGAGATGGATCAAAGTCAATTCATTTTAACTTATTTTTCTCATTTCACGAATCACTTAAGATTTCCGAATATAGTCGAGACAGTTCTGGACTTATTTGGGTCTGGCCAGACAACCATCTTAAGTATTCATGAGTGGCCCAGTAAGTATCTAACTTCGGTTTTTCACTTAAGGAACAAATCCTTTATTGAATACAACTGATAGTCATCGTAATTATCGCAACATTACAAAAATATCTTTTTTCCACCCTTATCGAGGAGTAGTATTGACTATGATAAAATAATTCACTATGTACATGAGTAGCAACTTGCATATCAAGTCTAAGGATAACAAACCTTATGAATTATACTTCATGACAAAGATCCATAAGTAATAATTCATGTGGGATAATATAGTATCCATCAGAATGAATACCATGTGAGTTACTGAGCCTGGCTGACTAACACTCAGATATTGTCTTAATTCAATCATATTCCCACATGATTAACCGACAACGGATATTTGGAATAATATTAAACAATATTATTCAAGGATAAAACATGAAAAATAGGATAACAATTATTATAATAAATGAAAACGAAATATCACAAATATAATTTCATTCATAAAGATTGTTTATTACATCCATATGTCCAAATACTAAATTCACGGATTTACATGTGATTACTAGATAAATGAAGTCCTATGCCCTCAGCTAAGTGAGTTAGCTTCGTCTTTGGCAGAGCCTTCGTAAAGGGGTCTGCTAAGTTATCATTTGTGTGAACTTTGAGTACTTGAATTTCACCTTGATTGACTTGCTCACGAACATAGTGAAATTTCATCTGAAAGTGTCTAGCTCCTTTCTGAACACCAGGTTCGTTGGCTATGATGATTACACCAGTTTTGACGCAATACATATCCACATGAGACTTGGTTATGGGAACAACACCAAGTCGAGAAATAAATTTCCGGATCCAAACAGCTTCCATTGCAGCTTCAGCAGCTACTATGTACTCTGATTCTATTGCACACATGGCTGTAGTGGATTGGTTCTTGTTTTTCCATACTACAACTCCTCCATTCATGGTGAACACATATCAAGTTTGAGATTTGGTGTCATCATGGTCAGTCTGAAATCCAACGTCACAATAACCAGTAACTTTTAGTTCAGCCCTAAGATTTCCACCATACACCAAAACCATATCTTTAGTAGCCCTAAGGTACTTCATTATGTCCTTTACAGCAATCCAGTGTCTTTCGCATGGATTCTGTTGAAACCTGCTAACAACGTTTTGAGCAAAAGCAACATCAGGTCTTGTTAATCTTACAAAGTTTAAGTCCATCTTGCATTGGTAAATATCCGCGCTTGGAATATTCCATACTAAATCGCTTTAGTATTTTATCAATGTAAGCATTTTGAATTAACTCTATCAACCGCTGAGATCTATCTCTCGACATCTTGATTCCCAAAATAAATGTTTCCTCTCCTAAATCTTTCATGGAAAAACATTTTCCAAGATAAGATTTAACATCTTCAAGCATTGGAATGTTGTTTCCCGTTAGCAATATGTCATCTACATATATTACTCCCACTATTGATACACACATGGCTTATCGAAATTCTGAACGAAACCAAACTTTTTGATTTCTTCATCAAATCTTTTATTCCAACTCCGTGATGCTTTCTTAAGTCAATAAATGGATTTTTTTTAGCTTGCACACTTTGTTGGGATGTAATGGATCAATAAAACCTTCTGGCTGATTCATAGAGACGTCTTCATCTTGATAACCATTCAGGAAGGCTGTCTTAACATCCATTTTCCATATCTCCTAGTCATAAAACGCCTCTATGGCTAAGAGAATTATAATAGCCCTAATGTCTGCCACTGGGAAAAGGTTTCCTCATAGTCTATTCCATAAACTTGAGTAAATATTTTTGCCACGATTCGAGCTTTATAGATGTGTATATTTCCATCCATGTCGGTCTTTATCTTAAAGAGCCATTTGCAATCGATAGTTTAAGAATTAGGTGGTTTATCTACCAAAATCCAAACTTCATTGTCTTCCATGGATTGCATCTCCACATTCGGAGCTTGAAGCCATTTTTCAGCGTCAGGACCTGATAATGCAGTTCTCAAGGTTCGAGGTCCATTAAGATCCCCTGATACACTATTCTCCTCTAGATTAACGTTAGGTTCAATATATTAGGTGCATGTATCATCCTTTCGGACCTACGAATTGAAGCATCAACAATTTGAGTTTGAGAATCATGCATATTATAGCAACTTGAGAATGAGGCATGACTTGAGGCTCAATTTTATCCCCCCAAAATTGTTGATCACCAGTTTGAGTAGAGGGTGATGTATCTTCCTCTTAAACCTCGTCAAGTTCTACAACCCTCCCACTGTTTCCTTGAGCGATAAGCCTTGTTTCGAAAAACTTAGCATACCGAGCAACTTTCACAGTATTCTCGGAAGGACTATAGAAGTAGTAACCCATACTTTCCTTTGGGTATTCTACGAAGATAAACTTAACATATCTTTGCTCGGTTTTGTCAGGCGTATCGTGCTTAACGAGTGCCTCACATCCCCAGACCTTTATGTAAGACAAATTAGGGGCTTTCCCATACCATATTTCATATGGTGTCTTATCAACCTTCTTAGTTTGAACTATGCTGAGAATGCGTACAAAAGACTCTAAGGCATAATCCCAAAAAGATAATGGTAAAGTTGTAAGTTTCCTTATAGATCGTACCATGTCAAGCAAGGTTCGATTTCTCCTTTCCGATACACCACTATGCGGTGGTGTATAGGGAGGAGTAAGCTGTTGGACAATTCTACGCACTTGTAGATGATCCTTAAACTCTAGGCTTGAGTATTCACCACCACGATCCGATCGGAGAATCTTGATGGTTTTTCCGAGTTGGTTTTCTACCTCGTTTCGAAACACTTTGAATGTTTCAAACACATCATGTCTATGTTTAAGTAAATAAACATAACCATAACAACTGAAATCATTCGTAAACGTTACGAAGTAGTAAGATCCTTTCCTAGACATATGCCTAAAAGGACAACATACATCACTATGTATGATTCCTAGTAGGTCGGTTGCCTTTTGATCTCATGCGAGAAAGGTTTCCTTGCCATTTTTCCCGATACACAAGACTCACACTTATCAAATGAATCATCACTTGGTTTCAAAAGCCCTTCACGTTAAAGACTTTCGATACAGTGTTTGCCTATGTGTGACAGACGACAATTCCATACATAGGATGAGTCCAAGTTAGACTTAGCTCGTTTAGTGCTTATATTAAACATTGAATTATTAGTATATGAAAGACGATCATGCAACTTAATTTCAAATATTCCATTAATAGTATACAATTAAAATAATGAATATTATTCTTTGAAACTGAAATACCAAAATCTGTAAATGTATTATTAAAACCATTATCTTTCAATACTGAAACTGAAACAATTTCCCTAACAATAGAAGGAACATAATGAAAATTGTCTAATACAAGAATTATGCCCGAGGGTAATTTTAAGTCATAACATCCGATGGCTTCCACTGCTACACGTATGTCGTTGCCGACATACACATACAAGGATCCATTCTTTAGCTTCTTCTTTCCTCTAAACCCCTGCAAGGAGTTACAAGTATGAGTACCACAACCAGTGTCATATACCCAAGTATTTGTTTTAAAGAAAGAAAATAATTCGATAGTGAAAATACCTAAAGACCTGGCTGTGTCGTTTTTCTTATTTTGCACCTCGGATAGATACTTAGGACAATTCCTCTTCCAATGTCCTATCTGACCACAATGGTGACACCCATCATCTTTAGTGACCTGTGCCTTTTAGCTGGAGGGATTTTCTTAGGCTTGGAAGAATAAACAACAACTTGCTTATTTTTACTAGTCTTTGCAATTTTTCCCTTACCTTGTAGCAGTTTCTTTTTCTTCTTTTCGGGGCATGACCATCATCATTCGCAAGGATTTGGTTGTTATTCACCTTTTTCTTGGAAATGCTCTTTTCAAATTCCACCAGCATAACATGGAGTTCGTTAATGTTCTTTTTCATACTCTGCATGTTATAGTTGCGTGGAAACTCCTCAAACTCCGTTAAAAGAGAATTGAGGACAATGCTTATAGCCACAGGTTCATGATATGAGTATTGCATTCTATCCAAGCCATCAAACAGGCTTTTCTTGACTAGAACGTGAGTCCCCACTGGTGTTCCGGAAACATGTTTACATGCATGTACATCTCGAATCAAGTCATTTAGCTCAAGGCCGACTTTTTTCTCATACAATGCACGCAGCTCAGTGATCATCTGATCGGGCCATTTGCTCTCGAATTTCTTACATAACTTAGGAGTCATACTGCTGAGCATGAGACAAGTAACTTCATCTTGAATCTAATAAGTTGCCTTATAATGATCACGCTCTGCTTGGGAAGAAGTGGCATTTGGGTCAGCGATCATAGGTGTAGTAATGATATTAAGTCTTTCCATCACTCTTAGGAAAGTCCTCAATGATCGATACCAATCGTTAAAGTTTGGTCCAGAACGCCTGTTGCTTCTTAAAGTTGTTTTGGTTTCACCCAAAGTCTCATCAGTAGTGGATTTTTGTGTCATTTCTACAAAACAGAAAGAAAGTTCTCATTAGTATTTTCGTCATAAAATTTCTTCAGAAATGTAAAACCCATGGTTTACTTTCCGTTAAGTCTAGGATCCAAATGACATATCACCGTTCCGTCAGTTGATCTGCCAGGAACTAAATGATACTCAAAAGGTAAGTGACGTTTAGTAATTGCATATAGCGACGAAATTCCTAGATTATGGGACTTAATGTCATGGCTCGATCAAAAGATTCGTTACATAATTCTTTAGTCACATTAAAATTTATTTATTTCAAAACTCATTTGACAAAAATAATAACATGAAATAAAGAATTAATCTATGCAACAAATTGGGTGAGTGATATCGCATATTTAAATAGTTATGTATATGCGATATTTGGTCATTTTTCATAGTAAACAAGACGGATAGGATAGGTTTTTGCATTTAATCGAGTGAAAAAGTTGTTTTCCGTTTTACAGGTTTATATGATCGGGAAGTGGAAATGGAGGAAGAAATGAGCTTAAACGACGAAAAATGGTGAAAAATACGAGTAGAACGACGCCCTAGAGGGGTTAGGGCGCCGTTCTCACGAGTTTGAAAAAGAGCGCGCGCAATAATTTAGAAGAACGACACGGTCAACAGTTTAATTGGTTTACAACACGGAAATAACACCCGTTGCGCCGTTCTGGTACTTTAGGGCGACGCCCTCCTGGACTTTTCGCAGATTGAGAATTTGACTCGAACTCGATTTCCTCTTGATTTTTCTCTATAAATAGAGCCTCAAACGACCAGTTTTATTCATCAATTATTCTTATTATCCGTTGGAGCTGGAGATCACGTTTGGAGGCAAGGAGAGAAGCTAGAAGTTTGGTTTTTGTTACAATTCGGTCACGAAGAGTTTTGCCATTTTCTAGTTTGTGTTCTTTACTTTTTCAAGAATTTTTTCCAGTATGTTTTCTACTCTTTTATTTGTTGTTTTGAATTTAATATGAGTAGCTAAACACTTTTTATGCTTGTTTGATTAACGGATCTTGTTTGATAATTTTGTTTCGTTATTGATTGTTAGGTATTTATGTTTAATCGTAGATCCTTAATTGTTTAAGTTTTAATATATTATCATAAGTTGTTTATGTGAAATTTGTTAAATCAACATTCTAGGTATTCGAGAGGAATCTAGACATATTAAATAAATTGTATGAAATAATCAATCGGTCTTTAATTGGTTTAAAATTATTAGGATTCGAGAGGACCTAGTAATAACAACTTAGATAATAAAACGTAAATGAGTAAGTCTATTTGTTAAGATTCGAGAGGACTTAATAATTAGAAAAGTATTCGAGAGGAAACTTCATAAGATTAAATCATTAAAATACCGGCTTGTTAATTAATGCTTAATTGTTGATAATTATAACTATATTCGAGAGGAACATTATAGTTGGAAATAGTTAAAGTTAGTAAAATATTCGAGAGGAGTTTTACTATATCTTAGAAGTTAATATACTTTCAATATCGTAAACATAATTGGAAAACAAGTGGAGTGTCAAACAAGTGTATTTTCTCCAATATTTGATAAATCTTAATTACTTTTCTCAATCGATTTTTATAATCACTTTTTACAATCACTTTGCAATATTAATCAAATCTTTCGTCACAATAAAAACCCCAAAAACAACCAGTATTATTAATTCGATTTTAAAAACCAAATTAGTCCCTGAGTTCGAACCTTTACTTGCTTTAAAATATATTATATACGAATAGGTCCACTGCCTATAAGTGTGTAATTAAGTGAAATAGTAGGTTAAGTTTTAAGACTCGATTTTACACATCAAGTTTTTGGCGCCGCTGCCGAGGACTGATTTTAAGTTTTTGTTTCGAATTTGTGATATGATCCTTCTGAGTATTAATATACTTGGAAGTTGTTTTTAATTGTTATTACACCGGTACGTTTTTATCTTTTCTTGTTTCTGTTTTTGTAGGTATTCAGGTAGTGGATGAACACAAGGGCTTCGGGATTACCACTCGCGAGTCCAAAATCAAATCCAGTAGTATATAAGAAGCGAGGCAAGAAGAAAGGAAACATCTTGATTCAGACACCACCAGATTTTGGACCGTTCTCACCAGTGAAGTTTGAAGATATCACATCTTCAGAAGGAGGAGGAAGCTCTACAGAATCCGAAGTCGAAGAATTAATTTGTGAAGACAAACCGAAACCGCAACCAGCTATGGATCATTTGGATACGCCTATGCACCGACGGGCCGCAGCTGCAGCAGTGCCACCCACCCGAGGGTCGGCTATTACCACCCCTAACTTGGGTGAGGACTTCGTTGTCAAGGGTCATCATCTCAAGATGATCCAAGACAACACTTTCGATGGGCGATACAATTCAGATCCGCATAAACACATAGCCAAATTCAACGAGCTATGTTAGATGTTCAAATATGGAGAAGGAAAGAGTGAAAGTGTCAAGTTGAGGTTCTTCCCTTCGTCTCTCACCGGAGATGCGAAGGTTTGGTTTGAAGAGTTGGACGAGAATTCAATAACAACATGGACGCAAATGCGCGAAGCCTTCATCAAACGGTTTTCGCCTTGGGTAGGAAATTACTTCCAGACATTAGAGGATTTCGACAGGAAGATGGATAAACGTCTACTGAGGCGTGGGCTAGATTGAAGGAAATGCTGAGGAGTTGTTATGGTCATGGTCTGGGCAAGGATAATATTATAGAGATCGTTTTCTACGGGTTAACGAAGGAGTCACAACACGAGTTGGATCTAGCCGGCGGGGGAGACTTTATGTACAAGACCACTAATGAGGCATACAACTTAATGGAGGATAAGTTATTCATAAGCTTATCAACGGAATATCAAGACGATGGTAGAGGTCGAAGACAAAGAGGTCAATTTGCTGAAGCTGAAAGTAGCAACGAACTATCTTCTGTCGTGAAAGAAGTCAAGTCTATTGCGGATAGGATTGATAAACGCATTGGGAGGATGGAGAAAGATATTCACTTAGTAAAGAATGGATGTGAAGGATGTGGAGGACCTCACTAAGATAGTGAGTGCGATCGACAAGTGGAGGATGCCAACTACGCACAGTATGGTTATCCTAATCGGGGAGCGAACTGGAAAAAACCGCGGAGGTAACTACAACCGGGGTGAAAACCGAGATAACGGATGGCAAAGAAACAATACGCGATCCCCACCACGACAAAGATACGATCCACCGAAGAACGAGGACGAATATCAAAGCTTGAAGGATCTAATGAAGTCGTTCATTCACACCCAAAATACGAAGAATGGCACGGTGAGTAATCAATTGAAGGTTTTAAATGACCACATCAAGCAAGGGGGGCGAAATCAGCAGACAGCAATGAAGGACTTGAAGAGGAGGTTCGATAGGATGAACGATCGGTACTCAAATCGGCCCGGTACGATCGGTACTCAAATCGGCCACCGGGCCAATTACCGAGCAATACGCAACAAAATCCACGACCACATAATTAAGAAAATACTTCTAACAATCAAGTACCGAAATATCAACCTCCTGGAATGCCCCCATGTCCAAAACACAGAGATGAGCATGTAAACGCAATTACAACACGCTGGGGACATGCTTATGGAAGGAATCAAGACGAAAACGGAGGAAACGAGGATTTTTCGGAGAAACTGTCAGATAGGGTGCCACACACATCCATAGAACGACGCCCTACCTCTTGAACACACCCCGGTGGGTCGTTCCCCCCCTACAGGGACGACGCCCCCCTCTGTTGAACCAGTTTCTGACGATTTCGAGATCGAGGACGAGACACCACAGGTTCAACCAAAGGCCAAAACACCTGAACGAGTGGAGGAAGTGCCAATTAAGGTTTACAAACCACGCATCCCATATCCTCAACATTTGAGGAAGGCAAAAATGAAGGAGCAGTACGGTAAATTATGTGATATGATTAAATATGTTAATATTAATGTTCCTCTTGTCGATTTAATTGTAGGGATGCAAAATTACGCGAAATTCATCAAGCACCTTATCACGGAAAAAAGGAAATCATCGGAGGCGAAGTCCGCTTTTCTGAACGCAGAATGTTCGGCGTTGGTGAAGAACACGTACCACCAAAGTTGGACGACCCGGGAGTTTTCTTATTACTTGCAATTTCAATAATGCTTATAGTTGTAATGCATTGGCCGACTTAGGAGCTAGCATAAATTTGAATGCATATTCATTATATGCTAAACTCGCTTTAGGAGTGTTAAAACCCACTAGAATGAGTATCCGACTAGCCGACCGATCATTTCAATATCCCTTAGGAATTGCTGAAAACATGCTAGTAAATGTAGGAAAATTCACTTTCCCTGTTGACTTTGTAATCCTAGAAATGGAAGAGGATGTTTCTGTTCCACTTATCTTAGGCCGACTATTCTTAAACATAGTCGATGCTATTATTCGTGTGAAAAATGGGCAAATTTCATTGGGGGTTGGGGAAGAAAGAATTGTATTTACATTAGATAGAGTCATGACCCATTCTTATTCCACTGATGAAACTTGTTTTCGGATTGATGTTTTTGATGATTTAGATTGGCAGGAAATTCTCGAGATAGAAGCTGGCTTGGATGAGGAAGTGGAGAACGAGGAGATTGAAGAAGTGGAGGTTGAAGTTAAAAAGGAACTGAAGTTGGACCAGAGCATGAGGATCAAGGCCTCGATTGAAGAACCACCCACAGGCTTGGAGCTGAAACAACTACCGGTACATTTAGAGTATGTTTTTCTTGAAGGTACAAATTTATTACCAGTTGTTATTTCGTCATCACTTTCGGGTGACGAAAAAACTCGATTATTGACAGTCCTTAAAGGTCATAAAAAGGCTTTTGCTTGGCGTATATCTGACATACCCGGAATTAGCCCCGAATTTTGCAAACATAAAATTAATTTTCTTGATAATGTAAAACCTGTTGTTGAAAGACAACGGCGGCTAAATCCGAATATGACAGATGTCGTTAAGAAGGAAGTTGTTAAGTTGTTGGATGCAGGAATTATTTACCCAATCTAAGACAGTCCATGGGTGAGCCCAATTCACTGTGTGCCAAAGAAGGGAGGTATGACCGTCATAATGAATGACAAAAATGAGCTGGTGCCAACAAGAACAGTCACAGGATGGAGAGTTTGCATCGACTACCGCAAGCTAAACGAAGCCACCAGGAAGGACCATTTTCCACTACCGTTCATGGCCCAGATGATTGAAAGACTAGCGGGGAATGAGTTCTACTGCTTCCTGGACGGATTTTCGGGGTATTTTCAGATACCTGTCGACCCCGAAGATCAGGAAAAGACCACCTTCACATGTCCGTTCGGGACATACGCGTATCGGAGAATGCCATTTGGCCTATGCAACGCACCAACTACTTTTCAACGGTGTATGTTGGCCATCTTTCAAGATATAGTGGAGAAGACAATGGAGGTTTTCATGGACGATTTCTCAGTGATTGGAGAATCGTTCGATGCATGTTTGAAGAATCTGGATCAGATGTTGAGAAGATGCGAGGAAGCTAACATGGTACTAAACTGGGGAAAATGCCACTTTATGGTTCGTGAGGGAATTGTACTGGGACACAAGATTTCAAAAATTGGGATAGAGGTGGATAAAGCAAAGATCGAGGTCATCGCCAAATTACCACCACCAACAACGAGAAGGAAATTCAGAGTTTTTTGGGACATGCAGGGTTCTACTGAAGGTTCATCAAGGATTTCTCGAAGATTAATCGTCCCATGACGAAATTATTAGAGAAGGAGGTCGCTTTCAACTTTTCGGAGGAGTGCTTGAACGCTTTCGAGTTACTCAAGGAAAGAATCACAAATACACCCATATTGGTAGCACCAGATTGGTCTCAGCCTTTTGAATTAATGTGTGACGCCAATAACTTCGTAGTAGGGTCTGTTTTGGGGCAACGCATCGACAAACACTTTCGACCAATCTACTTTGCCAGCAAGACACTAAACGAAGCCCAACAAAATTACACCACTATGGAAAAGGAACTCTTGGTAGTAGTTTTTGCTTTTGATAAATTCCGCTCGTACTTAGTGTTGAGCAAAACTATAGTTTTCACGGAGGGATCACTCTGCTTTAAAGTTTTTATTTTCTAAATTAGATGCCAAACCTAGACTTATTTGTTGGATATTATTGTTGCAGAAATTTGACATCGAGAACAATGATAAGAAGGGAGCTGAAAACGTAGAAGCAGATCATCTGAGCAGATTGGAGAACCCAAGTTTGGGGGAGTTGAAGGAAGGGGATATCAGTGACAAATTTTCGGGGGAAACCTTAGCTTCTGTCAGCGACAAAGACGGAAATGCTCCATGGTTCGCGGACATTGCGAACTATATAGCCGGGGGAATTGTCAACAAAAGCCTAACCTATCAACAGAAGAAGAAGTTGATCTCAGATGCTACATATTATTACTGGGACGCACCGTACTTGTTTTGAAGGTGTGCTGATGGAATGGTGTGAAGATGTGTATACGGAGGAGAAACTCGGAGGATTTTGGACGAATGTCATCATGGACCAACCGGAGGACACTATGGACCGACGGTGACTGGATTTTTTTTTTTTGATGCAGGGTTCTACTGGCCGACGATTTTCAAGGAGGCCTATACACTAGTAAGCACTTGCGACGCGTGTCAACGCCAGGGAAATATCACAAAGCGAGACGAAATGCCACAGCAAGGGATTCAAGTTTGCGAGGTTTTTGATATTTGGGGAATCGACTTCATGGGACCATTCAAACCCTCAAATAGAAATGTTTATATCCTAGTTGTTGTAGATTACGTTTCCAAATGGGTTGAAGCAAAGGCACTTCCTACTAACAACGCTAACGTGCTTGTTGATTTTCTTAAAAATTTGTTTTGCAGGTTTGGAGTGCCGAAGGCCTTAGTCAGCGATCGAGGGAGCCACTTCGCCAACGCTCAATTAGCAAAAGGGTTGAAGAGATATTGAGTAAATCACCGATTTGCTACATCGTATCATCCGCAAACGAGCGTCCAAGTGGAGAATACAAATCGAGCAATTAAGCGGATTTTGGAAAAGATCGTCAACAATAATCCAAAAATATGGTCAAGAAAGCTGGAGGACGCATTGTGGGCATTCAGGACGGCGTACAAAACGCCAATTGGAACCACCCCGTATCGACTACTCTACGGGAAAACATGCCACCTTCTGGTCGAAATCGAGCATAAGGCATACTGGGCTTTGAAGAACTGCAACATTGATATGGATTTAGCGGGAGATATCCGGTTCTTGCAGCTCCATGAAATGGACGAGTTACGGTTACAGGCCTACGAGAGTTCAAGACTTTACAAGGAAAGAACAAAGGAATTTCACGACCGAAAGATCGTTCGTAAAGAATTCAAGGAGGGCGATAAAGTACTTCTATTCCAATCGAAGTACAAATTTAAGGCTCCTAAATTACGAACAAAGTGGACGGGGCCTTACGTCGTGAAACGAGCATTTGCCTCAGGATACGTTGAGCTTTGGAAAGAGAACCAAGATTCATTCATCGTCTCGGGTCAACGAGCCAAACTGTATCATGAAGAGGACGATGAAAACGGAATGCTGATCGAGGATGGATTTTAGGCCATCAACACCTGATCACGGGGAATATCGAGTCAAGCTAAAGACTCGTTCAAAAAATTAGCGCTCCTCGGGTGGCAACCCGGGTTTGTTTTCTATTTTCGTAGTTAATTTTTTATTGCATATTTTTTTTTTTATTTTTTTTTTTCTTATTTAGTGTTAGGAATTTTTGATATTTTATGTTGAAGTTTCAGTTAGTTAGGTACCAAGAAAACGGACGAAAAAAAAGGTAAAAAAATGCATCAAGACGGCGCCCTATCCGATGAAAACGATGCAGCGCGAGGTTTATCCAAGTTATATTGTTCTTTTGTTTAATTTTTCCAAACACACACACACAAAGCAACATACAGCGCTGCGGCCTATACTTCTCACACACCTACCAAAAATTCATTTCTTGCTTAATTTTCTTCTTTTAATCTGTAAATCATGAGCCAACCGGTATGTATTTCACCCTCTTTCTTTCAATTTCTTCATATATTTCTTTAATTTTGTCAAATTGAACTAGGGAAAAAATTAGGGTTATTCAATTAAGCTTTGACTCTTCAAATTGATTGTTTAAATAGCTTCTAATTACTGATTGGAATTGGTTTGAGTGCTTATTTGTTGGATTTGGGAGTGGTTAAATAGCAAACGCATTCAACATTATAAACTGTCACAGGGGCGCCGTCCTGGCTGTCTTGGGCGACGCCTTGACCCCTGTGACAGTTTATTTTCGCTATTTGGTACGTGTTTAACTTGTTAGTATGTTTCTTTGTGTTATTTGTGATGTGTAGGCAGCTGGAGGAACCCGCATGGGATGTCAGGGTGCACCTAGAGCAACACTAGATGCAGAGGTCATGACTCAAGAACACCATCCTTGGTTACAATGGTCGGGATGTAATGATGCGCGTAAGATTGTGCTAAAAAACAAACTAGCGGCGATTAGGGAGCGACCAATAATTCACCTCGCCAGATGGATTGGGATTTACTTGGTAGGATTGAGGTATATTTTAGTGAGTTCTACAATACTCGCAGTATTACGGCTGAGGTCACATATTTATACGTTTATGTATATGCGATATTTGGTCGTTTGTCATAGTAAACATGATGGATAGGATAGGTTTTTGCATTTAATCGTGTGGAAAAGTTGTTTTGTCTATTTTATAGATTTATATGATTGGGAAGTGGAAATGGTAGAAGAAATGTGACAACCGTCTAATTTCCAGGTGCATTTTATAACCTATGTCTCTTTCGGTCTATCTAGTCTTTAACTTTTCACATAATCGGAACCGCTACAAACGTCGAAATCACAACCGGAATCAAATTAAATAAGTCCTAATACCAAGAAAACCCCAAATGAACTTTCCTAAGTTCATAATGTAACATACTTTAAAACTTTAGTTAACGAAAAGGTCCAACGAAACACTTGTACAAAATCAGCCAAAACACAAAAATTATTACAAAAATGGTCCAGGACGACGCACAAAGGCCATGTGCGCCGTCCTGGAGGACGGATTTTGTAAGAAATTCAAAAACTTTGCATGCCTCGATTTCTACCATTTTTCAACCAACCCATCTCGAGACCAGGCAATAATTACTGCCAAATGACAGTTCCCAACCCCCCTATACCCTCATTTTGTTATTTCATTTTCATTTACACATTTCTCTTAAACAAAACACACACATACATATTTTCTCTCAAGTTCTTTCTCAAAAACCTCTCAAGAGTCTTCATTTCCAGAAACATTTCACCATAAAAACCCACTTTTGAGCAATACAAATCGTTCCAAACATCAAGAGAAGCAAAGGGGTGTGGTTATTTAGAAAAAGGACTAAGCTTGTAAAGATTTTTGAAGCGTAAATCCGACCAAAACTCAACATCCGAGCTTTTCCTTCGGTAGATCTCTTTCTTTTTACCATTTTATTACAAATAATCAATTGCATGTAAGATCTAACGGTTAAAAATGTGTTTTACACAAATCTATGACTTTT
>CAJVGC010000001.1:51972890-52031939 GCA_910822075.1 Senecio squalidus | reverse complement strand
GGAATGTGACAACCGTCTAATTTCTAGGTGCATTTTATAACCTATGTCTCTTTCGGTCTATCTAGTCTTTAACTTTTCACATATTCGGAACCGCTACAAACGTCGGAATCACAACCGGAATCAAATTAAATAAGTCCTAATACCAAGAAAACCCCAAATGAACTTTCCTAAGTTCATAATGTAACATACTTTAAACATTTAGTTAACGAAAAGGTCCAACGAAACACTTGTACAAAATCAGCCAAAACACAAAAATTATAACAAAAATGGTCCAGGACGACGCACAGAGGCCATGTGCGCCGTCCTGGAGGACGGATTTTGTAAGAAATTCAAAAACTTTGCATGCCTCGATTTCTACCATTTTTCAACCAACCCATCTCGAGACCAGGCAATAATTACTGCCAAATGACAGTTCCCAACCCCCCTATACCCTCATTTTGTTATTTCATTTTCATTTACACATTTCTCTTAAACAAAACACACACATACATATTTTCTCTCAAGTTCTTTCTCAAAAACCTCTCAAGAGTCTTCATTTCCAGAAACATTTCACCATAAAAACCCACTTTTGAGCAATACAAATCGTTCCAAACATCAAGAGAAGCAAAGGGGTGTGGTTATTTCGAAAAAGGACTAAGCTTGTAAAGATTTTTGAAGCGTAAATCCGACCAAAACTCAACATCCGAGCTTTTCCTTCGGTAGATCTCTTTCTTTTTACCATTTTATTACAAATAATCAATTGCATGTAAGATCTAACGGTTAAAAATGTGTTTTTACACAAATCTATGACTTTTTATGGTCAAAAACGTTTTTAACCGAAATAACCTTTAGATCCACGGTTTTGTAACTAAAAATACTTTATAAACTGTTAAAATGATGTTTTAATAAGTTTAAACCTATTGCATGTCGAAATCTATGGCTTAAAATACGTTTTGCAACAAAAACTCAAAAACCCGCGATATGTGCGCCGTCCTAAAACCCGCGATATGTGCGCCGTCCTGAGGCTTAGGACGACGCAGCGGGCAATTTTCCCAGTTTCTGTGCGCCGTTCTAAGTGTCACAGCGGCGCACAGAGCTGCTGTATTTTCAAAACTTGTCGTTTTTGTCGTTTTTAGCACGTTTGGACTATATTGACCCGCTGACTTTTCGATACCATGACTTTTGGGACTGAATATGTAACATAAATAAAATTTGAGACATGTATGGACTATTGAGACTTAATTTGAACTATAATATATATGTTATTGCGTTTTAGGTGATTTGTGAGCGGAAGTGATTGAATATTTTTGGATATGAAATTTGGGAGCGGAAGCGCTGCCCAAATTTCCTTAGAAAAATATAAACCACTTCAGCGAGCAAAAGCACTTAAGATTTAATAATCAAAAACGTTAAATCGGACTTTTGGACACAAACGTGACAATTACCTTTTCCGACTATTTTAACTAAACTTAACCTTGACACTTAAAGTTTACATAAATTTGATCTATATTATTATATAAGAACATAATAATATAACAACTAATTAAACTATCTTGGTATTATTAGGCAATCCGTGATTCCCGGCTTCCATATTCCGACCGAGTTTCCGTATCTTCACTCTTCGCAATCCGTGAGTTACAACCCCTTATTTTATATGTATTTTGCATGAATTTTGGGGGAAACATAAGATTAAATGTATTTGAAAACTTTATGAATCAAATTGCAACTTATTGAACTTTGACTTTTGAACTTATTGAACTTTGATTTTTGAACTTATTGAACTTTGACTTTTGAACTTATAAACTATTTGACTTGGAACTTATTGAACAAATTGAACTTTGGAACTTATGGAACTATTTTGAACGAACTATTTGAACTCTTATGCGTAAAACACTTTTACTCTACTTGAACTTACTGGCTTGCTCTCTTTTGAACTAAACTAATTATTGATGCTTGTATGCGGACCGACCCTTGATGGAACTATAACATGGTCTTAAGTGACGGAACAACTATCTCTCTTTAAAACAAAACTACTTAGTGGCCAGCTACTTTTCTAGAACTTTACACACTATTAACTACAGAGCCGTATAGTAATTATGGGTATCGATACTTAGGAAAGAACCGTTCCTTGCTTAGATGGTAGTCTAAGTACATATTACTAAGAACTTGAACAACTTCCGTAGGATAGGCGGGAAGAGGGGCCTCACGGTTGAACAATCGGATTAGTGTGAACACTTAAGTTATAGATGCCAAGAGGTTGATACAAGAAATCTAATTAGTTACTTACGCATAAATTTACGAACTTTTTAGCGATTGATTTCCGCAACTACAATTTGACTAAATTTGACTCTACTTAGTCTTTACAAACTTAGGGCACCGATTCGCCCGCTACTTGAACTTTAAAAGTATATAAATTTTAAGCGACTTTTCTCCGCTAACCTCCTTTTGGAAACTTTTACTTTTATATACCTTACTTATCTTTTTGCCGAACTACTTAAACTGTAACTCACTCACTACTTTCGTAGTTGACACTTTATCTTATGTTTCAGGAAATTAGTGTAAGTATGATGTGCATGGCATGGACGGGTCGAGGCGGTCGTGTGAGAACCTTTTCGGGAAAAGACTTGTCCACTCTTTCTTTTGGGAATTTTTAATGAAATCTTTGAACTATGTAATTGTGTACTAAACATCTTGGTTGTCTTGGATTGTAAACACTTTTATTTTAATTGATGACTTGAATGCCGTTATGTTTTATATGACCCGTGTAATGATCTATCAGCTCTTCACATTCCGTGTTTCCGCTTTAGCGGGGTGTGACAAGAAATGAGCTTAAATGACGAGAAATGGTGATTTCTAACGAAGATAACGAAGCAGTAACTAACCAGAACGTCGCAGTTGGTTTGTAAATTTCGAATATGGAAAAGCATACACGGTGCGACGTCCTAGGCTTCATGAACGAATCCCTAAGTTGGTGTTGGACTCGAACTCGATTTTCTCTTGATTTATCTCTATAAATACCAACCCAAACGACCAGTTTTAATTATCAATTGTCATTATTATCTACTGGAGCTGGAGATTTCGTTTGGAAGCAAGGAAAAGAGTTAGAGTTGGAGTACGTTTACGATACGGTCACGAAGAACGTTTTGCAACTTTTCTAGTTTGTTTTTCTATCTTTTAATCTGGACTTTCCAGTATGTTTTCTACTTCATTATTTGATGTTTTGAACTTTATTATGAGTTGGTAAACATCTTTTATACTCGTTTGATTAACGGATCTTGTTTGATAATTATTGTTTTCGTTATTGATTGTTAGGTGTTTATGTTTAATCGTTGATCCTTAATTGTTTAAGTTTTAATATATTATCATGAGTTGTGTATGTGCAATTTGTTAAATCAACATTCTAGGTATTCGAGAGGAATCTAGATAGGTTAAATAAATTGTATGAAATAATCAATCGGTCTTTAATTGGTTAAAAATTATTGGAATTCGAGAGGACCTAGTAATAACAACTTAGGTAATAAAACGTAAACGAGTAAGTCTATTTGTTAAGATTCGAGAGAACTTAATAATTAGAGAAGCTATTCGCGAGGAAACTTCATAAGATTAAATCATTAAAATACTGGCTTGTTAATTAATACTTAATTATTGATAATTGTAACTGTATTCGAGAGGAGTTTTACTATATATAAGAAGTTAAATATACATTCAATTTCGTAAACATAATTAGAAAACAAGTTAAATGTCAAACGAGTATACTTTTCCAATATTTGATAAACAACAATTACTTTTCTCACTCGATTTTTATAATAGGTCCACTGCCTATAAGTGTGTAATTAAGTCGAATAGTAGGTCGATTTTTTAAGACTAGATGAAGTGTAAAATCTAGTCTTAAAAACTCGACCTACTATTTAACTTAATTATACACTATAGGCAGTGGACCTATTCGTATATAATATAGTTCTAAGTAAGTAAAGGTTCGAACACAGTGACTAATTTAGCAGATAAATCTCGAATTAATAATACTAGTTTTGTTTTTGGGTTTTTTATTATTACTAATGATTAACTAATTAAAACTGAGAATGATGATAAAAATCGATTTGAGAAAAGAATTGTTGTTTATCAAATATTGGAAAAGTATACTCGTTTGACACTTCACTTATTTTCTAATTATGTTTACGAAATTGAAAGTGTATTTAACTTCTACTTTATAGTAAAACTCCTCTCGAATACAGTTATAATAATCAATAATAAAGCATTAAGTAACAAGCCGGTGTTTTATGATTTAACCTTATGAAGTGTCCTCTCGAATAACTTCTCTTATTATTAAGTCCTCTCGAATCTTAACAAATGGACTTACTCGTTTACGTTTTATTAACTAAGTTGTTATTACTAGGTCCTCTCGAATCCTAATAATTTTAAACCAATTAAAGACCGATTGATTATTTCATACAATTTATTTAACCTATCTCGATTCCTTTCGAATACCTAGAATGTTGATTTAACAAATTGCACATACACAACTCATGAGAATATATATTAAACCTTAAACAATTAAGGATCAACGATTAAACATAAACACCTAACAATCAATAACGAAAACAATAATTATCAAACAAGATCCGTTAATCAAACGAGCATAAAAGATGTTTACCAACTCATAATAAAGTTCAAAACAACAAATAATGAAGTAGAAAACATACTGGAAAGTCTAGATTAAAAGATAGAAAAACAAACTAGAAAAGTTGCAAAACGTTCTTCGTGACCGAATTGTAAACGTACTCCAACTCTAACTCTTTTACTTGCTTCCAAATGAAACCTCCAGCTCCAGTAGATGATAATGACAATTGATAATTAAAACTGGTCGTTTGGGTTGGTATTTATCGAGATAAATCAAGAGAAAATCGAGTTCGAGTCCAACACCAAAACCTGCACGTAGGGCGTCGTTAATGAAGCCTAGGACGTCACACTGTGTATTCTTTTCCATATTCGAAATTTACAAAGCAACTGCGACGTTCTGGTTAGTTACGACTTCGTTCTCTTTGTCAGAAATCACCATTTCTCGTCATTTACACTCATTTCTTCCACCATTTCCAGTTCTCAATCATATAAACCTATAAAATAGACAAAACAACTTTTCCACACGATTAAATGCAAAAACCTATCCTATCCATCATGTTTACTATGAAAAACGACTAAATATCGCATATAAATAAACGTATAAATATCCGATATCAAATCCCCCCAAACTTAACCTTTTGCTTGGCCTCAAGCAAAAACTGTTTTAAAACAAATTATCAAAGCCAAATTAAATTGCATAACCAAGCATCTCACGAATTTTATAGGAAGTAAATCACACAAACTCTCAAACTAATCTAAAAGGTGTGTAACGTATTCTGTAGAATCGCTCGACTGCTCAGTCATGGTGAATATTCTATCATAGGCTTGATAAAGAATCAAATCTCCACCACTAGAGTCTAGGTATAACTAAACGGGGACGTTTATTCGGATTGTAATATACATGCATAGGCATGTGAATAATATATAATGGAGTGTAAAAAGGGTAATAAAATGTATACAAAAACTTAGATTAAATCTGAACTCATAAACTCTTTAACGAACCGAATTGCTTAACTACGTCTTCAACTTCAAATATTATACAAAACTCAATATACACTAACTCTTTTAATTCTACAACTAATTTTTTTCGCTTTTCTTGTTTTTTCGATTTGTTTTTCTTTTTTTCTCAATTCACTTTTTTTTTCCAGCCTAGTACATGTCTTACAATAATATTTTTTTTTTGGGTAAGATCACATGCTCAAAAGGATATTTTTCTATTTTTTTCCTTTATTTCCAAATAAAAAAATAATACAAAGACAATAATATAACTTTTTTATTCAAGCCTCACTAACTTCTAAACTACACTAGCAATCATAATTTAAGTTTGGGTCTAATCTACAAACGAAAATAGGCGAGTGTACAAAATATATGGTAGTGTTTAAGAAACGAAACGGTTTAGGCGCAAATGGTTTACTAGAGTTTCTAACACTAAAATAGAGTGTTACAAGGGTTAGGCGGAAAATATATAAAAGAAACGAAAATGGCTAACAAATGGGTTAATCCTAATTGCCCCTATAGTTTTACCAAATTACACTAAGTTACCCTAATGTAATGCTTATATGTGGTCTCAAAATGTATAACAATGTCAAGTTCTAAAGTCATCAACCACCGGCACACTCAAGAATCGAAAAAGTAGCATTAAAAATGAATGCTTTCAAAGGCTCAAAATTCTCACTATTTAATCGAGTAGGGTATCAAATGCGCATGGTTATGCTCAAAAGTTTAAGGTAATTACCGACTAGACACGTTAAATTTTTTAATTTTGTTTTTTCAATTTTTTTTATTTTTTATTTTTTTTCCGATTTTTTGACTCAAAAATATACAAAATAACACAAACCTAACACGATGTAAACTAAGCTAAGGGTCGAAAAATATAATTTGGAATTTCCCGATGACCCCCCCCCCCCCCCCCCCAAACTTAAGTAACACATTTCCACTAATGTGTTAACGACTCAAACCTAAGGGAAATTACAAAAATAAAATATAAAAAGAAAAATAAGATAGAAACGAGATAGGAAAAAAAATAAAACCCGGGTTGCCTCCCGAGAAGCGCTAGTTTTTTCGAACGAGTCGTTAGCTTGACTCGATATGCTCCGACTTATGCCTTTATGTAAAGGTCGAGATATCTCTTGCCTTTCTTTCCCACGTGGTCTTCCAATCGTACGATTTCTTCCTTCGACTTGCATCCAAAATGATCACCAAAAATAAGTGCTTCCTTTCCAAAATCGAGCATCTTAGTTCTCTTTACCCAAGCGTCGTGCCACTCACGAGCCTCGGAAAATAGTACACCGCCATCTCTAATTTTTCTGATCTTGAAAATGTCGTCACATTTTCTTTCATTGGAATCCTTCTTCTTAAACTCGCTCCAGGACGTATCATTTCCGATATCCTCAAATTCCTGCAAAATATTTTCCTTTTCTCGACAAGTTAAAAAAATAAATTAAAAGGGTCGTGAGAGATACCGTGACAGTTTTCCCCCAAACTCGAATTTGATTTCTCATTCTTCATATGTGGGTTCGATTTGTCCAAATCCGCGAGTTCTTTTTCAAAAATCGAATCAGAATCTTTGAGCTCTTCCTTAAATAGATTTCTTCCTTCAAATAATGTTGCACCCGGATTATTTATTAAATATTCAATTTTTAATAAATCCAAATCTGGGTCGGATTTCTCCAGTGTCAAGCTCGAACAAGTCTTCTCAAATTCCTCGAACTCCATTTTAAAAACGGGATCAAAGTTCTCAAGCTCCTCATCGTCCTCATTAAGCATTTCCTGTACATCTAGGTCAAACATTTCATCAAAAACATCAATACGAAAACGTGTTTCATCAGTGGAGTATGAGTGTTTTTGAGCTTTATCAAAAGAAAATTTTATTCGCTCGTCCCCAACCCCCAATGAAATCTCCCTGTCCTTTACATGAATAATAGCATCCGCGATATTTAAAAACGGGCGACCTAAGATAAGCGGAACATTACAATCCTCCTCCATATCTAAAATGACAAAATCAACAGGGAAAGTGAATTTTCATACATTGACTCGCATATTTTTGGCAATTCCTATTGGGTATTGAAATGATCGGTCGGCTAAACGGATACTCATTCTAGTAGGTTTTAAATCTCCCGAAGCAAGTTTAGCATATAATGACTGTGGCATCAAATTTATGCTAGCTCCTAATTCGGCCAATGCACTACAACTACAAGTATCACTAAAATTACACTTAATAAGAAAACTCCCGGGATCGTCCAATTTCGGTGGTGTTGTGTTCTTCACCATAGCTGAACATTCGGCGTTCAGACAGGCGGATTGCGTCTCCGATGATTTCCCTTTTTCAAGACTTGCTCCTTGATGAATTTCGCGTAATTCGGCATCCCTGCAATTAGATCAACAAGAGGAACATTAATATTAACAGATTTAATCATGTCGCAAAATTTACCGTACTGTTCCTTCATGTGTGCCTTCCTCAAACGTTGACGATATGGGATACGTGGCTCGTAAGCCTTTATTGGGACTTTCTCCACTGGTGGTGTTTTTGCTTTAGGTTGAACTTGTGGTGTCTCGTCCTTGATCTTGAAATCGTCTGAAACTGGTTCAGCAGAGGGGGGCGTCGTCCCTGTAGGGGGGAACGACGCACCGGGCCGTTTTTCAGAGGCGCCAAAAACTTGATAAGTGCTACCCGGAGGATTTTGTGGATGCTCTACATGTTTAGTCATCGGGACCCTACATCGGGACCCTACACGGTCATCAATGTACCGTGGACATTGGCAAAATACATGGCACAGAGGGGTTCGGGGCAGCTGGCCTCGAGCAAGTTGGTTTGTGGACACTGGGTTACACACATCGCTAAATCGTTGGGATTATTCTCCCGGGCGAACGTAAATGAATGTTCCCCACCTGTGAAATGAAAGGTGATTACCCAACGTGATCTAGTACGGGCAGAGATTCTTACCCTGTCGGTAACCAGTTGATGGCCGATGGATCACCACCACATGATCCACCACCTCCGAGGCAGCCGGTTCTTTCACAGAGGGATATGATGGGCCAGTTGCTAGAGGGTTTACATCGGCTCAACTTTGGTATGGATCAGATTACGCGACAGAGGTCGCAAGCTCAGACACGGGACGAGTATATCCATGATCGTTACTAGCCGACGTGGGAGCGTATGTACCAGCAGGATCGTCAGTCCATGGGAGATGCGGGTCCATCCTCACCATATGTCGTCCCCGCTTACTACTATCCTGAGCCATACCCCGGTTTTCCACCACCAGCCTACCAGCAGCAGCCTGCCGATGAAGATGAGGATATGGAGGAAGACGATTGAGTCGTATTGGGTTTTGTATTTTATTTTTGTAATGTTATTGTTTGCACTTTTAGTACTATTTCTTATTAGAACTAAAAAACTAGTAGACTATTTTTAATTCATCGTAATATGTAATTTGTATTTTTATTTTTATTTTTCTTTTATTATTATAATATGTGTGGTTGATTTTTCTTTTAGTTTTTCAAAGACTGGCAGTAAGTTCAGTACCCGATCCTAAGCCTGGCATTCAGTTCAGCAACAACATTTCAACGCAATATTTTCGATATCGACGACGGGTTACACTTTCTACCTTTCTATTTTTGTACTTATTTTTCTTTTTAGATTTTATTTTAGTAATTTCCCTTAGTTTTGAGTCGTTAACACATTAGGGACAATGTGTTACTTAAGTTTGGGGGGTCATCGGGAAATTCCAAATTATATTTTTCGACACTTAGCTTAGTTTCCATCGTGTTAGGTTTGTGTTATTTTGTACATTTTTGAGTCAGAAAATCCAGAAAATACAAAAAAATCGAAAAATTGAAAACAATAAAAAAAAAAAAAAATAACGTGTCTAGTCGGTAATTACTTTAAACTTTAAGCATAACCGAGCGCATTTGATACCCTACTCGATTAAATAGTGAGGAAATTTGAGCCTTTGAAAGCATTCATTTTTAATGCTACTTTTTCGATTCATGAGTGTGCCGATGGTTGATGACTTTGGAACTTGACATTGTTATACATTTCGAGACCACATATGAGCATTGCATTAGGGTAACTTAGTGTAATTTGGTACAATGATATGAGCAAATTAGGATTAACCCATTTGTTAGCCATTTTCGTTTCTTTTATTATTTTTGTATAGTTTATCACATTGATGTACTATTTTCCGCCTAACCCTTGTAACACTTACTTTTAGTGTTAGAAACTCTAGTAAACCATTTTGTGCCTAAACCTTTTCGTTCTTAAACACTACTGTATATTTTGTACACTCGCCTATTTTCGTTTCATTTTGAGATTAGATCCGAACTTAAATTACGATTGCTATTATGTATGAAGTGAAGTTTAGAAGTTAGTGAGGCATGAAAAAAAAAGTTATATTATTATTGCCTTTGTATTAATTTTGTATTTGGAATAAAGTGAAAAAAAATAGAAAAATAGCCTTTTGAGCATGTTACCTTACCAAAAGAAATATATTATTGTAAGACATGTACTAGGCTGAAAAAAAAGTGAGGCGAAAAAAAACAAGAAAAGCGAGAAAAAAAAATTAGTTGTAGAATTAAAAGAGTTAGTGTATATTGATTTTTGTACAATATTTGAAGTTGAAGAAGAAGTTAAGCAATTCGGTTTGTTAAAGAGTTTATGAGTCCGGATTTAATCTAAGTTTTTGTATACATTTTATTATTACCCTTTTACACTCCATTATATATTTTCACATCCCTATACCTGTATATTACAACCCGAATAAAAGTCCCCGTTTAGTTGTACCTAGACTCTAGTGGTGGAGATTTGATTCCTTATCAAGCCTATGATAGAATATTCACCATGACTGAGCAGTTGAGCGATTCTACAGAATACGTTATACACCTTTTAGATTAGTTTGAGAGTTTGTGTGATTTACTTCCAATAAAATTCGTGAGATGTGTGGTTATGCAATTTAATTTGGCTTTGATATATTTTTGAACACAGTTTTTGCTTGAGGGCAAGCAAAAGGTTAAGTTTGGGGGGATTTGATATCGCATATTTATATAGTTATTTATATGCGATATTTGGTCATTTTTCATAGTAAACATGATGGATAGGATAGGTTTTTGCATTTAATTGTGTGGAAAAGTTGTTTTGTCCATTTTACAAGTTTATATGATGGGGAAGTGGAAATGGAGAAAGAAATGAGCTTAAACGATGAAAAATGGTTAAAAATGCCAATAGAACGACGCCCTGGAGGGGTTAGGGCGTCGTTGTCACGAGTTTGAAGAAGAGCGCGAAGCAGTAATTTAGAAGAACAACGCGGTCAGCAGTTTAATTGGTTTACAACACAGAAATAACACCCGTTGCGCCGTTCTAGTACTTTAGGGCGACGCCCTCCTGGACTTTTCGCAGATTTGAAATTTGACTCGAACTCGATTTCCTCTCTATTTTTTTTTATAAATAGAGCCTCAAACGACCAGTTTTTTTCATCAATTATTCTTATCATCCATTGGAGCCGGAGATCACGTTTGGAGGCAAGGAGAGAAGCTAGAAGTTCGGTTTTCGTTACAATTCGGTCACGAAGAGTTTTGCAATTTTCTAGTTTGTGTTCTTTACTTTTTCAAGACTTTTTTCCAGTATGTTTTCTACTCTTTTATTTGTTGTTTTGAATTTAATTATGAGTAGCTAAACACTGTTTATGCTGATTTGATTAACGGATCTTGTTTGATAATATTGTTTCGTTATTGATTGTTAGGTATTTATGTTTAATCGTAGATCCTTAATTGTTTAAGTTTTAATATATTATCATAAGTTGTTTATGTGAAATTTGCTAAATCAACATTCTAGGTATTCGAGAGGAATCTAGATTGATTAAATAAATTGTATGAAATAATCAATCGGTCTTTAATTGGTTTAAAATTATTAGGATTCGAGAGGACCTAGTAATAACAACTTAGGTAATAAAACGTAAAGGAGTAAGTCTATTTGTTAAGATTCGAGAAGACTTAATAATTAGAGAAGTTATTAGAGAGGAAACTTCATAAGATTAAATCATTAAAATACCGGCTTGTTAATTAATGCTTAATTGATGATAATTATAGCTATATTCGAGAGGAACATTTTAGTTGGAAATAGTTAAAGTTAGTAAAATATTCGAGAGGAGTTTTACTATATCTTAGAAGTTAATATACTTTCAATATCGTAAACATAATTGGAAAACTAGTGGAGTGTCAAACAAATGTATTTTCTCAAATATTTGATAAATCTTAATTATTTTTCTCAATCGATTTTTATAATCACTTTTTACAGTCACTTTGCAATATTAATCAAATCTTTCGTCACAATAAAAACCCCAAAACAACCAGTATTATTAATTACACACTGCCTATAAGTGTGTAATTAAGTGAAATAGTAGGTTAAGTTTTAAGACTAGATTTTACACATCTGTGAGCCCTAAAGTAAAAGTCTCTATGGTCAGTGTTCACATTTTGATTAACTCCAGTTTCAAAGGAAACGGACCACATATATCCGTCCAAATAAACAAGTTTGGATTGCACAAGCTATCAATATGTTTTCAATTCGTATATCAAATAAACCACAAACAACTTTTTATAATGCAAAATCTTTTGGTGTCCCGCATATTCAATAACAATTAATTATATGTCAATAATTCAATTTACTGTTAATAACAATATCAATATATCTAATTATGTCCACAAAGTTATGCATGTAACTTTATAAATATAATTTGCATAAAAATTAAACATGGCAAAAGGTAACACTTAGAAACATCAAATATTTCAAGGTGGATTGATTTCAAATTAACTCCTTAATTTTGTAAAAAAGGTTTAAACTAGTTATCATTTAACTTTTAACCAATTAGTTTTAACAATTTAACTAAACCTTTTATTTTCATTTATTTATATATATAACCGAAAATATAAATATAAATATATAAAATAAACAAAATTTATGTTATATATATATATATATATATATATATATATATATATATATATATATATATATATATATATATATATATATATATATATATATATATAAATCGATTATCTAATTAATTTGTTTTATTATTTATATATAACGAAAATAAAAAAATTTATTAAATTTTCGGACATAATATATAATATATATATATATATATATATATATATATATATATATATATATATATATATATATATATATAAAAGTTAATTTTTTTTTCTTCTCGCGGTTTGTCAAACAAAAAAACAAAAAAATATTAAACCAACTCTTGATCCCTCCACAATTTTAATGTTTATTTTTTAATCCAAATATAAAAATTAACCTATGTTTTGGCTGATAACACTATAAGTATACAACACGAGTCATATTGTCAAATAATACATGGCAACGGAAAACAGGATCACATAGGAATAATTAAAGGGGAAGGTACATATAAATGTCGAATCAACGGGCTAACTGAAGCCATCGCCACTATCGTTGTTGTTAGGGATTTCCCGCTCAAAGTGCAACTCCACATGGAACTCGGGACGTGCTATTGCTTTCGCTATAAGCTCGACTTTATCCAATTCCGTTATGGAAAACTGCAACAAGGTCCAAAATCCCATAATTAGAAGCTAGTTGAGTGGTTTCTATTAAACTTTAGCATTTTAAAATTTAATTTTTGTACTTGTAGCATGTTGTTTTCAATGAATGCAGTATTGAAGCAAGCATAGAATACACGACTCCGATATTCTTTTCGTAGAATATGACTCATACATCTCCATAAACCTGTTGAACCATATGATATATCGTGAATGATATAGTAAAAGCTTAGACTTTAGAAACCGCATTATCTTTTGGTCACTGTTGTGAAAACCGTCACTCTCTCCGTCTCGAGTTAGTCTTGTATGCCTGTAGTTGCAAATTACTTATTACTATGTTGTGTGATTTATGACTTTTACATATGTGTATCATTAGGTGTGATGGACTTTACTATAATTTAGGAGCACAAGTAGATAGTACCCGCTAGATGAGATTCTGACCGATTTAGCAAATTAATCCCAAAGCCGATTTATAATTACATTTTTGATATTTGTAAAACCTTTATTTAACTCTACACTTAATCCTAGAGGTGTAAGTGTAATTGTTGGAAAGTTACGGTGTTAATTGTATTAAATCCCAACCTTATAACCTATAACCCTAAAATCGATACTCTATTCCCCCATTCTACAATTCGGTAAAATGAAATACTATTACCAACTCATTGTTTTAAGTTTGGTAAGCTTAATATGAACCCTAATCTGAAATACCTTTCAATGTTTCATTAGATCATGTTATGTATGTGTATGAATATGATTTTGGATGTTTATAATCTAAATTAACATCACATAAATCGAACCTACAAGTTTCTTTAGCAAAACGTTATAGAAAACCTAATCAATAAGCTTAAATAATTGTTATGTCAAATCTTGCTGACTTGAAAGTTACCCTCTGTTGTTCGGTTAATAAATATTTCACAACTCAGTATTTTTAAAAGTGAAAACTAATATTGTAGCTCTTGGAATCTAGTGTTTGGAAATATAACATTCCTTTCCCAGTTCTTAGTTAAACTCTATGAAATCGTATTTTTGTAATCGGGGGTCTGAATTGGAATTTAAAACGTGTTTCTTAGACTTTAAGACTTGAATATGTGTAACCTCTTATAAAATCTTAATCATATTTTTAATTAGTTATTATGGCTTTATATCAGGTCCTAAACATGTTAAAAATGGTGAAACTTTTTTAATCATACATATGATGACTTAAAAACGTTTTATAACTCAACCAATAAAAGTTAACGGTTTTGACAGATTTTGTAACCTCTTTTATAATGGTAATAACTTGGTGAAAAATCATTCAAAATGATTGAGCCCTATGTCCATATTATATCCGTCGGAGTCTAGTTTTCAAAAATGTAAGGCTTGTTGCCTAGTTGTTTGTCACACTCCTTAAAACTGACTTTTTGTGAACGTGGGTCTGATATGTGTTTTTGTATTGTCTTCTATATCCGAATTTGTGTCCACTTGTGGTATGACTTAAAGGTGTTAAAGTGAATATTTTAAATAATTTATTTCTTACTTATATATTAAAGTTATGATCTGGAGTTGTTGAGGATTTTACGCTATCGTTTGTATTTTAAAAACCTTTATTCGAGTCATGTTGTAAAAGCTACTGTTTGTATTCAAATTCATTGTTTCGTGTTCATGCGATCATAAGTTGCTCTATGATATTTTTTGTTAAGATACATGCAAATAAAAGTTGTATCCCTTCGAGTTCTATTTCCGTCCATATAAAATTCATTGTCTAACTCCTCTATAAACTCGAGTTATGTCACTTTTAATGAACGTATATACTTGCAGAACTTTTAGTCCTTGTGTCTAAATCGAGCGATTAATCTCACATTTTTAAACAAAACGAAAAGTTATTTTGGACAACATTACATGTACTATAATTGCGACTAAAAATTGAAAAACTTGTAACGAAACCTTGCTTACACTCGTTTAGGGAAGCTCATACACTAGCCGGGACCCAGCTTGTGACCTACCTGTTATTGTAGACATTGACGAGTGATGTTACTTACTTACTTTTCGAGGTGAGTTCATAGCCCCTCTTTTACTGTTTTACTTGCTTTAAACTAATTAGGGGAAAGTAAAGCTCAACCAAAACTTATTTGACAAAACTGATTTATTTCTACACTTACATTTAATGGAAACTTTCTACTTTTGGAACTTACCATATATAGATATTTTTATTTATGGAAACCTTCCACTTTTGGAATCTTACTATATTTTGAAACTTACTACTTTGGATTTCATAAAATGTGTGAAACCTAATGCATCTTTTCAAACAACTACGAGATACTGGTTGTGGTGATTACTTTTAAACGTGCTCATTAGTAGATTGGTTCTACCAATGGAGTCTTCTAAACGTGCTCATTAGTAGATTGGTTCTACTAATGGAGTCTTCTAAACGTGCTCATTAATAGATTGGTTCTACTAATGGAGTCTTCTAAACGTGCTCATTAGTACTAATGGAGTCTACTTACGGTAACATGGCTACTACGGATGATTACGGATATTATGAATGATGGTTTTTCACTATTTACATGCATTAGTTACACGTATTTTATTACATTACTGTTGAAATGAGATATGAAAGTTCTACTTACATACTTACTGTCTTGGGGAAAACTTTCTATATCGGGAAAACTTACTAAAAATAGAACTTCCTACTTTTAGAAACTTTTATATTTTCGGAATCCTTCTTTATTAGGAACTTGCTGTAACTAGAAACTTCTAATGGTAGGAACTTATTTTTGAAGATTAATTAAATTGTTTAAACGTATTTACTCAATGAACTCGCTCAACCTTTGTGTTGACTCTTCGAGCCTTATTTTCAGGTAATGAGAAGGGATATGACTTAGCTTGGAGATCGAACCTTTAGAGACTATCAGGATCCGTGCATTGCATTGTGGCTCTATTGTTTAGACATTATTATCTTTGGATTTATTTCGGTCTTGCATGCCTAAGTACTTCTTGATTTGTTGTTTGGATGTTTGTTGGATGTTTTGCTTGTAGTGATTGACTTATTCGTTTACCAAGGGGTTTTACCTTGGACATGGCGACGTCATGACATGCTATCTTTTCTTTATGTTGGGATTAAACTGATGAAAATCAGTTAAAGTTCATTACTACTGCTCATTACTACTAACCAGTTACTACTGCAAGTATACCAGTTACTACTGCAAGTGTATGGTTACTACTGCAAGTGTATGGTTACTACTGCAAGACTGATGGTTACAAGTGCTCAATAGTGTTACTACTTCCCGTCTTCTGTTACTACTGCATGAAGAATTTAGATAACTTTAGAATAGGTTTATAATTATCTTTTCCTTATTTGTAGTTAATTTACAATTATAGGTATATTATAGTTGTAATTTTTAAGTCTTTTCCTAGAGTAGCTAGGTTAGCCTCAAGGTCTATAAATACATAGATCCTTGTATTAAGAAAAAAACGTATATTGATCGATCATTTTAGATTTATATATTGAGGCTTATTGTTGATATTCGTTATTTTTCTTGTCCATTATAAACAATATTCGTTTAATCAATATACTTGTAATATCAAAGTGTTTAAATCCGCTGCTAAACTTCTTTGATGGATCAAGATCTTTATTTAAAGTGTGGTTGTGTTTACATAACTGATTCGATCATGACAAGTGGTATCAGAGCACATGAAGTGCTCAAGATCTAGAGATCTACAAGTTTTTGTTGAAGCCTCAAAAAGAAACAAATTACTATCAATCATGACTAAAGTGCTGGTAAACAAAGTTCTTGTATTGAACAACAACGACTTTGATCTTTGGAAGTTAAGAATCAAACAACACATACTGCTTTCTGATTATGCAGTATGGGATGTAATTGTGAATGGGAATAAACAAGCTCTCACCTTTTCAACTGATGGAACACCTAGAGTTGTTCATCCTCCTACTGCAGATCAAGAAAGAAGAGAAAAACATATTGAAATCAAAGCTCTCAGTATTATTCTAATTGCAATTCCTAATGAATACCAATCACAGTTTTAAGAATATGGGGATGCAAAGTCTCTGTGGGAAGCTCTTGAGAAGAGATTCAATGGAACAAAGAACACAAAGAAGAACAAGAAGGCTCTTCTCAACCAGGAGTATGAAAATTTCAAAGCCTTAAAAGATGAAAGAATGTCTTTGACGTTTGACAGATACAAGAAGCTGACAATAGAGTTGAGCAGTGCTAGAGTGAGGATAGACAAAGATGACTTGAATAGGAAGTTTCTCAGGTCTATGGGAGATGAATGGACTATTTACACAGTGTCATACAGACAAGGTGATGTGCTAGAAGAGATAGAACTAGATTATTTGTACAATATTTGAAGCTTAAGTTGAAGCCAAGAAGACACTCAACAGTAAAAGCAGTATTAACAATTTTAATACTACACTGGTTACACCAATTGGTACATATCAGAGTGACAACTTAGAAGATGTTTCCTTTGAAGCCTTTCTGTCACAAAGTTCATGCTCAAGACTAACCAGTGAGGACCTAAGACAAATTCATCAAGATGATCTAGAAGAGATGGATCTCAAGTGGCAACTTGTTATGTTATCATTGAGGGCAAGAAGATTTGTGAATAGAACTGGGAGAAGATTTACTCCTAGAGGCAATGATAGGGTTGTATTTGACAAAACCGAAGTCAAGTTCTATGAGTGCAGTGAACTGGGACACTTTGCAAGAGAATGCAAAAACAAATCAAAATCCAACAATTCAAGGAACACCCAAGAAAGTACATCAACACCCTTGTCACACAAGATGTCTTTGGGTATGATTGGAATGATCTAGCAGAAGAAACCACTCAAAATAGAGCTCTTATGGCATATGTAGTATCCACTGAGGATTCCTCTGCCATGGTTGATGATATGTTTAGATATGATCGGAGTGCTGTTGCAGACGGAGATACCCAGAACAGAACACTAATGGCTATTGCATCATCCACCAAGGACGTTGAATCATCTTCTCTCTCACCTGGGTAAATTCTAAACTTTGTTCTCCTGAATGTAAAGATGTCATGCTTAAATACAGAAATCATAATCAAATTATTTGTGACACAATTAAACATTACAAGAACAAAGAAGATCAGCCTCTAGGGGAATTGAAAATCTAGAATCTCAAATAAAATCTTATAAAACTAATGAATTAAGCTATCAAGATAAGATAAAACTTGTAGAATGGCAGAGAGATGACTTGTTAGTGAAATTAAAGGAAGCTAGGGAAGAAATTAAAAGAATAAATGAGGAAAAAGATAAAGTTGAATTGAATGTAGGGAAGTTAGAGTATGTTTCACAGTCTGTAAATAACCTTATTCAACAACAAATAACTGGAAACGCAAAGTCAGGAATAGGTTATAAAGAAATAGCCCCACCATTCAATCAAAATTATATTCCTCCATCTTTAGACAAACCTAGAATTCCAATTTCACAGACACCACCAACAAAATCATTCAAAATTGATCCAATCAATTCTAAAGATGTTCAGATTGAGGACTTAGTTAAAGAGAGTAAACTGGAGATTGTGAAAAATAATGATATTCCTCTAGAAAATCATATGATCACAATTGAAGGAGTTACTCAACCTAATTCACAAAGTCTAGTGTCAATGATGCCCACTCAACAGACTAAGAAGGACATTAAATGTGAATGTAGTTGTTGTCAAAACTCAAAAGGTCTCAAAGAGAAAACTTGGGTACATATAGATACTATAGGAAAATCAGAGAAATACGAACCGGTTAAAATCTCATAAACAATAAGTTCAAATCCTTAAAAGACCAGTAGAAGTTTGTTACATCTGTGGAAAGGCAAATCATATGCAAAAATTTGTTTTTATAACCCTGAAAATCATAAGAAACTGTTACAAAAACACCATAGAGGGATGGGGTATAAAAGCAAGTCCAATTCATCTCAAAAACATGGAAAATTTGCTAAAAAATCCAAACCAGTTGTTGTTAACAAATCAGAAATAAAATCTCACTTGCATAGTACTAACAGAGTTAATACTACAAAAGGTAAAAGGAGCATTAACAAAAATAAAAAAAAGAACGTTTTTTTAAACACAATAGAAACAGAGCTAATATTGCAAAACAGAATTTTGTTAATACTGCATCTCCTAATGCTGCAAAACATAATGCTGCAAAACAGAATTTTGTTTAAACTGCATCTGTTGATACTGCATCACATAAATTTGTTAATAATGCACCTTTTAAAACTGCAAAAACAACTAAAAAGGTTTGGAGACCAAAGGTCAAAGTGACTCAACCTTCTAAACAAACTGGTTTTGAAAAATTAATCCAAAGGAAGGTGAGTTACTTTGATGAGATGGGTAAACCCAAGTCAACCTTGGCTTGGGTTCCCAAAAAACTAATCCTTTTCATTGTGTAGAGGAACAACCAACAAAAAGGGAAGAGAGCAGTTGGCATGTAGATAGTGGTTGTTCCAGACAAATGAGAGGCAACATATCATGTCTTACAAAACTTGAAAAATTCAATGGAGGATATGTTGCTTTTGGTGGAAATCCAAAAGGAGGAAAGATTAATGGGAAAGGAACAGTGAGCAATGGGAAGATTAGCTTTGAAGATGTATTCTATGTTCAACAGTTGCAGTACAACTTGTTAAGTGTGTCACAAGTGTGTGACAAGAAGAATACAACAATCTTCACAGATACTGAATGTTTAATAATGGAACCTGGATATGTGATTGATGAAAGCAAAGTACTGCTGAGAACTCCAAGAAAGGACAATGTATATTTTTTTGATTTGTCAAAGATTTCTCCAACTGGAGCAGTAAATTGCTTTGTCACAAGAGCAACAATTGATGAATCAACACTATGACACAGGAGGATGTGTCATATGAACTTCGAAAACATCATTCAACTTGTCAAATCTAATATGGTGAGAGGTCTTCCCAATAAACAATACTCTATTGAAGAAAACTGTGTAACATATCTTAAAGGAAAACAACACAAAACCTCTCACAGATCAAAGGAAGTCAGCACCATTACTACTCCTTTACATTTACTGCATATGGATTTGTTTGGTCCAACAAATGTAAGAATTATAGCAAAGAAGCCTTATTGTCTAGTAATCACTAATGATTATACTAGATATACCTGGGTGTCCTTTCTAGCAACCAAAGATGAGACAATCCAAATACTCATCTCTTTCATCACTAAGGTAGAACATCAAATCAATATGAAAGTAAAGAAGATAAGATGTGAAAATGGTACTGAATTCAAGAATAGTGAACACCTTCTGTGATATAAAAGGGATTGAAAGACAATTTAGTGCAACAAGAACTCCACAACAAAATGGTGTTGCTGAAAGAAGGAACATAACTCTAATTGAAGCTGCAAGGATCATGTTAGCTGATTCAAACCTGCCTATCTTCTTTTGGGCAGAAGTTGTTAATACTGCATGCTATGTGCAAAACAGGGTGCTAGTGGTGAAATCTCAGAACAAGACTCCTTATGAACTGCTGCACAATAGACAACCTTTAATAAGCTTCTTCAGAGCCTTTGGGTGTCCATGTACTGTTCAAAACTAAAAGGATTATCTTGGGAAATTTGAGAGCAAAGCTGATGTTGGTTACTTTGTTGTCTATTCTTCACAAAGTAAAGCTTATAGAGTATACAATCATAGGACTAGTATCATTGAAGTGAGTGCAAATGTCTCATTTAATGAGAACACACTAAACAGATAGGGAAAATGACCAATTTGGTTATTTGATATTGATGCTTTAACAAAGTCTTTGTACTTCGGATATGAGTTCAAACAATCCTCAAATATCAATGATCAAATACTTCTCCTACAACATCAACTTCAACTGCAGTCATTGGGAGTGAAAGACTAAATGTCATGGAGTATGTATATCTTCCTGTATACACAACTGATCCCCCTGATATTCTTGATACAATAGAGAAAGAGATTGAAGATAAAGTATCTCACAGAGTTCATAGTGAAAAGAGAAATATTAATGATGAAGATGAAGTACCACACATGGTAGAAGTTGCTCAAATGGAGTGGAAAAGATAGTAGCTGATGAAGACACTGATGATGAAGTCTTCACTCCCATAAGTACAAGTTCTCTAACTCCTGGGTTTGACTTACCAGAACCTAATGAAACAAACCTGCAAAATCCATAAGGGTAGAGAAAGTTCTAACTTTAATAATACACAAGAACCATCCTATCTCACAAGTTGTGGGTGACTTTGCATCAATGCAAACAAGGAGTCAAACCAAGCAACAGAAAGATGCACACATAGAACTTAATACGTGTCTTTATGCCTGTTTCTTATCTCAAATTGAACCAAAAAGAGTACAAGAGGCTCTCTTAGATCCAAACTGGATTGAAGCAATGCAAGAGGAACTATTGCAGTTCAGGTTACAATCTGTTTGGAATTTGGTACAACTACCAAAAGGAAGAAAGGTTATTGAAACTAAATGGATATTTAGGAACAAGAAAGATGAGAGGGGCATAGTCATTGAAAACAAAGCAAGATTGGTAGCTCAAGGATACACACATGAAAAAGGGATTGATTATGAAGAAGTGTTTGCTCCTGTAGCTAGGATGGAAACTATCAGGATCTTTCTTGCTTCTGCATCCTATAAAGGATTCAAGGTGTATTATATGGATGTCAAGAGTTCCTTTCTGTATGGGATGATTGAAGAAGAGGTTTATGTCAGACAGCCTCCTGGTTTTGAAGATCCTAAACATCCTCATTTAGTTTATAAACTGGATAAGGCACTGTATGGTCTTCATCAGGCTCCAAGAGCATAGTAAGAAACATTGTCTGATTACTTGCTCAAGAATAATTTTCAAAGAGGAACAATTGACAAGACTCTTTTCATCAAAAAGGTTAACACTGACATTCTCCTAGTACAAATATATGTGGATGACATCATCTTTGGATCAACAAAATATGCTTTGTGCAGGGATTTTTAACAATTGATGCACAACAAGTTCAAGATAACCTCAATGGGAGAATTAACCTTCTTTTTTGGCCTTTAAGTAAAACAGAAACCAGATGGCCTGTTTATTGGTCAATCAAAATATGTGAAAGACATATTAACAAAGTTTGGATTTTTAGAAGCCAAGATTGCAAGTACACTAGTAGAAACTCACAAGCAACTGACTGCAGATCCTGAGGGGGAGGATGTGGATATTCATAACTACAGGTCTATGATTGGGTAACTCATGTATTTAACAGCATCAAGACCCGACATTATGTTTAGATTTTGTGTGTGTGCTAGATATCAAACCAAGCCAAAGATGTCTCATCTTCATGCACTCAAGAGGATCTTTAGATATTTGAAGGGAAAACCTACTTTAGGTTTATGGTATCCCAATAATTCTCCTTTTGAATTACTTGCATATACTGACAGTGATTATAGAGGTGAGAGCGTGGACAGAAAATCTACATCAGGTGGATGTCAATTTCTGGGTTCAAGATTGGTGTCCTGGAAGTGTAAAAAGCAAACAACTGTGTCCACTTCATCCACTGAAGCACAGTATGTTGCAGCATCCAGTTGTTGTGCATAGGTGTTATGGATACAAAATCAGATGATGGATTATGGCTATGCATTTATCAATACTCCTATCTACATTGATAACAAGAGTACAATCAACATCATCAACAATCCAGTGAAGCACTCCAAGAACAAGCATATTGAAATTAGATTCCACTTTATCAGAGATTGCAATGAGAAGAAGTTGATTCATGTTGAAAAGGTTCATACTGACAATCAATTTGCAGATCTCCTCACAAAAGCCTTTGATGTGGGAAGATTTACATTCTTGATTAGTAGTATTGATATGCTCAATATTGAATGAATGGGTACCAAATAGTACTTTAAAATTGTCCAATTACAAGACAATTTTGGTACTGCAGTACTAACATTTAAAGTTCATTAGTGCTTTACTTTTTAGTTCTGCACTATGTTACTACTACAAAGTTAATAGTAGTATTATATTAGACTAAGTATTATTAGTACGACCTATAGTTCTCTTACTACTGTTGGACTGGTTAGTACTACTAGTGGTTCTATTACTACTTCTGGACTGGTTAGTTCTGCCAGTAGTTTTATTATTAATGCTGGACTGGTTAGTACTGCCAGTAGTTTTATTACTACTGCTGTACTGGTTAGTATTGCAAGTAGTTTTATTACTACTGGTGGACTGGTTAGTACTGCGAGTAATTTCATTACTATTGTTAGACTGGTTAGTACTACAAGTAGTTTCTTTACTACTGCTAGACTGGTTAGTACGGCCTGTAGTTTCATTACTACTGCTGACCTGGTTAATAATGTCTAATGTTTTACTACTGCAAAAGTTAGTAGTGTAGGGTAATTTTTAAACAATAAATTACTCTGTTACTACTGCGTTGACAAGTCAAAATATCAAGTTGCAACTCACTTTTACACGTGGCTATCTACTATTGAACCTAATTTTTTGAAACTACGGGTCGCGTCTAGTCACAAATTGTCCAACTTGTTGCCATAATTGGCCTATTTCTATGATTTCCTCTAGTATCTATATGTACCAAGTTTTTTTCTTTGAGATCTTTTGACTTTTGACAACAACTACATACACATGAATTCTCTTGCTTAATTTGTTGAGTTGGCATCATTGACAATAGAATTTGTGATTTAGGTTGAGTAACTCCTTCAATTGTAATTATATGATTTTCTAGAGGAATATCATTATTTTTCACAATTTCTAGTTTACTATCTTCAACTAAGTCCTCAATCAAAACTTCTTCGGAATTGATTGGATCAATTTTGAATGATTCTGTTGGCGGTGTCTGTGAAATTGGAATCCTAGGTTTGTCTAAAGACGGAGGAATATAGTTTTGATTGAATGGTGAGGCAATATCTTTATAACCTATTCCTGATTTTTCTTTTCCAATAATTTGTTGTTGAATCGGGTTATTTACAAACTGTGAAGCATACTCTAACTTTCCTACATTCAGTTCAACTTTATCTTTTCCCTCATTAGTTCTTTTAATTTCTTCCCTGGCTTCCTTTAATTTCACTAACAAGTCATCTCTTTGTCATTCTACAAATTTTATTATATCTTGATAGCTTAATTCATTAGCTTTGAAAATATTTTACCTGAGATTCTAGATTTTTAGTTCCCCTAGAGGTTGATCTTCTTTGTTCTTCTAATGTTTTAATTGTGTCACGGATAATTTGATTATGATTTCTGTATTTAATCATGACATCTTTACATTCAAGAGAATAGAGTTTAGAATTACCTCAGTTGAGAGAGAAGATGATGTAGTGTCCTTGGTGGATGATGCAATAGCCATTAGTGTTCTGTTCTGAGAAACTTCTTCTGCAATAGCACTCCAATCATATCCAAAAACATCATCAGCAATGGCAGATGAATCCTCAGTTGAGACTAGGCATGCCATAAGAGCTCTGTTTTGAGTGGTTTATTCAGCCAGATCATTCCAATCATATCCAAAAACATCTTGTGTGACAAGGGCTGTTGATGTACTTTCTTGGGAGTTCCTTGAATTTGTGGAGTTTGATTAGTTTTTCCATTCTCTTCCAAAGTGTCCTAGTTCACTGCATTCAAAGCACTTGAGTTTTCTTTTGTCAAATCCAACCATATCATTGCCTCTAGGAGTAAATCTTCTCCCACTTCTATTCACAAATCTTCTTGCTCTAACTGATAACATAGCCAGTTGCCATTTAAGATACATCTCTTCTAGATCATCTTGATGAATATGTCTTGGGTCCTCATTGGTTAGTCCCGAGCATGCACTTTGGTACAGAAAGGCTTCAAAAGAAACATCTTCTATGTTGTCTGTCTGAGATGAGCCAATTGGTGTAACCAGTGCAGTATTAAAGTTAATAGTATTGTTGTCATTGTTGATGGTCTTCTTTGCTTCAACTTCAGCTTCAAAAACCCTCATGTCATTGTACAAGTCATCCAATTCCATCTCTTCGAGTACATCACCCTGTCTGTATGACAATGTGTAAATAGTCCATTCATCTCCCAGAGACCTGAGAAACTTCCTATTCAAGTCATCTTTGTCTATCTTAACCCCAACACTGCCCAACTCTCCTGTCAGCTTCTTGTATCTGTCAAATGTCAAGACATTCTTTCATCTTTTATGGCTTTGAAGTTTTCATACACCTGTTTGAGAAGAGCCTTTTTGTTCTTTGTTCCACTGAATCTCTTTTCAAGAGCTGTCCATAGAGACTTAGCATCCCCATATTCTTCAAACTGTGATTGATATTCATTAGGAATAGCAATTAAAAGAATACTGAGAGCTTTGATTTTAGTCTGTTTTTCTCTTCTTTCTTGATATGTAGTTGGAGGATGAAAAACTCCAGGTGTTCCATCAGCAGACAAGGTGATGGCTTGTTTGTTTCCATTCTCAATTACATTCCATACTACATAGTCAGAAAGCAGTATGTGTTTTTTGATCCTTAACTTCCAAAGATCAAAATCGTTGCTGTTTAATAGTTGAACTTTGTTTACCACAACATCAGTCATGATTGGTAGTACTTTGTTTCTTGTTGAGACTTCAACAAAAACTTGTAGATTTGTATATCTTGATCACCTCCTATGCTCTGATACCACTTATCAGGGTTGATTAGGTTCTTTAAACACTTTGATATTACAAGGTTTGTGATTAAACGAATATTGTTTATATAAAGAACAATAACTATTAGGATCTGAAGAACTAGGTTTGTATAGAAACAAACGTGTAGATCTAGATCTATCAAATAAGTTGCAGCGGATCAACCCTTTGATATTACAAGGTTTGAATAAAAGTATTTATGAATAAGAATGAATAAACGATTATGAACACAAGATTTCCACCAACAACCTCAATCTATTAGAATTAGGGTTTCGTAATAGACGTACATTTACAACGATATAAGGATCAATATTTATAGACCTTGAGGCTAACTAACCCTAAACATAATCGGGTTATAATACCTATCTAATCAACTTTGTAATTATATCTAAATCTGTTACATATATATCTGCGAATAAAACGTAAACATTATCAGCTCAGCAGTAGTAACATCCAGTAGAAACTCCCATGCAATCCATGCAGCAACAGTAGTAACAGTGATGACCAGTAGTAACTTGACTAGTGACCAGTAGTAACCATCATCACCAGTATTAATAGTTACCAATAGTAACTCAACCAGTGACCAGTTGTAACCATCTTCACCAGTAGTAATACACTATAACCCAACAATCTCCCCCTAAACTTTTTTTTCTATCATAAACACAAGTTTCTTCAATAAACAAAGGGGAATGCTGCCAAAAACCTTCTACCTCTTCACATGGAGTTTCTATGATCTGTAAGTTGGCACCTGATCTTCCACAACAGCTGAATTGCTTCTTCAGAATCCTGATGAGATTTCAACTTGACATTTAGCATATTAATCATCACATTAATGCAATGCTTATACTTCTTCTCCACCAAGAAATACTCTGTAGTACCATCAGTTCTGCTTAAGGAGTACACTCCACAGCTTTCATAATGGATCCATTCCAACACATGAGTAAATCTTTCCAACTTTTCAAGTACATTCTCTGGCTCAAACATGATCTCCAATAACTCAATAAATAAGTCATTAAAGTCTAAAACAATTACCTTGCCCTTGAGAGTACTTTTGTCTTCCAATTAAGTATATATCCACCAAGTCTCTTCTTCTTATATCCCTGTTGATCTCTAGATAATTGTTATAACCTTTAAAACTCTTGGAAGTTCTTACAATCTTATACCCATTCTGACCATTAATCACAACTGCATACCAATCAATGATAGGCATTTCAGTGAATGTTTTAGCAAACTTGATGTCTTCGGAATGAATTATCAAGTCTTTCATGTGATCAAAGATTATGTCAGAAGCTTCATTAACTTGTTCATTTGAGATTTCTGGGACACATCCAAAATCATATTCTCCAGAAAAATCTTCTTTCTTCACCTTCAAGACTTGTGGTTTCTGTTCTTCTTGCTCTTTTTCCTGAACTTTTTCATTAGTAGATTCTGATTTGTCAGTTCCCCATTTCCTCTTCTTAGCACCAGTATTAACCTACTAACCAGTGCTTGCCTTCCTCTTACCAGTAGTAACTGTTTCTGCTGTTGGTTTTGTTCTTTTAGCAGTAGGAACATTACTAGTCTGGCTTGCTTTTCTTTTCAAAGTATCCGGCTCAGATTTATCAGCAACTTTCTTCTTTCTTTGCTCTTTTTTAGACTGTTCATCTCCAAAATGAACAAATTTATATCCTCTGTCCAAAGCAGCCTTCAAAGCTCTCTCCTTTTCAATCTGAGCTTTGTCTGCTTCTGCTTTCTGCAACTTCTTCTCCTTCACATACAGATACAAAACTGTATCCAGTTTCATAGGCCCTAGTTGTTTTCCACTGCAGTTTCCAGTAGACTTCAGAAAGTCGGTGTACTTTTCTTATCTTCTACTCTTGTAAATTTTCTTTTGATTGTTCTTTTGCTCCTGGCCTCTTCCTCTTTCTTCTTTTTCTGCAGAATCTCATCTTTCTCTAACATCTTCTACGCTAACAAGAAGTTTGCTTGCTCTTGTGCCTTCCTTTTCAGCTCTTCTTCTATTTTCTTTTGTGTCATTCTCTTGGAAGCTAATACATCATCTTCTTCTTGTTTTCTCAATCTTTTTCTTTCTCTCAGTTCAACATCCTCTCTCCTCCTATTTTCATGCCTTTCTCCATTCTCCTTCCTTCTTTGTTCACTTAGCTCCTTCTCCATTTCCTCCTTACTTTTCATTTTTGCTTTTCCCTTGCTCTGGAAATTGGGGTCTTCTTCTTGATACACTTTCTTAATTTCTTTTAAAACCCCATTGGTCTTCTTTCTATTCCAGGAGGAATGATATGCTCAGTTGACTCAGTTGTAGGACCAGAAGATCCACCTGTATTAAGTGTAACTGGCTTCTCCTTAGGCCGACTTGCAGCAGCCTTTCTTTGTCTCTCTACAGCAGCAACTATTTCAACCTTCCTAATTGCTTCTTCTGATTTAATCACCTTAGCTAATGCATTATCCCTCTCCCATTTAACCATTGCTAGTTCCTCTTGATATATAGTTTCATTCTTAACATAAGCTTTAACTTGTTGTTCAAAATTAGCAATTATTTTAGACAACTCCTTTCTTCTTTCCTCTAACTTATGTAAAGATTCACATACAAGTTTATTATGTTCTCTATAATCCCTAACTTGTTTAATGCATGCATGAGAGCAAAGTTCAGATAATACCTCAGTTGGAATGTTATCTTCTAGAACATCATTCATGAAAGCTTGATTGGTTATTTCTTCATTAGCTTGAAAGCTCCATTCAAATCCTAGTCCATCCTGAGTAACCAAAGCAGTAGAGTTGGATGACCTTCCCTGAAAGTTGTTGCTTGATCCTTCTGGATTGTGGTGATTTGATTTCTTTTGATTGTCATCTTTGTTACTGTTTGGACATTCCCTACCAAAATGTCCAAGTTTCTTACATTCAAAGCACCTCACTTGGCTTTTATCAAAACTAGTATTATCACTTCTGCGAACAACAAAGTTATTTCTGCCAGTCCTTTGAATAAACCTTCTGGTTCTTACACTTAACATAGCAAACTTCCACTTCAAGTCCATCTCATCCAGATCATCTGCGTTAACTTGCTCCAAGTCTTCAATTACCAGTCCATAATTTTCATGACTAGCAAAGAAAGCTTCCCTCACACTTTCTTATGTGTTTTCAGTCTGCTTCCCTTTTGTTTCTTTAGAGACAAACCCAGTTTCTGCTGATGAGCCAGCTCCCACAGTAGTAACAAAAGCAGCATTCTGAGTTGTGTAGCTTGATGGTCTTTTAGCGGTTTACTTCAGGTTCAAAGACACGTAACTCATTGTACAATTCATAAATTTCCATGGTATCAAGAGTATTTCCTTGTCTATAGCTGACAGTATACATAGTCCATTCTTCTTCTACAGATCTGAGAAATTTCCTATTGATGTCATCTTCAGTAGTATTCACTCCCATGCTTGATAGCTCTCCAATCAGCTTGTTGAATCTTTCAAACGTTTGAGATAGTGTGTCTCCATTTACAAACATGAAGTTTTCAAACTGTTTCTTTAGCAAGTCTTTCTGATTTCTCCTTGTGCTTGCTGTTCCCCCAAATCGTTTCTCCAAAGCTTCCCATAGCAGCTTAGCATCAGTAAAATTTCTAAATTGATGTTGATATTCATTAGGTATAGCTATAAGCAAGGTGCTTAAAGCTTGACATTCATTATGAATATCCCTTCTTTCTTGCTTAGTGGGTGGTGGTTCAGATGAACCTACATCTTTAGATTTGAGGTCTGGTCCAGGCAGTGCAACAGATTTAGCACCATTCTTAACCACTTTCCACATCGAGTAATTTCTTTGAAGCATGGATGGATACATACGACTTTTCCACATATCATAGTTTGATGATGTTAGGACTGGTACCCTATTTGCTTGAACTCCTTCATTGAGATCAGACATCTTAGATCTGTTTGTGAAAACTTGTTAAATGCCTTGTGGATCTTAGATCTAGAGTAACCTTGTGCGCTGATACCACTTGTTAGGGTCTGAAGAACTAGGTTTGTATAGAAACAAACGTGTAGATCTAGATCTATCAAAGAAGCTGCAACGGATCAACACTTTGATATTACAAGGTTTGAATAACAGTTTATATGAATAAGAATGAATAAACGATTATGAACACAATATTTTTACCAACAACCTCAATCTATTAGAATTAGGGTTTCGTAATAGACGTACATTTACAACGATATAAGGATCTATATTTATAGACCTTGAGGCTAACTAACCCTAGACATAATCGGGTTATAATATCTATAGAATCTACTTTGTAATTATCTGAATCTGTTACATATATATCTGCAAATGAAACGTTAATATTATCAGCTCAGCAGTAGTAACCTCCAGTAGAAACTCCCATGCAACAGCAGTAGTAACAGTGATGACCAGTAGTAACTTGACTAGTGACCAGTAGTAACCATCTTCACCAGTATTAATACACTATAACCCAACAATAACAATAACGAATATCTCCAATAAGCCTCAATATAATAATCTGTTAATGAATGATCAATATACATGTTTTTTTTAATACAAGGACCTATGTATATATAGACCTTGAGGCTAAACCTAGCAATTCTAGGAAACGACTTAACAATTACAATTGTAAAGTAACTACAATTTTAAATTGACTACAATTAAGGAAAAGATAATTACAAATATATTCTAAAATTATCTTTTTCTTTTAAACTCTTCATGTAGTAGTAACAGATTATGGGCAGTAGTAACAGATTACGGGCAATAGTAACAGTCATTTTTTTATCATATCCTAACAATAGTGAAAAACTTACCTAATAATTTTTAATTCATTTTTAATTCATTTTTTTAACAACTTACCTAATAATTTTACATCCCTTTTTTTTTATCATATCCTTACAATAGTGAAAACAAATTTATGTAAATTATAAACTATTTTATTCTTTTTTAAACCTTTTATTTTACGTATTTTAAAAAAATACATAATAAATGCTTACGATGGTATCTTTGAATCAAAATTTAAACATTACATGAAATTTTATAACGTGTAATAAAGTTTTAACAAACAAATATATAATATGTGAAGTAATTTATAAATGTAATTAATTTAAATTATATGTATTTCTATACGAGTATTAACTACATACATGATATTACTATTTTGTCTTCTTCTCAATTATATAACATTAATTTTTTATTTTTCTCTTTATTTTGTTCATACTTTTGTTCACTACGTGACACATTATTTAACAAATTATCAAAATTTTGATATCTAATATAGGTATATAAATAAATATTTTGAAACTAACCATATATATACACGAATCTTAGATCTAATAATTTATTAAAGAACTATACCAACATTCTTTTAAAATCATATAAGATTTATATTAATATTATATCAAAACACTATTTTTTCGCTTCTGTTGTGAAATCATACAAAGAAAAATAAGAGAATAAGAATAATAGAGAAAAGAGAATGAAGAATTATATTATTCATCTCATATAGAGGTATGTATTTATAGTTACAATATGGAGTAATCTCCAATAAAGATATCTACTAATAAAATAAACAAAAATATTCTAAAGATATGGACATCCATATCATAATTATCCATAACACTCCCCCTTTGATGTCCTTTAAAAGATTATGCCTCGTTAAAACCTTACTAGATAAAACCCAATGGGACAAAAATCTAGTGAGGAAAAAGAGTACATAACTGTTCAATACGCTTGAGGATGTTGCCTCATTAAAAACCTTGCCACGAAAACCCAATGGGAGAAAACCACAGTCAAGGACAAAAGAGTGCAACGCGTATTTCTCCCCTTGATGATCAATCACTTAAGCTCCTTGAGTTGACACAATCAAATGTCATCTCTTCACAATACATATACGGTTTGTGAGCGACTAATATGATGATCAACTAAATTTCCCCATAATAATGAGATCAACCATATCTCGGAAATAACATCTCGAAAGTAATAACATCTCATAAGCAACTCAATGCTTCAATATCAATCAAATATGGTACTTCGAGACCACTAATATCATAATCATTTTTGGTTGTCAAAAGGGGTCATACCAATATAAAGTTATCTCTTAACCATTTAAGTGCTCAATGCATAATTGTTGTTAGTGTGCAAGGATTTTATCTTTCACATGGTAAATATATAAATCAAGATTAAGGTTATGTCTTTTAAAGGTATTTTCTTTCACATTACTTATATGACTATCCAATCGCCTTTAGAATCTCATCAAGAATTCCACATGTAGTCATACATCATAATTATAACATATATAGATCCGAATCTCTTTGTAAACTGTGTGCACAAACATAATTATTCATAGCTATATCAATATAAATTATCATGGCGACGGTATCACATATATCATCATTACTTCAGTTGATATAAGGACTTTTTCATTTAATAAATAGTGTTCTCGAGAACTTTTCTTATATGCTTCATGCATTTATATCGTGAGACATGCTTCACGCATTTTATATCCTTCAAGAAATCTCAATATCAAGTGAGCTCTTACAATATTCATTAGACGCGAATCAAATATCTTTTATATTGCCCGACTTATCGATACAAATAGTTGCATCCACCACTCAATAATAATCAAACGCGAGTATTTGCACAAATCATTATATATACACCGTGCCTTATATTAGATAATCTTAATTAAATTAAAGACCGCTTTATAATACATATTCAATTGTGTGGACTCCAGGTCCCAATATATCTCTTACTCCAAGAGACTTCTATTGTATTTAATACTTGCGTCTTTCCCTTTTGGCCAATCATTTCTATCTCTGCACTTCTAGGCAGGTATGCTTTCACGATTCTCATTAATATTCAAAATATCTAGCGCTATATCATATATTATATACTTTATATAAAATCATTGTCGACGTCAAATTCATTCTATTTTTCGATTCCATAGTTTCCTAGACATGATCTAACATTTCGAGATCTCTTTATATTTCGTTACCTTAGGTTCTTCTGGAACCATCATGTCTGGTTACTCTTCAAGAGTATATTTCGGGGTCTTTATTACCTCGATTTAACCATCTTAACTCATTACTCCTTTATTTATTTCGAGGATTTTATTTGGAATCAACTACTCTACCACGCTTCAGGCGTGTTGTAGATTTATTATTAATATCATGTTGTCTTTCCAGGACACATCTTAATAGGAGCACTAGCAGCTAATACATGTGACATGGTCACTCTATTTGGTCAGTAACATTGTCTAGCAATTACTAAATATGACAAATTAATTATCTCATGAACTTATGGTTCATATTTTTTAGTATGAGGATCAGTAATTCATTGCAATCTTTCTCTATGTTAGCTGCTCATTCTCTCCCCTAATGTTGGGATAACTAATTTATTGCAATCATTAATCATGCCATAAACAAATCTCCCCTTGATGGCATATTAAATTGTAATTATATGTGGATGCATACCAAACATATATTCCCAACATTTTATAAGTCCCATATTTATACGTTGTGGTGGAACAAATTTAAACATATAAGCATAATCAAAATATTTTAAGGGAATTACTTATGACCAAAAATCAATCATAATGGGGGGTAATCATTACAAATATTGGCTTGATGCGAACTAGTGTTTTTTCATGTAAATACATGGCCCAAAACAAAATCTTTGTGTTTTACTCTCATGATCATTGGCTTTGCAATCAACTGAAGACGCTTGATAAACGTTTCAACAAAAGAAATTTGCGTAAGACATACAATGTCAACACTTATTCCAATAATCATTTATATAAAATAAAAAAATTGTGAAGTATATTCAACACTATTACCAAAACAATATGATAATCTGGAACAATGTGCTCGCTATCCCATTAGCTAAGTCACTAATCACAGAAAATTCAGGTTCCCACTTGATAAACATTTAGACGATGCATCGATTTTAAAACTCTAAATGCTCCATGTTATGGGTGTATAGGCCTATTCATAGCCCGTTAATAATTTCCAAAATTATAGGATTCAGTCACTAGTTTAGTTGGCAATTAGTTAACATCTTTGAGAGCAAACAACACATAAAATCATGAAGAATCTTCTGATTCTTTAATATATTTCGCATTATTGACCCGAGATGGTCTAACCGGTCATGCCAATCAATTAAATAATCAAGGTCTATAAACTTATGGTTTATGACTAAATAACCACGATCCATAAACTTCTGTTTATGATCATATATAACCACGGTCCATAAACTTCAGGTTTATGACCAAATAAACACCGTCCATAAACTTCTGGTTTATGACTATATTTCCTGAAATTGCACATGAGTTTTTATGCCATATAATACAAGAGAATTATCATTTTAATCCTTTTCTCATAACAAATTTATATTTACTCTTCACGAGTTTTCAATAAATTTCATAATATTCGATATAATACTCATGTGATATATTCTGAAACGAATACTTCTTAGATTTTTCATGTAATCAAAACGTACATAATAAATATTAAATCATACATATAGAACAAACTTTACGGTAATGCAAATTAATAAGATAATGCATCTTAATCATAATTCACTTTTATGAAGAATGAATATTAGATTATTGCCTGATGTATAATGTAAGATAGGCAAACAACTAATAACTCGAACGATAGAGTAAATTTCATATTTGCACTTGCCTTTCTTGATTACTCTTCTCTTATATTTCCACTTCTAATGGCCAATATCACATTCATATTGCAATATAAACATCGTCTATCACTACAAATAATTGTTACATATACTACTCCTTATTTGTGTTCAAAACATTTGCTGAGCATCCTTGTTACATAATAATAATTTCTTCACACAATATCAAATACCAAGTGACATATACATAAAAATGGACCATTAATGATCATTTCACGGTTAAAAATTATATAACCATAAGTGAAATTCTAACAAGGTTTAGGGAGCATAATAATTTCTTAAATCATATCTTTGCCTTTACTTTTTAAATAGACGAATATATCATTTGTAATTTTTTTTTTTTTTTTTTTTTTTTTTGGAACAGCAACTCCTGCGGGCCAGTAATGGAGTATCTTTGTGCCACCATTACCAGCCACCCCCTCAATGCTTCGCCCAAGAGGAAACCCTCTGGAGAGGCTCGAACTCGAGACCTCTCCTTCATCAGGAAAACCCCTTACCAACCAGGCAGAATTGTAATTGCTAATGAGAATAACTCTTATAGGATTGATATCTAAAGACAGAATATAGGTCTTTATAGTAATTAACTATAAAATAACCATGATTGTGCAACACTATACACATAAGATAATTCAATGCAAGTCGATGTTCATAAATTTTCATTTAAAGCGTTAGTTAACTTATGTATAAATAAATAGATCTCAAAGTTTGGACTTAATTCAACATGTCTAACAGTAAATAGCTTTTGTTTCAACCAGCAAATTAACTTAAACATATATATAAGTTTTATACCTCTTTCTCAAAATTAAGTAAGCAAAATTCAAACAATACTCATAATATGTATTAATCTAGGATTTTACCCTTTTTCTCAAAGTCTCAACTAGAGGTATCAAAAATGTGGTATTTATGTTTATCTTCTAATTCAAATAAATTAAGATATTATATTCACAAGAAGTACTTAACTCTTTTGGAGTTATTTTAAAAATATAATAAAATAACTTATTAACTTTTTTTTTTTTTTTTAATTTTTTTAATTTTTTTTTTTAACTATAAATCATAAAGTAATAAGTGAGAAAAGAAAACTATAAACTTTAATCAAAACCAAATAAAGGTCAAAAGCAAAACATAAGTTCGATTAAAACAAACACCCGGTCACACAACTTATTAGATTACCTATATGACACCTATTCCCTTTAGGTCATATTAGTGTCAACATGCCATGCAATTTGAGTAGAGATAAGTTGTAAAATATAAAGATATTTTTTCAATCTTAAATTCGTTCGGTATTGATTTTTTATAAATATAAATACTTAACCACAAACTTATCACAATATGTATACTCATTGAAAAGATATAAATATTACCTTAAAACGTAGATGATCTTCGAACACGAAGAAACCTTAAAACCAGTTTGAGGATTTCGGTTTTGTGAGATTCGAAATCCCTCCTCTCTTTTTTTTTTTGTTGAAACTTGCGGTGAACTTTTTTTTTCAAACAAATCTCCGAATGTAAATTATTATGATTTCTTTACTCATGTAGCATATTAGTCTCATATCATACCTCTGTGTTTTCATATACTGTTTATTGGTTATGCATATAGAGAAATTTTATTGTGTATAGACGACTAAATAAAATAATTATTTGAAATTTAGATTTAAAAGTTTTTTTTTTTTTTTCTTAAATCAAATACATAACTTCAGCCATTGAATTGACAGCAAAACTTCAAAAGCAAAACTTAGATCTCCGTAATGTAACATGTGATAACTCAATCAAAGAGGTTAAAATAAATGGGACTCTTTGAATCTATTAATTTATTTACTAAGAATCTCAATAATCATTACCTAAACATTAATTTTTTTTGACATCATACACCAAACTCGGTGGGTTATAAGATCAGGATTATGAGAACAAATATTAAAGAAAATAAATTGTTTTGCAAATTAAGTTCAAAATTAAACGAGTATTTTAGCCTACAATTTGTTATATTTCCACTGCAACCGTCATGAAACATTATAACATCTAAAGAGAAAAACTATAAGCGTAATAAGTAATAAATCGAAATCGTACCTCAAATTAGTTACCTTTATTGGTGAACCTAAATTTAGATCTTTCTTTTTGGAGCGTGCTGATAACGTGTTGTGAAATTATACAAAGAACAATAAGAGAATAGGAATAATAGAGAAAAGAGAATGGAGAATTATATTAATTTATCTCATATAGAGATATGTATTTATAGGTAAAATATGAAGTAATCTCCAATAAAGATAATCTACTAATAAAATAAACAAATATATTCTAAATATATGGACATTCATATCATAATTATTCATAACAGCTTCTTAATTTTTCCCCATCTACTTGATATTGAAATTTTTTTCTTGTACGAAAATAACTTTTAAAAAATTCTAGATGCTTTAGGAGGGACCAAACAAAACACAACACTACTTCTTTAACCACTATGGATAAAAATCATCTTTCTATATAACTAGCATAAAAATAATAATGCATGATTTATATGATAATCTTCTCCTCTTATCACTCAAACTTTTTATCTTATTTGGCTAATCTTATACAACAATGTGTTTCTTTGTCTTACTAAGTCACTCACTCTTTATTTTTATTTATTTACATATATTAATATTTATTAATTAGTAATTATTATTATTAATTTAGTAAATAATAATACTATGTTATTTTTTCTTTCTATTTAATTTAAAATTTTGATTTTTCCACAGTTAATTTAATGAGATTAATTTTGTAGTTAATATTTAGTATAATAAGTTATATTTTTTCTTTCTAAGTCACTCACTCTTTATTTTTTATTTATTGACATATATTATCATTTATTAATTAGTAGTTATTATTATTAATTTAGTAAATAATACTATGTTATTTTTTCTTTCTATTTAATTTAAAATTTTGATTTTTCCACAATTAAATTAATGAGATTAATTTTGTAGTTAATATTTAGTATAATAAGTTATATTTTTTCTTTCTAAGTCACTCACTCTTTATTTTTTATTTATTGACATATATTATCATTTATTAATTAGTAGTTATTATTATTAATTTAGTAAATAATAACACTATGTTATTTTTTCTTTCTATTTAATTTAAAATTTTGATTTTTCCGCAATCAAATTAATGAGATTAATTTTGTAGTGAATATTTAGTATCATAAGTTATATTTGTTAGGTTTTGCTATTGAAAAGTCACTTTAAGAAATAATTATATACATAACTTGATTGTTCAATATTATATATTAGTGATGTCAGATGTACAAAAGATAATATTTTGAATATGTAATAAATTTTTAAATACAATCTATATATGGTTGTCAATAGTATTTTTCAATTTTGGTAAGCACAATTAAGCATCTTTTACTTATTATTTATGTTATAATTTGATCGAATCACAATTAAGCATCTTTTATTTCTTGACTCATCAAAAGATTCCAATTAAAATATCAATATATATAACATATTGTTAATTGTTATTACACGTGATATTTTTTGTTGTGATTAGGTGTATTACATTGATTAATTAAATCATAGATCCAAACTACTGCAAATCCTAATAAAAACATATTAAAATAGAGCAAACCAACAAATAAGGAATAACTCTAATTCACCAATGTTTTCCATAATAGATTCTCACATTGCGACCAACCTTTTCACAAGAAACAGTTTCAAAATGCAAAAATGTCTCTTCCATTAGTTCCATATTCTAGTCTTCTTAGGAAAACTTTCATTTTCAACTGTTTAACGGCAAGAATTCATCATAGGTTATCCATTAAAACCGAAGAACAAGAGCGAAAACCAACATACGACATTGTAATCTTCGGGGCAACTGGTTACACTGGAAAATATGTAGTAAGAGAAGAGTTAAAATTCATAAATCACCCACATTCACCTCTAAAAACCCTCGCCCTAGTAGGTCGAAATCTTACAAGCCTTTCTAAAACCTTAGCATAGGCATCTCCATCACATGTTACTACTATTCCATTCCTTATTGCAGAGACTACCAACCCGTCGTCCCACCAACGCATGGCGTCCCAAGCGAAGCTTGTTCTCAACTGTGTGGGTCCATTTCGCTATCATGGCTGTTGAGAATCAGAGAAACAAATTCTGGGTTTTTCTTATTAATTAGTAATTTTCTCATATGTTTACAAACAATATAATCCTCATTAAATAGAGTTTAGAAACTATAAAATTGGAGATTAATTAAACCATATGAGAAAATCATGGGGAATTTTCTATAATTTCCTTTTCTAACATTCCCCCTCAAGTTGAGTAGTGGGATTCCCAATGCTTAACTTGCTTAAACAGAAATTGAATATCTTCGTATTAACTGCTTTTGTTAGGATATCGCCCAATTGTTCTTCCGATCTCACAAATGGAAGTTCTATGATTCCATTTTCAAGTTTTTCTTTGATGAAGTGTTTGTCAACCTCAACGTGTTTCTATCGTGTTGGACCGGATTCTCTGAAATTCGGATGGTTGCTTCATTATCACACATAATACTGCTTGCCTGTCTGGGTGGAAATCCTAGCTCTGTTAGTAACTTCCTTATCCATAGTACCTCTGCCATTCCTCTCGCTATTCCTCTGAATTCTGCTTCTGCGCTAGAAAGAGCAACCACTTTTTGTTTCTTACTTCTCCATGTGACCAGATTTCCTCCAACCAGTGTGAAGTAGCCAGAAGTTGATCTTCGGTTTCCTTTGTCTCCTGCCCAATCAGCATCAGTGTATGCATGGATCTCCAAGTTGTCATTTTTCCTGAACGTGACTCCATGTCCAGGTGTTCCCTTTAAGTATTTAATGATCCTCCTTGCAGCATCCATGTGATCCCTTTGTGGTTGATGCATAAACTGACTTATGACTCCTATAGCGTAAGCAATGTCTGGCCTGGTATGGGACAGGTATATGAGTTTTCCTACAATTCGTTGATATGTCTCTTTATCAGCTAACTCTGCTTCCTCGTCCATATACAGTTTCTGGTTTGCAATCATTGGTGTGTCAACTGGTTTGCACTCCAGCATTCCTGCTTCGACTAAAAAGATCTAAAACGTATTTCTTATGACAAATGAAAATTCCAGCTTTAGACCTTAGGACTTCAATTCCTAAGAAGTACTTCAGTCTTCCTAGACCCTTCATTTCAAATTCTTTGAACAGGTTTTCTTCTAGCTTTGTCATTTCTTCAGAGTCATCTCCTGTAATTATCATATAATCAACATAAATAATCAAACAGGTTATAAGTTTCCCATTTCGTTTAATAAATAGGGTGTGATCAGAGTTGCTTGGTTGGTAACCATATTTCTTCATTGCTATTGTGAACCTTCCGAACCATGCTCGCGGGGACTGCTTCAGACCATATAAAGCTTTCTTTAATCGGCACACTCTTCGGGGGTTATCCGTTTTCACCATTCCTGGGGGCAAATCCATAAAAACTTCTTCCTTTAATTCACCATGTAAGAATGCATTTTTTACGTCAAATTGATGAAGTGTCCAATTTTTGTTAGCTGCTATAGAAAACAGAACCCTTATTGTATCGATCTTCGCAACAGGAGAAAAAGTCTCAGAATAGTCAATCCCATAAGTTTGAGTGTACCCTTTAGCTACTAGCTTGGCTTTGTATCTTTCAATTTGTCCATCAGGTTTATATCTGATAGTGAAGACCCATCTACACCCGACTGATCTCTTTCCTGGTGGGAGTTCACAATCTTCCCAGGTATTGTTTTTTTTTTAGTGCTTCAATCTCCAGTTTCATTGCCTCCTTCCATTTTTCTGATTTAAGAGCTTGTTCCACGGTGGTTGGAATGCCTTCGGCGCATATTGATTCTGTGAACGTACGAGCTTCTACTGTAATATTTCCCTTGGCTATGTTCGCCATAGGATATCTTGATCCCCGTGTCACTTTTTCTGTAGAGTATCGCTTTGCTGGAATTCCTCTCGTAGATCTTGGTGGAAGAACATACGCTTGTGGTTCTGGTTCTGATTCTTCCACTGTACCTTGTTCTTCCATTGTAACCTGCTCTTGTATTTCTAGGGTACCATGATCAACCATCTCATGATTATTTATAGGATTAGTAAACTCTTGATCTAGAGAAATACTTACCTCGAACACCGGTAGAGGATGATCATCTTCGGTGGTACTAGTTTCTTCTGCTATATTTGTGGGTTGTAGTACTGAAGATGTCCAGTTCATCCAACTTAAAGGGTCATTCTCACGTTCCCCCTGACCATTATGTTGGGTGTTGTAAAAGAATTCGGTTTCAAGGAAGTCACAGTTCATTGTAGTGAACATATGTCGTTAGGTTGGACTATAACATCGGTACCCTTGTTGATTTACCCCATACCCCACAAAGACACATTTTTCTGCACAAGGATCTAGGTTAGAACGTTCTATCTTTGGAATGTGAACGAAAACAGAACATCCAAAGATTCTAGGTTCGAGAGTTAGGGTTGATGGAGGTTTGTGGAACTTTGACAGTTTCTGGATTGGGCTCTGTAGGTTTAGAGCTCTGGTTGGGAGGCGATTAACAAGATAGGTTGTTGTAGTAACAGCCTCAGGCCAAAAAGACTTTGGGACTTTTGATTCGATCATAATTGCACGAGTGATTTCTAAAAGAATACGATTTTTTTTTCTCTCCGATACACCATTTTGCTCTGGTGTATGGGCACAGGATGTTTGGTGGATGATTCCTTTGTCTTGACAAAACGATTTCACATAATTATTTACAGACTCCCCCCCCCCCCCCCCCCCCCCCCCCGTTATCAGATCTGAGAATTTGAATATCACTTTTGAACTGATTTTTTATTATTGTTCAAAATGATTTGAATTTGGTGAAAACTTCAGATTTGGATTTGAGGAGATAGGTCCAGGTCATTTTAGTACAATCATCAACAAACAACAGAAAGTATCGAAAATTTTGTCCCCTCAAATTTTGTTGGGCCCCACACATCAGAATGAATCATAGTAAATGGAAAATCAACACGGGTATTATTTGATTTAAAACTTTGTCTGTGGCTTTTGGCCAAAATACAAGTTTCACACTGCAAATCTTTATTTTCAGAAAAGATATTGGGAAATAAATTACGTAAATAACTGATAGATGGATGTCTAAGACGTCGATGCCACAACCATGCTTTTAGATAACATACATAAATCAGACTTTTAAAACGTCATAGTATCCGTGGCCCCACAGTCAAAAATCCATGATTTATTTTTCGTGTTTGTTACCACATTAACTTCCCCACTAAAACTTTCCGGTTTATTTAATACCTCGAAACTATTTTTATGTATAATATTTACTTTGGGGCTAAAATTAACATTACTCATAAAATGGGGGTTTGGGGATTTATTCTTTCCCTTACCCCCGTTACCTGGTTCCCATCTACTTCCGCTGCCATAGAAATCGCCGCTACTTCCGCCGCCATAGAACGCTCCACCTTCATCATCATCGTCGGCGGTAGTGTTGGTCACTACAAGAAAAAGGTCTTTTAGCGACATACTTAGCGACGTTCAAAGCGACATTTTTTGCTAGCGACATATTTAACGATGTGAACTTGGATGTCTCTATAAAAAAGTCGCATATTTTTGCGACATCTGCTATATGTCGCTATGTACAGCGACAATAACAACGATAGGAGAAGATATGTCGCAAACTTTTTGCGACGTGGAAAGTATATGTCTTTATATACGTCTCTATTAGTAAAGATGTGTGGTTATCTGAGTCTCTACCGAAGTCGCTAATTTTGAAGGACGACGCTATTTTCATCTCTACAAGCGTCGCTGTCTTCTGTGAGATGACGTTATTTGTGTCTCCGATGACGTCGTTGATCATAAATACGAGGCCACCTCGTCACACAAATTTTTGTTCCTATTTACATCCTAATTATCATAGGTGAATAATTTATTATATATATAATAAAATGAAAATTTATGAACCAAAATATAATATCATATCAAACTAAAAATTAACGATACACATCATCCAAAGGTAAATTCTAAACTTAACCAAACAAAAAATGGTTTTAATGCTATTGCGGTCATCAAATAGTTTCTAATTTTAAACCAAACACCTATTGTTGACGTTGATGTGCATCCAGAAATTGACAATCAAGATCATCTCTCACACGATCAAACTCGGCTTTTAAAAGTATCTACACGGTTTCTTGTAGTTCTATCATCTCTCGAAACTTCTGATTATTTAAAGTTTGGGCAAAAGGCTCATATGTATTGTAACAATGACCGTAAACTCTCCCTTTCTTAATGCCCACTTTTTATTGTTCCTGTAAAAAATATTCAGCGGGTTAGAAACGTATATTAGACCATAAAAACATAGTTATTTCAATGAGTAAAAAATATAGTCCCAACCCATCCATCTTCCACCTCTACTATTTTTGATCACATTTCTATGTGTCATTCTTGAAACATACAAGTCACCATTGCAAAAACATGCAACATCTCCTAAGCAGTTTCATATTCCAACAAAATAAAGTCTTCTCATATTAGAATTAATTTTGTTTACTTCATTTTGTTTGTGCTACTACAATAGTAGTATAGTGTACAACTATAAATTCACACTTACAGTATTTGAAGATTTATTCTTGGTTTATTAACATACATAATCTGTATTTTAATAGGAACACGTACACGTTTATTTCAAAATTAATGAAATTGTAATACAACTATACATATAAAAACACATAAGTCAAAGAATAAAACTAACCCAAGTGTTATGCGTTATGTTATGAGTTCGAGCAAAGAGTTCGGCAACACTTGATTCTAGTGTCAGTTCCTCATGCTATATAAGTTATAAAAAAAAAGATATTTAAAATATATAAATAAAACAAAAAAAAGATAATCAAACAGAGATTATAGTAAAATAATTATACCAATGGTTGTTTGACACGTTTTGGATTGGATTATTCACCAATTAAGGAATGAATAGGTACCTTTGCCATTGCACGGTGGACTTTATTTGCAGAATTGTACATAAACGAGGGTTGTTCTACATAACCAGAGTCTGATTTACTCATCCTTTCACCATTCGTTCCTTGCATAGGTCCTACATATTAATTCCCATCCATCAAACGATTATTTGAAACATCATCCCTCGACAAATAAGACATACCAACACCAAATTGTATACAAGGATGAGCTGATGGCCCACTAATAGTTGGTCCATTAAGCAAATTACCAACTTAAGAGTGGTGCATAGTTTCTAGCTTCATTGCTTGTCCTGTGTTATTTAGAGTATAGCAAGATGGGTTTTGATGCACTGCAAAAGAAAGATTCTGTATGAGAAATATGTGTGAAGGGAAAAATGCAAAAAATGATTGTTGGAAAGGAAACGAGTCAATCAGTCACATGTATCGGCAGCAGTCGAAAGTTTCAAGAACCTAAAACTCTTTTCAATCACCCTGATCCAAATAATTTGACTCGTTACCCAACTCGCCCATTTTTCCACCGCTGGCAGTTACCACATAAAGGCACAATAAATGAGAATACAATGACTTCTCTCTATACATAATGGAACATGGGTCATGGGATATCTGATGCATCATCTCATCTTGTGTGTGGATAAACTTCTTAAATTTCGTGATTTGGTCCTTTAAAATAAATTAGGTGATAAGCAATGAAAATATTGAGCCAAACTATGCCGAACTGAAAGATAAAATTGAGTTACATAAATGTAAAGGAACTTCCTCCCCGAGGCTTTTGTTAAAAATAGTTTAGGTTTAAAATTCAGAGATTATTGCTATTCTGATTGTCAATCTTGCTCTAATACTAGACGTTCAATTAGTGAGTGCTTTATATAATTGGGAAACAGTCATATCTCATGGAAATATAAGAAACAAATAAATTTTTATCTATGCCTTAATGAAGTTTTAAAAGTCTGATTTATGTATGTTATCTAAAACAAGGAAATCCAGAATTCACACCGCAAACGGGGAGACAATGGATCTCCGTTATGGTCTGTTTCCATATGCAGTTAGTATTGCCATCATTAAGTTTCCACCACAATTTATAAAAGAAAGGCATCATTATGAGCCTTTAACGAGCCAACACCTAAGCCCCCCTTTTCTTTGGAAGCTAAAACAGTGGACCAAGATACCCAGCTGATTTTGTGATTGTTATCGTCCCCGCCCCATAAGAATCTCCTTCGGATCTGCTCGAGCCTATTTATGATACCAGTAGGAGCTTTGAACAAAGAAAAATAATAAAGTGGAAGGCTGCTAAGGACAAATTTAATAAGGGTCAAACGACCGCCAAATGAAAGATTCCTAGCTTTCCAACTTGATAGCCTTGCTGTAAATCTATCACTTATGTGACACCTTAGGAAAATCCCATATCCCCCTTGCACAAAAGTGATGTTGGGTATATGAGTAAACCTTTAGCCTTTAATGACACGACGCGTTTTGGTGGCTACAGGCACTGGAGAGCTTTGAAACTCTGTAGTTAAGCGTGCTTTGGTCAGAGTAATTCCAGGATGGGTGACCCCCTGGAAAGCTTAACCAAAAGTAAATCCGTGAGTCTTGCTGGCAGAGCGGAAAATATCGCGGTCATGAAAAGGCGGGGTGTTACAAGTGTTTCTGTCACACCCCGCTCAGGCGGAAACCCGAGGTGTACAGTAATATAGGTATCAGAAGACAAAGATTACATCGAATAGAAACTACAACATTAAGTTTACATTAAATAACGTTTAGGAGTACAATAAATACAATATAAATACAAGTTTGTGGCTTAAATAGAAACCAAACTACGTCTAGTTGGTCTCCTCGAAGTCCACGCAAATAATAAAGAGACCGAACTACATCTAGTCAAATCTCTCCGAAATCCTACAAATTCAATATAAAATATGTACTCCATAATCAATGTAAAATCTCAATCTCCTGAAAAGCGTTAAAAATAATACGACATCAACATAAAGTTGGTGAATTAATCGTATTTTTATATAACATTAAATATACTCGATAGTTGAATTAATTTTGACCCTGTTGAAATACATAAGACCAATAGAAATAATGTCAATAAAATAATAATTTGAATCATAACCATAATACGATATGTGCTCAACTTTAGATAGTTCAAACTATAGATATTCCAAATTACACTTGACCCTTACAATACACAATACAACCCTCAATACGCAGCGTGTCGAGCTAAAGAAAAAATACCAAATATGTGGTCGTTCATAACATCCCCTCACATAAGTGAGTGATGAGGGTTTGTAAAACCCATATAGATATATATATATATATATATATATATATATATATATATATATATATATATATATATATATATATATATATATGCCCCGTCGGCTAAATACATTAACAGGTGTGAGGGCCTCATACTGCCATACGGCCGTATAAGTCATACGAAAATACTCATTTAAAGGCACAATATTATAACATAATCAAGTTACATATATACATACATATTTTAAAATAACGCTTAACATGCCCAATGTTTAAAATAGTAAAAAGGGCAACGAATAACTCACATATCAGCAATACTATGTCGGGTAGACACAGTTAGGAGAATACGCTCCACCGCCTAAGTGCCCTCGCAATACATACAATAAATCAACTAAGTATCTCTAAGCTTAGTAGGGTTGCCTTATGTGATTAATGCTTTATAATATGATATAATATGTTTTAGTTATAAAGGGTTTATAATCCTGATGGTTTAAAGGAAGGATATTGCATTATATAGAAAAATATACGTTTTCGACCAAAAACCGTGTTAATAATGTATATTCTAAGTTTTACATGTGTTTTGAGGTTAAATTTTAAGGTTTGAAAGGTTATAACACTTTGCGTAAGTTATAATGTCATTATAAACGGGTTTGATCAAGTTTAGGGTTTATATAATGAAAACCGAGCGATCATACGAAATTAGGCAGCATGTTGCGCCCCTTGTGGCCATGTTGCGCCCCTATAGGTGCCATGTTGCGCCCCATGATATTATGGGGTGTCATGTTGCGCTTCCTAAGTGTTACGGGGTTGGTGTTGCGCATTTGGGTGTTACGGGAAGGCATGTTGCGCACCCGGGATACATGTTGCTCACCTGGGACATAATGTTGCGCCCCTGGGTCACGCAACATGGGATGTTGCACCCCAGGTGGCTGTTGTTGCACCCCAAGTTGTTGTTGCACGAGCAGCCGCGAAACAACACTAACGACTAGATTTTTGGACGTGTTTAAGGCTGAAAATGGTATATTTTTGCATCTATGGACGCAGGGTATCTTTAGGTACATAAACCCTCAATAAATTTTCGAGTTTTGATGGTGAAAAGTGGTGTTTTTGAAAGCGAATCTAAAAAATAAAGTTTTAAACAAAATTGAAGAAAAACTTACCCGACCGAAGAAAAATCGGAGGGATGATGAAGATGAGTATGGGGAACGATATCCAAGCTTCGGAAAATATTTTTGATGGTGAAAACCTGAGATATCTTAGAGAGAAGGTAGAGGTTTGTAGGTGATTTTCTAGAGAGAGAAATAGATGGTGGAAAATGAAAGGATAAAGGGGAAGTGGATAGGTAAAAATGAGCAAAAAGGGGAAGGTAGGTGGTCAAGTTACTTAACGATCCCGTTAAGTGATATATATACATATATACTTTTTTTTTGTAAACTTTTTCCGTTAAATATCGATAAAGAAATTTTAAAATAAATATGATGATAGTAAAATAATATAAGTAGTGATACCAAAATATAAATAATAATATTAATGATAATAATATATTTCTTTTACGTTAATTTTATCGCATAAACAAAGGCATATCTTACCCTAACTTAACTTACGAGCATACTTATTTCTACTAGGCACTTAGGTTCTAGTACGGTTTCCGTCATAAAGAACGGGAAGCCAAACTATACTATCCCGACAAAACATAAATATAATAAATACTCTAATACTAAATAATAACTCGATAAATACGACAATATCAATAAACTCAATAAACACGATAACTCATACTTGCATAAAGATGCAACCAAAATAATAAATAAATAAATAAATAAATAAATGATACACGATAAACGCAAAATACCGAAATACATAAATACTAGGGTCCAAACAAAAGATAAATACATAAAACGATACACGATAAATGACGGAATAATACTTCGAAAGTCGTGGTTGTCACAAATTACGGGTTGCCAATTCTTTGTGAGGTTCATGTTTGCCCCAACGGGAACTCCAAGGTACATGAAGGGGAAACTGCCAGGTAAACAGCCAAGGGGTGACGACCAGGTAACAACCTGATCGGTCGATGTGCCAATGCCGAAAATTTTGGATTTATGGAAGTTGAGTTGTAGACCGGAGGAGGCGTGAAAACATCTAAGGATTCTTGCAAGATTTCGCATATTCAAATTGGTACCTTCCCCCACAAAGATTGCATCATCTGCGTAATATATGTGGGATATTAGAGGACCATTTCTACCCACTTTTTGACCACGGAACAACCATTTTTCACAAGCCGACTCCATGGCTATGTTAAGACCTTCCATATCGATAATAAAAAGGAACGAAGATAGTGGATCACCTTGTCTGACGCCTTTAGTAATGGGGAACTCTTTTGTTGGAGACCCATTAATTAAGATAGATGCCACTGATATGGATAGGCATCCTTTGATCCATCCGCGCCATTTTGTACCAAAATTCATTTGTGCCATGATAGAATCTAAGTACCCCCAATTCAACGAATCAAACGCCTTTTCGAAGTCCACTTTAAACATAAACATCTTCTTTTTTTGCCTTTTTTGCCCACGAATAAATTTCATTAATAATAAGAGGACCCTCCAGAATGTTGCGACCACTGATGTATGCAGATTAAGTATCGCCTTCCACGAAACCGATGATCTTTTTTAATCAAAATGATAGAGCGTTGGCTATTATCTTGTACATACAACCAATCAAAGAAATAGGACGGTAGTCACTAAGTGAAATAGGATCATTGACTTTGGGGAGTAGAGAAATAAATGAGGAATTACAACCCCTTGCTATGAGACCAGTGGCTTCAATATACCTGGAAAAATTCATGACATAATACAATTGAATTGGGCTTTTAGGAATTTGAATGTGAAACCATCAGGCCCAGGAGCCTTATCGCTACCACAGGCCCATATAGCAATATGAATTTCGTCCACAGTGAAGGGGGATTCGATGGATAGTTGCCGGGAATGGTCCAATTTACGGAAGAGAGAGCTAACGAAAGGAGGACGAATCGGCCAATGATCACTAAATTTTGATGAGAAGAATCTGTGAACCTCGACCTTGATGCGATCCGGATCCACAACCCAATCACCATTGATTGTTAAACCATGAATACGATTCTTCTTACATTTATTCTTTAAAGTGCCGTGAAAGAAGGCACTATTTTCATCATCGTCGATTGCCCATTTAATGCGAGATCTTTGCTTGAGATCAAGTTTCTGTATATGTTCTAAGTCAGCAATCCTTAATTTGCCATCTTTAATTTCCTTAATCTCCAAGTTCGTAAGTGTTCTAGATTCAGCCATGATATCTAAATCATTTAATCGTATGTGCAATATTTTGAGCTCCTTATTCTCTTTTTCAGCTTCCTAACATTCTCCACCTTTTGATGGCATTCTTTAAAAAATTCAGCTTCGCACCAAGGAGTGCATCAGGTGCACCATACCCGTGGAATGAGGCCCAGGCCTTTTTGACAATTTCATCGAATCCTTCTTTGAGTATACATGAATTGAATAATCTAAATGGTGATGGACCATAATCAATTTTCGAGTGGCATAGAATTATAGGTGAATGATCCGAGTAATCTCTAGGCAAAGCTGTAACAACAGAGGTTGATTGCGCCTCAATGAAGTTGGAACAAACCAAAATCGGTCAAGTTTACTTAGATTGCTACAGTCTGGACTAAGATATGTGAACCGCCTCCCCCCCCCCCCCCCCCCATATTAAACTCTTTTAATCCCACCGATTCAATGAAAGTGTTAAAATCATGAGCTGAAGCCGAACAAAAATGGGAATTAATCCTTTCCTCCACTTTTCTAACCACATTAAGATCACCAAAAAAGATCCAAGTGCCCTGCTGAGAACTATGAAGGTCGATCAGCTCTTGCCATAACCTGCGTTTATCAGACTTAGACTACGACGCATATATGTTGACGAGGAAAACAGTACCATTAAAGCCTTTCCAATGTCCTCCTATAGCCACCCACGAATTGGATTTACTAACAAAGTTAGATGTGAACACCAAAGGGTTCCACATGCTAATTAGACCTCCTGACCTGCCTTGAGATTCCACTGACTAGTAAGAGAAGTCGTGATTGCCCCACAAACTCTTGACATCAAAATCACCTAAGTTATTGAGATGAGTTTATTGTAGTCCAACAAAGTCAATCTTTTTTTTTTCTTTTATTCCTCGTACCCACAAGGTCTTGCGGGATTCGCTTACTCCGTTTATGTTTAATGATAAAAGATTCATTGGGGTAATATGTTGGCACCGTCACCCTGAAAGACTTCGTGCATGACCTGATCTGTATCCGCAATCTGAAATCCAGTTTTTGCACCGATGTTAACAGTCTTGGAAATTTCATGGAGAGAAGATTCTGAGTTGTCACATGACTTGTGAGATTGTGATGGCTCGGTAAACATATTGAGGTCAATAGGGGGTGGGACACAGGGAACCTCGGAGGTTGATTTGAGTTGTTCCTTTGTGGGGAAAATCTTCTTTTCTTCTTAGATGATGAACTCAGAAAGTCAACTGAGAATACCCTGTCATTAATTGGTGGATGGATTCTATTGTATTTCTTCTTGGGCCCAACAGGGGCACTAGAAGGAAAATGCCCAAATTTAAAACATGATCCAATAGGGTTAGGGAGACCCCATGGAATATTAAGCGAGTAGTTTTTAGAATTGGTTGTATTTGGACCAGAGGGGATTTTTTGAGACTCCTTAACAACCAAATCATTTTCCCCCTCAATATTACGAACATTAAAACTAGATTCTTCATCTTCCATCATCAAAGGGTTGCGAATTCTGGTCGAAACTCCGGCTTCTTCTACCGGAGCATTAAAATCCGGTGGGATGTTTTCCATGTTTGCTTCATTGGCTGGGAAATTGTTATCGGGAATTTGTACTTCCTCAGGGATGATTTCATCATCCTCATATTTAGAATTGTTTATCCATGTATCGGATATGCCATCTTCATCGTCCCGATTACCATATTCGTCTTCCATAGCTCCCGTCTCATGCGGTTTTAGAGAAAAGTTAGTAAGCGAAAAAGGTTGCCAACCATAAAAAATCTCCGAAACACCGATGTTGTAAGTGATACCGCCACTCATAATGACTATTTCTTCATTTATACTTTTTTCGATTTGGTGATAATAGCAACTTTGCAACTAGAGAAGTTTGTAGAGTCCCAAAGCCTTTCATTCGATTCAAGAGACGTGCCGAAGATGTTAGCAATTTTGATGATGTTTTCGCTGCCCCTCAATGGTAAGGGAAGCCCAATAATCCGCAACCACAATAATCTTTCAAATGCCATCTCTTTGGTATAGTCCCCTGGCTTAAGCCATTTGAACCATTTTTTCCACCAGTTTTCTTTTTTCAAGAAACCAGTTGTCTCAAACGAGGAATTAAAACGCAGTAAAGCATGAAGACCGCCATAATAATATACTTTTACGTCAGGGGCACCTTCATCGTCAAGAAACATGTGTAAATTCTGTAGTTTGTCAAAGTCAGTGACTTCGCCGATAAGGGTCATGCTATGTGTAATGCATTCCAAGGTGGGTGTGGGTTTAAGATGTAACGTGGGTATAACAGAAGAACCACGAACGTCGTTGGCAAAAGACCTGCTAGTGTGGAACCTGTTGTTGGTCTGATGTTGATGGTGGTTTGGTGGTGGATGAAACGGCGCGGGGGGGGGGGGGGGGGGGGAATGTGCCTTAAAGATGCAGATTTATGTTGGTACGTGGTTTTCCTTCCAATAGGTTTTCTTCTATGTCTAGCAATGTTAACTGAGAGGATGTTTTGATCACATTTGATTACTCCGAAAGATTGCTCGAAAGCTTTTTGATCATGCACGCTTGTGAATTTGATGAAACCAAATTGTGTGCCTCATTTTTCTTTTTTGGTTGGAATGAACACATCAACGATTTTCCCATATTGTTGGAATTTTCCTTTTAATTCATTGGCGCTGATTTTCTCCGGTATGTTGGAGACAAAGATTGTGACTGGGTCTGGTCTCCGGCGTCTAACGATGTGCCATCCGTCTCTCTCACACATCTCTAGCGTCTAACTTGTTCCTCTATAAAACCTTACAAAGAACCTCGTTATGATAGTTTCTTTTCGAAAGATGATGGAAATAGAATTTATGGTAGCGGAGAAATTATGATAAATAAAAAATACGATAAAGAAGATATTCCTTGGAGTGCATATTTGTCATGATCTTCTTCGACTTTCATATTTTTCTTTTTTAGTTTTCAATATCATTTTATAGGTTGGGTTCTATATGTATTCCTCTAGTTCACCGAAATAATGGTAGATACTTTCTTAGAAGTTTTGGTTTAATTTGTTTTACGATTACTTATCTTTACTACAATATAAAGAATCTCCTTTAACCACTTAATATCTTAAATTTTAAGTATTTGAAATTACCTATATACCCTTTTCAAATCAAACGCATTACAACTCTGAATCCCTAATTCTAATTCTGGTCAGCCGTCACTCCCACCCATTCGATCTCTTCCACTACCAATTGAATCGGGCGGCACCAACCTCCGTGAGATCTCTTCCTCTATATCCCCGTCATTTGCTATTATAGATGCGTGTGCGTTGTATCTTTGTAGGGTTTCATAGGAATTGGATTGTTTGGTTAAGTTCAATTCAGTTCGTATAATTTCGTAATTTATCTTTGTGCGTTGTACCTAATTTATAATTTCTTCTCACCATTTTTTATGTTCTAGAAGAAGGGAAACTTACAGAGTTTGGTTGCTGTAGATAAACAATCCTTGCCACTGATACTAGGTAATATACTCCTCTTCACCCGTATGCATTATACACATACACATACACATATATATATTTGAAACTGTATGTAACGATATTGACTTATCTTGGTCTCGGTCTCACTGGATTGGCTATCATACTCTCGGTCTCTATTTTTATCATCATAATTTGGCGTTTCTGTCACTAGCATTGTGTCGATTGAACTCGGTGATAATAACATTAAAGGTACAATAGTTTTTTTTTATTTGCATGAGTGACTGAATGAAATTATTCCTTTTACGGTAAGTGTGAAAGTACATTTTTTAGAAGTGTTTTTATTTATTTTTAGTAACGGTGTATATTATATAATGCAACATGTACCAAAAGTTAACGGAGATATACCTTCAGTTGAAGAAGCTACATCTGATCATCAACGACTGTTGGATAGGTTTCATTCATCTTTTACTTATTGTAGATTTAGTTACGGTTTTCAAGTTTTAATTTAGAAAAAATATTTTTTATTGATGGTTGGGACTTGTTTGGTTTTAGGTTGCAGTTGTATAACTTGATCGAGTCTAAAGTTCAAGGTGATGGTAACTGTCAGGTAAGTATTGTGATTTTTTCCTCCATTATAGAAAATGAATATTCGGTGTTATACGTTGTGATTATAAACTTATGGAAATGGAATATTTTGTTATACTTTCTTCTCCAGTTTCGTGCTTTATCAGACCAATTCTACCGTCACCAGAGCATCATAAATTTGTGAGACGACAAGTGGTTAATCAGGTTAGCTTCGAATGACAGACACAATTTCAACCTATTTACTTATGAAGGGGTCAATTTGGGTTATGTCTTGAAAGTGTGTTTTTAAGGCATATAGCCTTTGGTAATTATGTTTGACACTTAATATGTTAAAAGAAAATTCGACAAAAACTGTTTCGTGTTAACCAAACTAGACCTGAACCATTTCAACCCGTACCAAAAGTTATCTGTTTCGACCTGAATACACTTTCACCTGTTACCCAACCCGCCCATTTTCCACCTCTTATTTTTTACTATTGTTTTCTGATATGTACATATCAGCTGAAGGCGCACCCAAAAATCTACGAGGGATATGTCCCAATGGCATATAGTGAATTGTGACAACCGTCCAATTTCTGGTGCATTCTATACTCTATGTCTCTCATAATGTCTGCCGTTGTCTTTAACTGTACATTTAGCGGAAACGCGTCAGTGTCGGAATCACACCCGGAATCGATTGATATAAGTCCTAATACCAAGAAAACCCCGAATGAACTTTCCTAAGTTCATAACGTATCATAATAAAGAACTTTTAGTTAACGAAAAGGTCCAACGAAACAATAACGCAAAAACGGAAAAATTACAAAAATCTTTACAAAACAGGTCCAGAACGACGCACACACACCTTGTGCGGCGTCCTGTATGGACCAAATCCGAAAATATTTTGAATTTGTTGCTTGTCTCGGTTTCTACAACTTTTATACCAATCAAACTCGTTTTTCCACCATCATTTACTGAAAATTGGCAGTACCTAGACCCTCTTTACTCATTTTCTTTATTTTTCTTTTCATTTCTATTTTACATAAACATAAAACATAAACTCACACACCATTTTCTCTCAAATTCTCTCTAGAACACCACCATTTCAGAAGATTTCCAGCCATCAAAACCCAAGTTTTTTGTCACACCCCGCTAAAGCGGAAACACGAAGTGTGAAGAGCTGGAATATCATTACACGGGTCATAACAAACAAAACGGTTTCAAGTCATTGATTAATATTAAAAGTGTTTCCAAATTCAAAACAACCAAGTCATTCAGTACACGAATACATAATTTAAAGTTTCAATTAAAATTCCCAAAAGAAATGGACAAATCTTTTCCCCAATACATATATCACGTGACCATCCTGACCCGTCCATGCCATGCACTTCATCCTTACACTAAATTTCCTGAAACATAAGATAAAGTGTCAACTACAAAAAGTAGTGAGTGAGTTACAGTTTAGGTTTCTCGACAAAAGTTTCGGTTAAGTATATAAAAGTAAAAAGTTTCATAAAAGAAAGATAGTGGATGTAGTCGCTTAAAATTTATATACTTATAAAAGTTTCGAAGCAACGGGCATAGCAATACCCTAAAGTTTGTACATACACAGATGTAGCAAAGCTTAGTAAAATAATAGTGCGGCATCAATCGCTAACAGAATGTATATGCGTATAAGTAACTAATTAGAATCATGTATCAACCACTTGACATTCTATAACATAAGTGTACACACTAAACCGATTAATCAACTGTGAGGCCTCGTACCCAGCACTATCTACGAGGAGTATAAATGATCATAGTAACATGTACTTAGACTGCCATCAAAGCAAGGAACGGTTCTTTCCTAAGTATCGATACCCATTATTACTAAACGGCTCAAAAGCTAATAGTGTTAAGAATTTCTAAAAAGGTGGGCACTAAAGTAATTTTGTTTTTTAAAGAAAAAAATGATAGTAGGCACTTAAGAATCGCGTTATAATCTCATCAAGGGTTGGTCTTGCATACAAGTAATCAGTAACTAGTTTAGCCAAATAGGGCAATAAAGTGTTTACGCATACGAGTTTCACAAAGTTTCCAAAACAGATCAATAGTTTCATAATAGTTTCCAAAAGTTCACAATAGTTGCATAAGTTCGTAAAAGTTTCAAATGTTCATAAAGTTTCCAAAATACAATTAAATCTTATGTTTCCCCCAAAAAGTTTGTAAAAATACATTAAATAAAGGGGTTGTAACTCACGGGTTGCGAAGAGTAAGAATACGGAAATCGGTCGGAAACGGGAGCCGAGAATCACGGAACGCCTATAATACCAAGATTGTTCAATAGTTAATATCTTATTATGTTAATTTTATATAATATAATAGATAAGATTTTATTAAACTTTAAGTGTCAAGGTCCAAATTTGTCAAAAATAGTCTGAGACGGTAAATGTTGCGTTTTTGTCCGAAAGTCCAATTTAACGTTTATTATTGTCATGTTACAAGTGTTTTTGCTCGCTGAAGTGGTTTGCATTTTTCTAAGGAAATTTGGGCAGCGCTTCCGCGCTCAAATTTCATATCCAAAAATGCAATTCCACTTCCGCTCACAAAACACATATACCACGATATCATATTTAATCTAGTCCATTTTAAGTCCAAATAGTCCATACAAGTCACAAATGTATTTAATTTAATCAAACTCAGTCCCAAAATAATAGTTACGAAAAGTCAGCGGTGTAAACAAGTTCAAAACGTCCAAATAACGAATTTTCGGGAAGAGTTGCAGCGCTGTGCGTCGTTCTGGACCTTAGGAACGACGCACAGAATGCAAAAGTGCCCGCTGCGTCGTCCTGGTGCCTTCGGACGGCGCACAGGTTGTAGTTTTTGGATTTTTCGAGCAATTTGTTTATTTTAGCCACGGATTTCGACATGCAATAAGTCTAAACTTAATAAAACTTCAAATTAACCGTTTCTAAAGTGTTTTTAACCATAAATTTATAGATCCTAAGGTTATTTCGTTTACAAATCGTTCTTGGTCCATAAATGTTACAAATCTTGGTAAAAACTTATTTTAAAGCTTTAGATCTTACATGCAAGTTATAAAAACAGTAAAGAATGATAAAAGAGTGATTTCTACATGAGGGAAATGGATAGATTGAGTTTTTGACGGATTTAGAGCTCCAAAAATCGGTAAAATGCTTGAAACCGAAAGCAACTAGCTTCCCCTTGCTTCCCTTGATGTTTTAAACGTTTTTGATGGTTGATTTTGATGTGTTTAAGGTAGGAAATCACTGGAACTTGACGTTTTCTTGAGGGATTTTTGAGAGAAAAGTTGTAGGTGTTTTAGTTTTTGATTTGTAAAATGTTAAAATGAAAAGATAAGTAAAGAAAATAGTAATGGTAGGAGTTGGGACTGCCAAAAATACAGTTATGATGGCCTAGAAACGAGATTGATTGGGTGTTTTGTATTATTGTTTCGTTGGACCTTTTGGTTAACTAAAGTTCTTTATTATGATACGTTATGAACTTAGGAAAGTTAATTAGGTGTTTTCTTGGTATTAGGACTTACATAAATTGATTTCGGGTGTGATTCCGTCGCTGACGCGTTTCTGGTTAATGAACAGTTAAAGACAACGACAGACAATAAGAGAGACATAGAGTATAAAATGCACCTGAAATGGGACGGTTGTCACATTCTCCCCGGGTTGAAAGAAATTTTGTCCCGAAATTTAGTTCGTCCCATCATGAAGAAGTGTTCTCGAACAGATGTGGATATTTCTGACGGATTGGTCCTCACGTTCCCACGTGAATTCGTGACCACGTCGGGAATTCCACCGAACCTTGACAATAGGAACACGACTTTGCCTGAGTTGTTTGACCTCGCGGTCAACAACCTCAAGCGGTTCTTCAATGAAATTTAGCTTTTTATCAATTTTGACCTCGTCAAGAGGGATGACGATGGTCTCATCAGATAGACACTTTTTCAAGTGTGAGACATGGAATACATTATGAACGTTCGAGAGAGTATGTGGGAGTTGGAGACGATAAGAAACTGGACCGATACGCTCAATGACTTCAAATGGACCGGTGTACCTTGGGCTTAGTTTGCCGCGCTTTCCGAAGCGGACTACCCCCGTCCATGGCGATATCTTGAGAAGCACCCTATCGCCAACTTGGAACTCGAGGGGTTTCCTCTGGTTGTCTGCGTAGCTCTTCTGCCGGGTACGGGATGTCTTCAGTCTTTCACGGATAGTGGTGATCTTGTCAATGGTCTCCTGGACGATGTCAAGTCTCGTAAGTTTTCGATCGCCGGGTTCTAGCCAACAAAGCGGTGACCGACACTTGCGTCCATATAGATCCTCGAAAGGTGCGCACTTGATGCTGGCATGGTAGCTGTTATTGAAGGAGAACTCAACCAAAGGGAGGTGAGCATCCCAACTTCCTCCGAAGTCAACTACACACGCTCTCAGCATATATTCAAGCGTTTGGATCGTCCTTTCGCTCTGACCATCGGTCTGAGGGTGGTATGCGGTGCTGAGGTCTAGTCGCGTTCCTAGGGATTTCTGAAGGGCATTTCAAAAGCGGGACGTGAATCGATTAGCCCTGTCGGAGATGATGGAAAAAGGTGTTCCATGACGAGAGACGATCTTGTTGATGTAGATTTGAGCGAATTTCTCCATCGAGTGATTTTCTCGTACCGATAAGAAATGAGCGGATTTTGTCAAACGGTCCACGATGACCCAAATCGTGACGTTACCCTTAACCGTACGGGGCAACTTGGTGATGAAGTCCATGGATATTTGTTCCCATTTCCACATGGGAATTTCCGGTTGCTGAAGTAGACCAGAGGGATTTTGATATTCCGCCTTGACCTTGGAGCAAGTAAGGCACTTGGCTACATACAAGGCGATATCCTTCTTCATGCCCGACCACCAATAATATTCTCGGAGATCATTATACAACTTGTCGGATCCCGGATGGATGGAATATCGAGATCGGTGGCCCTCGTCCAAAATGAGTTTACGAAGATCTTCGGATTTCGGAATCCAGGCTCGGGCCTTGAAGTAGTAGATTCTGTCGGACTTGCGTTCGAAAACTTGTCTAAATTTGAATACCTAATGCTCGAACTCGAGATGGCTTTACCCTTTCCTTCCGACTCAGGGCATCTACTACTACGTTTGCTTTACCCGAGTGGTATTTGATCTCGCAATCGTAATCACCTAGCAGCTCTATCCACCTACGTTGCCTCATGTTGAGCATTTTATGGTCCAAAATGTGCTGAAGGCTCTTATGATCAGTGAAGACCGTACACTTAGTACCGTACAAGTAGTGCCTCAATATTTTTAAAGCGAACACGACGGCTCCCAGCTCTAAGTCGTGTGTTGTATAGTTCTGCTCGTGCACTTTCAGCTGCCTAGAAGCGTAAGTGATGACCTTGTCCTTCTGCATAAGAACACACCCAAGTCCTTGATGGGATGCATCGCAAAACACTACAAAGTTATCCGTGCCCTCCGGCAGGGAAAAAATCGGTGCGTGACATAGTTGATGTTTGAGCTTCTGGAAGGAATCCTCCTGTTCCTTTCCCCAAATGAAGTCCTTATCTTTCTAAGTGAGTTCGGTGAGGGGCTTAGCGATCTTCGAGAAATTCTCGATAAACCTTCGATAATAGCCAGCCAACCCTAGGAATTGACGGATTTCCGTACGAGTCGTCGGGGCTTGCCATTTCTCGATCGCTTCGATCTTAGCTGGATCTACATGAATCCCTTCTTGGTTGACCACATGACCAAGGAAGTGTACTTCCCGGAGCCAGAATTCACACTTCGAGAATTTGGCGTACAATTTCTGATCTCGGAGGAGTTCTAGAATGAGCTGAAGATGTTTCGCATGGTCTTCCTTGTTTCTTGAGTAGATGAGAATGTCGTCTATGAATACGATAATGAATTTGTCTAGGTATGGCCTACACACTCTGTTCATTAGGTCCATGAATACTGCTGGTGCGTTGGTCAGACCAAAAGGCATGACACGAAATTGGTAATGACCGTAACGAGTTCGGAATGCGGTTTTAGGAATGTCAGTCTCACTGAC
>CAJVGC010000001.1:51894261-51972790 GCA_910822075.1 Senecio squalidus | reverse complement strand
CCTGAACAATCTGCTGGTTTATTTGTTTCTACAGGTAAAGTTGGGTATGTGACAGTAGACAAGAAGAAGAAGACATTCAAAGTTGATCTTGATGCTCCTGACACAAAGACAAGGGGAAAACAATTGTGGTGGAGAAATCAAAGGAAGAAAAACAGGAAGAAGAAAGGCTTGCTCAAGAAAAACTGCTCTTTCAAGATATGACTGAAGAAGAGATTCTATAATAAGCAAGAGCATGCAGAAGCTGAACTGTTCAACAAAATAGCTGCTGAGCAAGAAGAGGAAGAAAGAGCAAGAAAGAGGAGAGAGCTGAGAAGATGACTTCATGCTATATTAAATACAGCTCCAACTCCATAAGAAAGGAGAAATAATGGAGAGAATTGCTGCAGAGGATGCAATTAAAGCACAGGAGGCTGCATAATGAAGAAATCCTTCAAAATCTTTGTTCTCAAGGCCAGGTAATAGCAGATTTCGAGTATGGAATGAAGACTCTGGAAGAAAGATGAAATTGCTCTCAAACAATCAAAAGTCAAAGCCAAGCCTGAGAAGAAGAAAGTGTCCAAGTCCACAAAAGCAAAGTTAGCGAAATACACCACATACCTCAAAAGCAAAGGTCACAGTGGTAGATCATTAGGCCCCATGAATTTAACTAACATGTTGGATCTTGTGAAGGAAGAAAGACAGAAGGAAACACAAAGGGAAGCTGCTCTTGCAAAGATTCAAGAGAAAAGAAAGAAAGATGCTGAAAAAGCATTAGAAGCAGCCCTTAAAACTGGAAGGAAAGTGTTCATACAATCTGAACCTGTTCCTAAAGTAAAGAAGCCAGAAGAGAAGCCCAAAAGACAAAAGCTAGCATCAAAGAGGATTCCAAGACCTCTAGCTAAAAGGCAAAAGATGAATGAAGATGCTGCTGCTGCTTCTCAACAACAAGAAAGTCCAGACATTCCATTCATGGATGTTAAACCAGAGCCTGAAAGTATGGAACAAGACCCTCCAAGCACTACTCAAGGGGGAGATTATTCTGCATACATAAACCATGTTGAAGGTTTAAGGTTTACTCCATTGAAAGTGAAACCTCCAATGATCATAGACTGGAAATTCATTGGTGGAGCATTGGGAACTGAGTATTAAGTCGTTAGAGCAGACAAGTCAAAGAAAGTTCTTCAAGCTTTCCATTGGATAATCAGAGATTTTGACAGAGATGATCTGGAGAGGATGTACAGAATTGGAAAAATGAAGTACTCTCATGAAAGAAGAGGAGTATGTTCTGGTACTGACCTGGCAATGGATATTCTCTGTGGACTATTTGAACCAGGATACAAGAAAAAGAGTTCAGTCTTCAAGAAAGAAGGACCAAACAATCCTATTCTCAATTGGTATGTCTATGAAAGAAGTGGAGTATATTCAATTATAAGAAGACATGGAGCAAGAGAATTCTACTTGGTGGATGTTAAGTATCCACATTCTTTGAAGACATTGAATGAGCTGGTTGAGCTAAAGCTGAATGGACCAAGTGACTCAAGAATTGCTCATGAACTCATTTGGAGAATCCTGTGTCAAAGGGTAGAAGAAAAGTCCAAGGGAAAATCTGACTGGCAAAACAAATAGTTGTAATTACCTTAAAATAGTTAAAACTATGTTGTTAATAAAAAGTTAGTACTCTTGGAGCATAAAACTTGTACTTTTGATGTGTCATAAAAGTTCAAGGTTAGGGGGAGATTGTTGGGTTATAACTTAGTTAAAATAGTTTAACCATGAACAATTCACTTAACAAACGAGAATAGTAACTTAAACTATTAATGCGGATGACATTAAGAGTTACTACGGAAGAACAAGTTAGTGCGGCTGTCCAACAAGTTACTACGGTTGGTCAAGTTACTACGGAAGTTTAACAAGTTGCTACGGACAAGGTCAAAAGCTACGGAAGAAGTCAAGATACGGAAGACCAACTTGCCGTGCAAGTATAATCTAAGTTATAGAATTATAATTAGATTATGTTTCCTTTTTGTTATTAGATAGAGTTTCCTTATTTCTAGATAAAGATATGTTTAGATAAGGATAGTTGATGTTTCCTAGTTTATCTAGGTCGGCCTCAAGGTCTATATAAAGATAGATCCTTGTATTCATAAAAACACGTTGTATTGATATTCTTAAGATTAATACAATTGAGGCTTATAATTCGACAATACTTTTTGTTTATTCTTATTCATAACTTATTGTTCGACAACTTGTAATATTGAAGTGTTCATCCGCTGCTGAACTTCTTCAATAGATCTCGATCTTAACGAAGGCAAATCTATTAGTTTACATTAACTAATACGATCCTGACAGAAACACCTTAAGCTCATTCTAGAACTCCTTGGAGATCAGAAATTGTACGCCAAATTCTCGAAGTGTAAATTTTGGCTCCGGGAAGTACATTTCCCTGGTCATGTGATCAACCTTGAAGGAATTTGAACTCAGATCAGAAGGAATCCGCTACGTCAAGGGCCGAGTGATATGCTTAAAATAATCGATATTTTGTAATCATATTTCTCATTTTTACTCTAGTTTTCTGCAACTTTTGTTATGATCTGGTATATTTTCAGTTATAATTGCAGATTAGAGTTGAATTTAATCATGGAGCGAAAAGGAGCTGAAACCGGCTCAGAACAGATGCAAACGAGCAAGATTGGTAAAAATCTGAAGAACCAGCCGGCGGCTGAATATCCTTAGCCGGCGGCTGGATTAAATTTCCACAAATGTTCGTAAACGGGTCGCGGAAGCAACTTTTCTACCCGTGCATTCCAGCCGCCGGCTGAATCTGACGGATCAGACTCTATTTAAAGGGCTTCTAGGGTTCGAGTTGGAGACATCTTATTCCATATTTTCATCCTACATTCGACCTGGAGAGCTGCAAGGAGAGTCTTGGAAGCCTTTGATCACGTTGGAAGCTTCGATTAAACTCTTTTAATCGTCTTTGAAGTTTGCTATTATTGGTTTGCACTTTATTCATATTTTTCTTGATACAATGTTTTTGGTTAAGAATTCTTATGCTATTTTGTTACAATCCAACATGAGCTAAACTCCTTAAGTGATTGCTTGGATTGTTGAACTTGGATCTATGTTTAATTAAGTTTATGTTTGAACTAATTGGTTTTTCCGTTATTATTTACGTTTAATCGCGATCCATGTTTATTCAAAGTCATTAAATTTACTACTTAGCGTGATTGATGAATCTATATCATAACTAACGTTTTTATAAGTTTATCAGTTATTTACGATTATATAATTTATTATATAATTGTAGCTGGAGACTTAATTGAGATAGGCTAAGATATTAGTAATTTAATGAATTGAATGAACATGACAATTATATCAAAATTGAATAATTGAGACTTTTGTTAATTCGTAGTCGACAGATTAAATTGTTAATAATAGTGAAATTAAAGCACAATTTAGAGTGGATTATCTAAGATAACTCTTGATGTACGATTAGTCGTATGATCTTTCTCTAAAATTGTAGGATTAGATAACTCTAATAGGAAGTCTAATTATTATAGAAATCACAGTTAAACCAATCAAACATATTCTTATTATTCATGATCCAAGCAAAACGTAATTCCAAGTAATCACTGCTTTTTAATATCTGATTAAATCTAAAAGTCTTTTCGATACAGCTTTTCATCCACAATTCCACTTAGTTAAATCAATTGCTATTTTAATTTAGTTATTTGTTTTTCTGAAATATGTTCTCACAGAACTAAAACGTCCCCCATATTTACTTGCTTTATTAGTTTAATTATATAATTTAAGATAACGAATATAAATACACGTTCCCTGAGTTCGATCCGGACTTACTGAATTCTATATTATCATACGATCAGGTACACTGCCTGTATTGTGTGTTAATCTACTTTGGTAAAATCCTTTTCTAAACTTTAAATAATTTTATGTTATAAAATACACATCAAGTTTTTGGCGCCGCTGCCGGGGAACGGTAGCTATTTTTATTCGTAATTTTGAATTTTTAATTATTCGATCCTTTTGGAAAGATTCATCTTTCTGGAAGTTAATTTTACTGTTTATTACGTGATAATTGTTAATTGGACTAATCGGATTTTTAAGGTTACAATTTTTCAGAAAAAGTACGAACAGAACTTTTCAACCGCCGGCTGAAGTAAAACAACCGCCGGCTTGAAGACAGCCGCCGGCTGAATATTTCCAGCCGCCGGCTGATTAGCAGCTGCTTCTTTATTTTTCGTTTAATTGTAGTTTTAATTGATCGATTTGTTTGGTTTTCAGTTATCACGTGCTACTGACATATTCTCTTCTGTTCTTATAGGTTTTGCATGACCCGGAGTTCACATCCAAATCTTGTAGAGCCATTCGAAGATCCGGAGAAAGTTTTTCGTATTTGACGCAGATTGTTTTCCCCAAAAGCTCAACCCATCTCAAGTTTTAAAGTTCACCAAAACGAAGGTTTCGAATCTGAGTTTATGCCATCCTCTGAAGCGGATTACAAACCGTTGTCTCCAAGAAGAAGAAAAACCAGTTCCCGTAACATATTCCGATTCATCCGAAGAATCAGAACACGAAATGGCAGTCAACATTAATGAGATCACCTTGGAGGAGTACTATGCTCTTACCCCGAATGTTGCAACAGACATTCCCAACCCAGCTATCACTCGAGGAGCTGAATTCCAGCTTAAGGGCCAGTTTCTTAAAGAACTTAGAGAAACCCCTTTCAATGGAGAAGAAAATGAAGATGCTAATGTTCATGTGGAGAAAATCATTGAGATTGCTGATGCTTACACTATTCCTGGTGTGACGAAAGAGAATGTTATGTTGCGAGTTTTTCTTATGACACTCAAAGGAAATGCAAAACGGTGGATTGGGAATGAACCAGCTAATTCAATCACTACATGGGCCGATCTTAGGACCAAGTTTTTGAAGAACTACTGTCCCCCTTCAAAAACCTCTAAAATGATTTATGACATCAGGAATTTCACTCAAGACGTTGATGAATCACTTTATCAGGCATGGGAGCGTTACAAAGATATGTTACACAAATGTCCCCAGCATGATCTCAACAATCAACATGTTATCAAAACATTTTACAAAGGAGTTGATCGTCAAACTCGTAACGAGTTAGACTCTGAAGGAAAAATCCCACGGAAAATTCCAGCTGATGCTTGGGCTGCCATCGAAGGACATGCTAAGCATTCAAAATTATGGGAAGACGGTGGTAAGGGAAGAAGGAAAATGGCAGATAACAGCGACGGTCTCGCTGCTATAACTAACAAACTGGATAGTATGAGAAGAGACATCAAGCGCGTCAATGAAAAAGTTCATGCTATTCAAGTCGGTTGCGACATTTGCAACGGCTATCATTTGACCAAGGATTTCCCTAGGAAGGATGAGGAAGAAGCCACTGAAGAGGTAATGTATGGAGATTACCAAGGAGGAGACAGGAATAACAATGGTTATCGCAAGCCTTACAACAACAATCAGGGAAATTCAAATGGGCAGAAACCATATCGGCAAGGACCACCGGGGTTCTATGCTAAGGAGGCTCCTAAGGCACCGTTTCCACCAAAGGAAGATTTGCATGAACTGATGAAACAACTAATGACCACCAATAATCAGTTTATGCAAACAACGATCAAGCGAATGGATGACACTGATTCCATCATCCGTAATCAAAGTGCTTCGATTAAGCAACTAGAAGTCACTATGGGACAACTGGCGAAAGTAGTACAAGAAAGATTTCCGGGACAGCTACCGAGCTTCACGGAAACAAATCCTCGAGATCACGTCAAAGCAGTTACCACCCGTAGTGGTAAAATTCTTAATTCTTCTTTTACAGGTGTTACTAACAAAGTTCCTATTAATTTTGAACAGGTTGACAAAGAAGACGAACACGAGCAAGCAGATGCACCGAAAAATTCTGCTACTGCTGCATTTCAACCGGCGGCTGCTGAAAACCAACCGGCGGCTGAAAGCCAACCGGCGGCCAACACATCTCAGCCGGCGGCTGAACCACTGATCCCGAAGAAAACTCCGCCGTTTGCCACCACGAAGTTGAAAACCACACCGGTGGTTAAGGACTTCACCCCTTCTGTTCCATATCCTGCTGCTTTGAAGAAAGATAAAGACAATGTCACATACCACAAATTTCTCGAGAACATGAAACAGCTTCACATTAATATTCCGTTTATTGAGGCAATTGCTCAAATGCCAAAGTATGCGAAATATTTGAAAGATCTTGTGACAAATAAGAGAAAGCTGGAAGACGCTTCCAAGGTCACCATGAATGCCCGTTGTTCCGCATTGATGCAAAACAAATTACCACCAAAATTAAGCGATCCAGGCGCTATTTCTATTCCTTGTTTAATTGGTAATTTAACTGTGAACAATGCATTAGCTGATCTAGGAGCAAGTATTTCTTTGATGCCATATTCCATGTATGCTAGACTAGGTTTAGGAGAACCACGACCTATTCGTATGTGCATTGAATTGGCCGACCGCTCTGTTCAATATCCTAGGGGAGTTGTTGAAAATGTCCTTGTTAAGGTAGACAAATTTCTGTTTCCATTTGATTTTGTGATTCTTTATATGGTTGAAGACCCTAGAGTACCGATAATTCTAGGACGTCCATTTTTAGCCACTTCACACTCCTTGATTGATGTTTTTAACCGTAGAATCACCATGCAAGTAGGAGACGAAAAAGTTGTCTTTAATGTTAATGATTCAATGGAATATCCTTCTGTAGTAGATGACATTTGTTATTATTTAAATGCCTATGACATTTCCGATGATGAGTTTGTGCAGATGTTACTGGAGGATAATCAAACTGATTCAATCATTACTGAAGGATGGAGTGGAGATTTTGAATCTGCCAAAGAGTTAGCTGAGTTTGATATGTTATTGGAAGAGGTCAAGTCTACATTGTCTACCGACACGCAGGAAGCACACGAAGAAAAACAACCAGCTAAATCCAGTCGGCGGCTGTCCAAAGCCAACCGGCGGCTGAAAAGCCAACCGGCGGCTGGGATTGCCCAGACGGCGGCTGGACTGCCCAGTTCAGGGATTTCGGTTCACGGTGTTCCATGTTCACGAGCTGAGATTATGGAGATCAAAACATCGATTGAAGAACCACCCAAACTGGAGTTTAAACCACTTCCCTCACATCTTGAGTATGCATATTTGCAAGGTACAAGTGACTTACCCGTTATAATTTCTTCTAACTTATCTTGTGGGGAGAAAGATCGTTTGTTGCAGATACTTAAAGCTCATAAGCAAGCTCTTGCATGGAAGATCACTGACATTCGGGGGATTAATCCATCATTTTGTACGCACAAAATTCTAATGGAGACAGACTTCAAGCCGGTCGTTCAACCGCTTCGACGTTTAAACCCGAAGGTGAAGGATGTGGTGAGGAAGGAAATTATCAAGTTGCTGGATTCGGGACTCATATACCTAATTTCTGATAGTCCATGGGTGAGTCTGATGCATGTGGTTCCGAAAAAGGGCGGTATGACAGTCGTTGCCAACGAGAAGAATGAGCTGATTCCTACACGAACGGTAACAGGGTGGCGTGTATGCATTGACTACCGAAAGTTGAATGACGCCACCCGCAAAGATCATTTTCCTTTACCATTTGTTGATCAAATGCTTGAACGGTTAGCCGGGAAAGCTTTTTATTATTTCTTAGATGGTTTTTCAGGTTACTTCCAGATTCCCATTGAGCCGGAAGATCAAGACAAGACCACCTTCACATGTCCCTTTGGCACGTTTGCATATCGAAGAATGCCATTCGGTTTGTGCAATGCACCTGCTACCTTTCAGCGGTGTATGATGGCAATCTTTCACGATATGGTGGAGCAATTTATAGAGATCTTTATGGATGACTTTTCGGTCTTTGGAGATTCATTTGATTCGTGTCTGGATCACTTGGAGAAGATGTTGGCGAGGTGTGAAAAATCCAATTTGGTGCTTAACTGGGAGAAGTGTCATTTCATGGTCCGCGAAGGAATTGTTCTAGGACACAAAATCTCAAGTGTGGGGATCGAGGTGGATCAATCAAAAATTGAAGCCATTTCGAAACTACCCCCACCAACGCGGTAAGAAGTTTCCTAGGTCACGCAGGTTTTTATAGACGTTTCATTAAAGATTTTTCTACAATTGCGCGACCTATGAATCAACTTCTAGAAAAAGATTGTAAATTTAATTTTTCGTCATCTTGTATAACTGCATTTAACATTTTGAAAGAAAGATTGATTTCAGCACCGATTATGACTAGTCCCAATTGGGATTTATCGTTCGAGCTTATGTGTGATGCGAGCGACTACGCGGTAGGAGCAGTTTTAGGACAACGGATTGAGAAAAGATTTAAACCCATTTATTACGCAAGCAAAACCCTTACAGATGCGCAGGAAAATTACACCACTACGGAAAAAGAATTGCTCGCTGTTGTTTTTGCTTTTGATAAATTTAGATCTTACTTAATTATGTCTAAAACTATTTTATTTACTGATCATTCTGCTTTGAAATTTCTTTTTAGCAAAAAGGATGCCAAACCACGATTACTCCGCTGGATTTTACTTTTGCAGGAATTTGATGGACAAGAAAGGAGCGGAGAACTTGGCGGCGGATCATTTGTCTAGGATGGAAAACCCGGAATTGGAGAAGTTGGATGAATCGGTGATACGAGATACTTTCCCCGATGAAGCACTAATGACGGTAAAAGTAAGTGACGAGGTACCGTGGTTTGCTGATTTTGCTAATTATTTGGTTGCCAAAACCCTTCCCACGAATAAAACTTATCAGCAAAAGAAGCGATTCTTTGCTGATTTGAAACATTATTTTTGGGAAGACCCGTTTTTGTTTCGTTCTTGTGCAGATGGCGTAATTCAGAGATTTGTTGCTGGTGAAGAAAAGGACAAGATTTTACGCCATTGCCATTCGGGACCTGTAGGAGGACATCATGGGGCGAACTTCACAGCCAAATGTGTTTTTGATGTCGGTTTCTATTGGCCATCGGTGTACAAGGATGCTCATGAATTTGTGAAGAAATGCGACGCTTGTCAACGGACCGGTAACATTTCTTCGCGCGATGAGATGCCACAAACAGGCATCCAGGTATGTGAAATTTTCGATGTATGGGGAATTGATTTTATGGGACCCTTTCCTTCAAGTCGGGGAAATAAATATAGTTTAGTAGCCGTCGACTACGTATCAAAGTGGGCCGAAGCAAAAGCTTTACCCACAAATGATGCGCGGGTCGTCGTCAATTTCTTAAAACAATTATTTTCCCGATTTGGTACCCCGAAAGCTTTATTTAGTGATAGAGGTACACATTTTTGCAACGCCCAACTTGAGAAGGTATTGAAAAGATATGGTGTAAACCATAAGTTTTCAACAGCCTATCACCCCCAAACAAGCGGACAAGTCGAGGTTACTAACCGAGGCTTAAAGCGCATTTGGGAAAGGTCGGTCGGTGCAAATCGTAAGGATTGGTCCGATAAGTTAGACGATGCTCTTTGGGCGCATAGGACTGCATTTAAAACTCCTATTGGTTGTACTCCTTATCGTTTAATTTATGGTAAAGCATGTCACTTACCCGTTGAAATCGAGCACAAAGCCTATTGGGCTTTAAAAGCTGCAAATATGGAAATGATACCTGCAGGGAAGAACAGGTTCCACCAAATACAAGAATTGGACGAGTTGCGCATGAACGCCTATGAGAACTCGGTATTTTACAAGGAAAGGACGAAGAAATGGCACAATAAGCGTATCAAGACGGATAGGAACTTCATCGACGGCGATATGGTTCTACTCTACAATTCCAGATTGAAGTTATTTCCGGGGAAATTACGGTCAAGGTGGTCGGGGCCATATATCGTGCTAGATGTATTCCCTTACGGTACAGTGGAAATTGCCAACGAAAAGGGCGAGAGTTTTAAGGTGAATGGGCACAGATTGAAGAAATATTATGCCGATGGACGTGACAACCAGTTTGACTTGTTTGGAGACGACGAGGAGCTCGATCTCAATGAACGTAACGGTTAACAAACGTGGTTTGAGTCGAGCCTAACGACTCTTCACTAAACAAATAGCGCTTACGGGAGACAACCCGCTTCTTTTCCTTTTATTTTATTTTGTTCAGAAAAATTAAAAAAATACAAAAAAATCAGAAAAACAACAAAAAAACCAAAAATATATGTACACTACGTGTTTTTCTCTTTTAATATTTGATTTTTTGTTTCAGGTTCACTTAGTTCATCATATGAGAGCTGCTAAACATGTCGGCAACCAGGTTAGATCGTGTTAAACCACTGAACGAAAAAACAATTTTTTTGGGGACAGAACATTTTAGCCGACGGCTGAATTTATTTGGCCGGCGGCTAAAACTCAGACGACGGCTAAAATTTCCAGCCGCCGGCTGGATACCCAGGTTTTAAAAAAAAATATATATCACGTTTTTTTCTCTTCCACAAGTCACACACACACTTATCTTTACACATACAACCGGCGGCTCACCATAACCTTCGGATTTTTCGTTCGATTTTCTTCAATTTTTCATTTTCATCTCTAATTCAAGCACCAAGGTCCGATTTCTACACTCCTCTTTATTGTTTTTCTTTGATTTTTCATGAAGAACACAAATTGGGGGTTTTCTAATCCGAAATTGTTATGGCTAATTTTTACAATTAATTGCTAGGATTCACTCCTTAGATGATTTGTATGCTTAGGCCTTGTTCAATTTTCGATTTCCATGGTTTAATTTTGTCTAGAAGTAATTGAAATATTGGGGTTTTTGCTAGAAATTTGTAACTTAGTATTGCTACATTTAGTTAATAGGGTTAATCCTTGTCACTAATTGTTGGTTGAATTGAGTGTTAAAATCAAATTTCCATGTTTTAATTGACGAAAAATTGTATGTTTAAGTGAAGTTTGGGTGGATAATTGAATTCTATATAGGATTTAGTTGTTGACTTTTGAAAAGTGGAATTGGTAGTTCATATTGTGGTTTGACAGGGAAATTAGATTGATTTGTTCAATCCAATCCGCTAGTTGTGGTTTGGTAGTGTCCAAATTCTAGCTTTTTCGAACAAATAACAGCAATATAGCTGCTGTCTGTGGAATTTAGCCGGCGGCTGATTTTGGCCAGCCGGCGGTTCCCTTCCAGCCGGCGGCTAAAATTGCCCAACCGGCGGCTAAAAGTTGCTGTTGGAAAAAAAATGTTCTTTGTTCCGGCCGGTTTTTGCGACTTTCTATTTTTCCACGCTGTTATATCTTACTGATATGGTTGTTTTGATTTGTTTTGTGCAGAATATGGCCGAAGAAAATGCCCCAATGGAGATCCCACCTCATGTCCCTCTTTTTGATCCGAACCATCCTTACCTGTGAGTACCAATTAGGCGTGGCATTAATCAACAGAGGCAGGCAGAAATTCAAGCCAAATTGACCTCCATGTAGAATTACCCGGTCTATGCTCCTTCGGGTATTGATTGGGAATTTTTGAACGAGGTAATTGCACATGACACACGTTTTGAATCTGGAGCTGCCGAATTAGAGGATATGTTAGAAGTCACTTTTGGGACTTTTACATGTAGAGCTTGGGACAGGTTATTTCACATCAACGAACCAATCTATATTGAGGCCACTTATGAGTTTTACAGTTCTTTCGCATTCAATCATGCCAACCCCGATCTAAACACCAAGACAGTTTCGTTTCTACTAGGGGGTGAGTTTAGAAAGTTGACGTTGAAAGAGTTTGGGGAAGCTCTTGGGTTGTTTGATGAGGCCGATTTGGCACACCCTGATTTTGATGACTTCATGGTATCCGGGATTACAACTCCCGATTATTCCGAGAACGCGGCCATGTGGTCCACTATAGCTAACGGAGTTTTAACCAATGAACGTGCGCCATCGTACACTAGTATTCGTGACCCGAAGGTTCGGGCCATTTTTGCCATGGTTTGTCTGTTTCTTATTGGCCGCACGTCTGGGATTGAGAAGTGCCATAAGGAAGAGCTGTTTTATTTGGGTTGCATTGTGCAAAAACGGGCCGTCAATGTCCCGTATATTTTGGCTCGTTGGATGACGCAGATACTTAAGTGCGCACGACCCGGCAGTGTTATTCGGGGAGGTCACATTGTTACCGTTATTGGTAATCATTTGGGATTCTGTGGAGCGGGATTTGATCGTTGTACTACCTTGGCACCAGGGATGCGACTTTTAGGGTCGTCTTGGTTTAAATCAGCATGTATAGTGGTTAAGTTTACAGCACCAGGGCACCATGTGACTTATCGATGGGCAGAATTAAACGGGCAAGTGGAGCGAGTAGTAGTCGCGTTGTAGAGGAACCGGATGATGAGGACATTCCATCGGTCCAGGAGATGGATTTGAACGCGCAGATTGTTGCACTGAAATCTAGCATGGGGCAGATGTCGTCTAGGTTCGACACTTTCGCTGATCGTATGGAGGATCGTTACTACGATCTTAACTCCAACATCAGCATGGTCAGTAATCAGGTCGGGTATTTGCAGAACGAGTTTGAAAGTCGGAATCGCTATCAGGACGAGATGTTGTACCAGTACCATCAGCGGGCGGGTATTAATTATCATGCTTACGACGGGTCCTTTCATACTTTTAGCGATGCAGCTCCTATGGACCAGGACATGCCCTCCTCCTCGACATTTTATAGATCGCCACCATCTGTGGTCCGATCCACACTACTATCCTCCTACCGAGGCTCAGCGCCAGCAGGACGAAGAGGAACAACGAGTCGTGCAGGAGCGTCAGAGGCCATACTGGCCACTTTGGGATGATATGTGATGTTATGGTTTGATGTATTGTTGGTTTATTTGAGTGAACTATTTTTCTTTTATCGTTATGGATTATTGTTTGAATTTGTGAAATGGATTTCTTATGTACTTTCTATTCTTGGTGCTTAATAAGTTTGTGATTGTGTTTTCTCATTTTAGAATATCGCTGATTTTAGTGGAAGTAATGCCGAAATTTCGATTTTTCAATGGAGAGCTACGCAGATTTTTTGAGGACGTTATGCTTTTACAGCCATACATCTTTCCACTGCTGTCTCCTTTCACAGAATCTCGACATCTAAATGGGGGAGTTCTTTTTCTTCCTTTCTCTTTTTCTTTTTACACTTATTCGTTGATTTTTTTTACAATGAGGACATTGTATTGTTTAAGTGTGGGGAAGGGGTTAGGAAAGAATCTATTTGTCCTTAGGAACATTTTGTGTGAAAATTTAAAAATTTTTGACATGTTTCTCGTAATTAGTTTTAACTAGTTGCATAACTAGGCACACCTACCCATTACATATTTGTGAGGATTTGAGCCATTATAGCATACATTTTATATGCTTTTATCTTCAATTTTATGAGTGTGCCGGTGACTTGTAGACTTTAGAACTTGACACTGTATACGTTTTGAGGCTATGAATGAGCATAAGTTTTACTTATTAGTAACTAGGAAAGAGGCAAACGAATTAGGATTGTTAAACCGTTGATTGGCCTATTCGTTTCTTATAGTCGGTAGCTACACTGGTTATTTGACTCACACTACCTATCGAACACTCATTTTTAGTGTTTTTGACGTTTAGATACCATATTTGCGCCAAACCTTTTTCTTTTATCACCTTTTTCAGATATATATTCCACAAATTGAGCCTAAATGTTTAAGTCGTTTAATCCAGATATTTTTGTTGAAAATTTCCCTTTTTCATAACTTGGTTGATTATTAGACGAATTGTTATATATGATGGCATGGAGTTGTTTAATTTACTTGAATTCACGAAGGAAGTCACATGTGGATGTAAGTATTAAGAGTTATTCATAATTTTGATGGACCTTTTGAGCGGTGTCTTTAATATAAAATATATATATATATATATATATATATATATATATATATATATATATATATATATATATATATATATATATATATATATATATATATATATATATATTGTGACAACCGTCAAATTTCAGGTGTTCTTTATGCTCTATGTCTGTCGTTTTGTCTCTTGTGTCCTTAAATTGAACTTTTATCGGAAACGCGCACGTGTCGGAATCACAACCGGAATCAACTTATACAAGTCCTAATGCCAAGAAAACACCTAATGAACTTTCCTAAGTTCATAATGAAACATACTCTAAAACTTTAGTTAACGAAAAGGTCCAACGAAACAATTATACAAAATCAGCCAAAACACAAAAAAATTTACGAAAAAGGTCCAGGACGACGCACAGAGGCCATGTGCGCCGTCCTGGAGGACGATTTTTGTAATAAATTTGAAAATTCTGCATGTCTCGTTTTACACACCACCAAACCCAATCAATCTCGAGAATAGGCACTCATTACTGCCATTTCTCTGCCCCCAACACTCCCCTTTACCATTTTCTTTACTTCTCTTTCATTTTATCATTTTGTTAATCTAAAAACATAAAAACACACACACAAAACCCATTTTCTCTCAAAACCCTCTCAAGAACACACCAACTCCAGAATATTTGACCATCAAAATCCAATTTCTATCCATAAAAATCGTTCATATCATCCAAAGAAGCAAAAGGAACCAAAAGATTTCGAAAAAGGACCATTTTTGTAAGGGTTTTCGGAGCTCAAACATCACCAAATCATCATCCAAGCTAATATATTCGGTAGAAACCCTTCTCTTTTCTTTTTATACTGATTTTATTACTTGCATGGATGATCTATGGGCTCAAAATAAGTTTTTACAAAGATTCATAACGTTTTATGTACAAAAACGATTTTTAACCGAAATGTTACTTAGATCTATGTTTTTATGGATGAAAACGTTTTAGAAACTGTTAAAATGACACTTTATTAAGTTTAGACCAAATGCATGTTGAAATCCGTGGCTAAAATCATCGTTTTGATCGAAAAATCCCGAAAACACAACCCGTGCGCCGTCCCCGTGACCAGGACGACGCAGCGGGGTTGAAATATGGCTCTGTGCGCCGTCCTAGGGGTCACAACGGCGCACAGACCCGTCTGATTTTTTTCCCGATTGCTTTATTTCGATGTTTTAGACATGTTTGACTTGCTGACTTTTCGTAAAACATCATTTGGGACTGAGTTTGGAAAAATAATATACATTGGTGACTTGTAATGAACTTTTGGAACTTAAATGGACTTGTTCGGTTATAATATATTGTTGTATGTATTTTGTGAGCGGAATTGGTAGGTACATTTTTGGATATGAAATTTGGGCGCGGAAGCGCTGCCCAAATTTCCTTAGAAAAATGTAAACCACTTCAGCTGACCTAACAATAATAAACGCTAAAATTGGACTTTTGGACAAAAACGTAACTTTCACCGTTTTCGGACTATTTTGATTAAACTTAACCTTGACACTTAAAGTTTAATTGCAAACTTAATTATATTATCTTAAGTACAATAAAATAAAAAGATAATAACAATTGGACTATCTTGGTATCATTAGGCGACCCGTGATTCCCGATTCCCGTTCCGACCGATTCCCGAGCTCCTTATCTTCGCAAACCGTGAGTTACACCCCTCCTTACTTTTACTGTTTAAGTACTCTTTTTGGGGGAAACATGAGATCAAACTCTTTTGTGAACAATATCTTTATGAGAAACTAACTTACGTGCTTTAACCTATGTACAACGTATTGTGATCTATTTTTGGAAACTTTCGAACTAATTGAACTACCTTTCTATTTTTAGAAACTTTTGAACTAATTGAGCTACCTTCTATTTTTGGAAACTTTTGAACTAATTGAACTACCTTTCTATTTTTAGAAACTTTTGAACTAATTGAGCTACCTTCTATTTTTGAAAACTTTTGAAGTAATTGAACTACCTTTCTATTTTTAGAAACTTTTGAACTAATTGAGCTACTTTCTTGTTTTGAAACTTATTGAACTTGAAACTCTTTGAACTCTTGGAACTTTGAGAACTTTTGAACTATTTTAGAACTTGGAACTAATATGCGTAAACAACATCAATTGTTCGGATTGGCTTACTTTAGACTCCCTAGGTTTGCCTCTTTGGATATTTGATTAGACAATGATAGCTTGGTTGTATTTCGGAGCAAAACCCTAGGTGAGGATATAGACGCCGTAAGTACAAACAAACGATTTTAAAAACGAAACGAACTAAATGCCTCGCAGCTTTTCTTGGAACTGAACTCTACACACTATTAACACAAGCCGTTAGCATAGATTATGGGTATCGATACTTAGGAGCGGTCACTCCTTACTTTAGGGTAGCAACCTGAGTACATATTGCTAAGTTCTCGCGAACTCGAACTCTAGACTGGAACTAGTGGGCAGGAACTTGACCAGAATCGGATTAGTGTGTAAAACTAAATCTTACGTATATTAAGCTTAGCGGTTGGTACAACTCGAGGATCATAGGTCTTTATTTACGCATATACTTACTTACTGTCTTACTTATGTGGATTAATCCACCGCTAGGTAATGACTACGAACTTTTCCGCTCGCTACGCTACTTGATTTGAACTTAACTTGGAACTTATTTGAACCTATTTTGAACTCCCTTTGAACTTATTTTGAACTTATTTGAGCTTGAACTTATTTAAATTATTCTTGAATTTTAAGCACTTGAACTTATTTAAATTATTCTTGAATTTTAAGCACTTGAACTTATTTAAACTATTCTTGAATTTTAAGCACTTGAACTCATCTTGAACTTCTTTGAACTTTGAACTTGTCTCGAACTCTCACGAACCTTAAATTGAAACTTTTGTTCAACTTATAAACTGTAACTCACTCACTACGTTTTCGTAGTTGACACTTTATCTCATGTTTCAGGAACTAGGCGTAAGTTATGAAGTGCATTGCTCAGGCGGCAAGTCTTTTATGTGAAGTGTATCTTGGGAAGAAGACCTTATTTTGGGAATTTTTATTCAAAAACATTCTATTATGTACTATGGTCTTAACTTGAATCTTGGTTGTAACTTTAACTTTTGTACTTTTCAATTTAAATCTAAATGACTTGAACCGTTGATTTTAGTGTAACCCGTGAAATGATTCTTTGCTCTTCACATTCCGTGTTTCCGCTTTAGCGGGGTGTGACATATATATATATATATATATATATATATATATATATATATATATATATATATATATATATATATATATATATATATATATTTATTAAAGCCCGTACTAGGTAACCAATAATTGTTGAAGTGATTTAACGAACTTTGCGAGAAATAAAATTCTCAATCGAACCGTTGAAGAATTAAGGCGAAATTTGGTCTTTGGAGTTTCATCAGAATGAGCCATTAGGGATAATCAATCAAGTTTTGAAAGTAATAGGGATTTTGACTAAAATATTTGGATTTGTAGACTAATTGGAATTTATTTGTTTCATATCATTCATTATAATTCACTTTCATTCCATTTTTCCATCATTTTATCCATCACCCATTGATATGACCATAAGTCCTCTGAACTAGTTACTTAGACTCTATTGGTGGAGAAGCGTATTGTTATCAAGCCTATGATAGAATACTTGTCATGACTGAGCTTTGAGCGATTTCACATACATATTACATTTAGATTAGCTTTTTGAGTGATTGAGTGTTATACTTTCCAAATCGTGAGATGTTTAGTTATGCATTTAAATTTTGGCTTGGTAATTGTTAAATTCATCTTCGTAAATAAAAAAAAAATTTAATTTACTTGATTCGTTGGGTATTTTATTTTTATTGAAGATGATTGTTTTGTTCTAAATTTGATAGTTTACTTGAGGACAAGTAAGATTCAAGTGTGGGGAATTTGATATGCTTAAAATAATCGATATTTTGTAATCATATTTCTCATTTTTACTCTAGTTTTCTGCAACTTTTGTTATGATTTGGTATATTTTCAGTTATAATTGCAGATTAGAGTTGAATTTAGATCATGGAGCGAAAAGGAGCTGAAACCGGCTCAGAACAGATGCAAACGAGCAAGATTGGTAAAAATCTGAAGAACCAGCCGGCGGCTGAAATTCCTTAGCCGGCGGCTGGATTAAATTTCCACAAATGTTCGTAAACGTGCCGCGGAAGCAACTTTTCTACCCGTGCATTCCAGCCGCCGGCTGAAATCAGCCAGCCGCCGGCTGGATCTGACGGATCAGACTCTATTTAAAGGGCTTCTAGGGTTCGAGTTGGAGACATCTTATTCCATATTTTCATCCTACATTCGACCTGGAGAGCTGCAAGGAGAGTCCTGGAAGCCTTTGATCACGTTGGAAGCTTCGATTAAACTCTTTTAATCGTCTTTGAAGTTTGCCATTATTGGTTTGCACTTTATTCATATTTTTCTTGATACAATGTTTTTGGTTAAGAATTCTTATGCTATTTTGTTACAATCCAACATGAGCTAAACTCCTTAAGTGATTGCTTGGATTGTTGAACTTGGATCTATGTTTAATTAAGTTTATGTTTGAACTAATTGGTTTTTCCGTTATTATTTACGTTTAATCGCAATCCATGTTTATTCAAAGTCATTAAATTTACTACTTAGCGTGATTGATGAATCTATATCATAACTAACGTTTTTATAAGTTTATCAGTTATTTACGATTATATAATTTATTAGATAATTGTAGCTGGAGACTTAATTGAGATAGGCTAAGATATTAGTAATTTAATGAATTGAATGAACATGACAATTATATCAAAATTGAATAATTGAGACTTTTGTTAATTCGTAGTCGACAGATTAAATTGTTAATAATAGTGAAATTAAAGCACAATTTAGAGTGGATTATCTAAGATAACTCTTGATGTACGATTAGTCGTATGATCTTTCTCTAAAATTGTAGGATTAGATAACTCTAATAGGAAGTCTAATTATTATAGAAATCACAGTTAAACCAATCAAACATATTCTTATTATTCATGATCCAAGCAAAACGTAATTCCAAGTAATCACTGCTTTTTAATATCTGATTAAATCTAAAAGTCTTTTCGATACAGCTTTTCATCCACAATTCCACTTAGTTAAATCAATTGCTATTTTAATTTAGTTATTTGTTTTTCTGAAATATGTTCTCACAGAACTAAAACGTCCCCCATATTTACTTGCTTTATTAGTTTAATTATATAATTTAAGATGACGAATATAAATACACGTTCCCTGAGTTCGATCCGGACTTACTGAATTCTATATTATCATACGATCAGGTACACTGCCTGTATTGTGTGTTAATCTACTTTGGTAAAATCTTTTTCTAAACTTTAAATAATTTTATGTTATAAAATACACATCACCGAGCATGAATTCCAAAATCCGAAAACCTTCGTAAACTCATCTTAGACGAGGGCCACCGATCTTGATATTCCATCCATCCGGGATCCGACAAGTTGTACAAGGATCTCCGAGAATATTGTTGGTGGCCGGGCATGAAGAAAGATATCGCCTTATATGTAGCTAAGTGCCTTACTTGCTCCAAGTTCAAGGCGGAATATCAAAAGCCCTCAGGTCTACTTCAGCAACCGGAGATTCCCATGAGGAAGTGGGAACAAATCCCGATGGACTTCATCACCAAGTTGCCCCGCACGGCTAGAGGTAACGACACGATTCGGGCCATCGTGGGCCGTTTGACAAAATCCGCTCATTTCCTACCGGTACGAGAAAATCACTCGGTGGAGAAATTCGCTCAAATCTACATCAACGAGATCGTCTCTCGTCACGGAACACCTCTCTCCATCATCTCCGATAGGGATAGTCGATTCACGTCCCATTTTTGGAATGCCCTTCAAAAATCGCTAGGGACGCGACTAGATCTCAACACCGCATGCCACCCTCAGACCGATGGTCAGAGTGAAAGGACGATCCAAACGCTTGAAGAGATGTTGAGAGCATGTGTAGTTGACTTCGAAGGAAGTTGGGACACTCACCTCCCTTTGTTCGAGTTTTCCTATAACAACAACTACCATGCCAGCATCAAGTACGCACCGTTCGAGGCCTTGTAGGGACGCAAGTGTCGGTCACCGCTCTGTTGGCTAGAAGCTTGCGATCGACAACTACAAGGTTCGACATCGTCTAGGAGACCATTGACAAGATCACCACAATCCGTGAAAGACTGGAAACATCCCGTACCCGGCAGAAGAGCTATGCAGACAACCAAAGAAAACCCCTCAAGTTCCAAGTTGGCGATAAAGTGCTTCTCAAGATATCTCCATGGAAGGGGGTAGTCCGCTTCGGGAAGCGCGGCAAACTGAGCCCAAGGTACACCGGTCCATTCGAAGTCTTAGAGCGTATCGGTCCAGTGCTTATCATCTTCAACTCCCCCAGACTCTCTCGAACGTTCATAATGTCTTCCATGTCTCACACTCGAAGAAAAAAAAGTGTCTATCTGATGAGACCATCGTCATCCCTCTTGACGAGGTCAAAATCGATAACAAACTCAATTTCATTGATGAACCGTTTGAGGTCATCGATCGAAAGGTCAAACAACTCAGGCAAAATTGTGTCCATAATGTCAAGTTTCGATGGAACTCCCGACGTGGTCACGAATTAACGTGGGAACGTGAGGACCAAATCCGTCAGAAGTATCCACAACTGTCTGAGAACACCTCTTCATGATGGGACGAACTAAATTTCGGGACGAAATTTCTTTCAACCCGGGGAGAATGTGACAACCGTCCAATTTCTGGTGCATTTCATACTCTATGTCTCTCATAATGTCTGCCGTTGTCTTTAACTTTACATTTACCGGAAACGCGTCAGTGTCGGAATCACACCCGGAATCGATTGATATAAGTCCTAATACCAAGAAAACACCTAATTAACTTTCCTAAGTTCATAACGTATCATAATAAAGAACTTTTAGTTAACGAAAAGGTCCAACGAAACAATAACGCAAAAACGGAAAAATCACAAAAACCTTTACAAAACAGGTCCAGGACGACGCACACACACCTTGTGCGGCGTCCTGGATGGACCAAATCCGAAAATATTTTGAATTTGTTGCTTGTCTCGGTTTCTACAACTTTTATACCAATCAAACTCGTTTTTCCACCATCATTTACTGAAAATTGGCAATACCTAGACCCTCTTTACTCATTTTCTTTATTTTTCTTTTCATTTCAATTTTACATAAACATAAAAGATAAACACACACACCATTTTCTCTCAAACTCTCTCTAGAACCCCACCATTTCAGAAGATTTCCAGCCATCAAAACCCAATTTTTCAACCATCAAAATCGTTCAATCATCAAAACAAGCAAGAAGGTGCAAGTCTTTTCGATTTTCAAGCTTTTTCTACCGATTTTGGAGCTCAAATCTCGTCTAAAACACCATCCATCCACTTTCATCTGGTAGATTTCTTTTATTTTACTGTTTTTACCTAAATAACAACTTGCATGTAAGATCTAAAGCATAAAAATGAGTTTTTATAAAGATTGGTAACATTTTATGGACAAAAACGATTTTTAACCAAAATAACATTTAGATCTATAGTTTTATGGATAAAAATGCTTTAGAAACTGTGAAAATGAAGTTTTATGAAGTTTGGACTTATTGCATATCGGAATCTATGGTGGAAATAAACGTTTTGCAAGAAAAACACCAAAAACCCACACCTGTGCGCCGTCCTTAAGACCACGACGACGCAGCGGGAGTAAAATGGCTTTGTGCGTCGTTCCTATGGTCCAGGACGGCGCACATGTCTGTCAGTTTTCCAAAAACTTGTCGTTTGGACGTTTTTAAGCTCGTGTACACCGCTGACTTTTTCGAAACTAAATGTTTGGGACTGAGTTTGGTAAAACTAATATTATTGGTGACTTGTACTGGACTTTTTATGCTAAAATGAACTCGTTTAAATGTGATATCGTGTTATATGTATTTTGTGAGCGGAAGTGAATTTGAATTTTTGGAAATGAAATTTCGGCGCGGAAGCGCTGCCCAAATTTCGTTAGAAAAATTCAAACCATTTCAGCGACCAAAGTTACTTGTGACATGACGATAATAAACGTTAAATTGGATTTCCGGACTAAAACATAACATTAACCGTTTCAGACTATTTTGAACAATTTGGAACTATTGCGAACTATTGGTCTATTATTAGGCGTTTCGTGATTCCCGGCTCTCGTTTCCGACTATTTTCCGAGTTCTTATTCTTCGCAACCCGTGAGTTACACCCCTCTCTACTTTTGTATTTTTAAGTACTCTTTTTGGGGGAAACATGAGATCAAAATTGTTTATGAACGATATCTTTTATGTGCAACTGCTTTATGAACTTTGAATTTACGTACAATGACCTTATGATCTATTTGTCTTTGGAAACTTTTATGAACTTTTGCAACTGTATGAACTTTTGGAACTATTGCGAACTATTGGTCTATTTTGGAATATTTTGTGAAACTTATATGCGTAAACGATTTCATTTGCCCCGATTGGCTTACTTTAAACTATTTTGGCTTGCCCCCTTTTGACATTTGATTAGACTATGATTGTTTGATTGTATTTTGTGCAAACCCTTGATGAGAATATAGACGCCGTAAGTACCTACTACCAGTTTTTAGACAAAAAGTACAAAGTGCCCCGTTTTTAGTTCAATTCATTACACACTATTAGCAATAGCCGTTAGTAAATATGGGTATCGATACTTAGGAGAGGTCACTCCTTACTCGTGGTTCGCGACCTAAGTACATATTACTAAGTTCAGACGAACTCCATCTATCATGAAACTTTGGGGCGTGTTCTGACCAGTTAATCGGTTTAGTGTAAAATCTTACGTTATATTGAGCCAAGTGGTTGATACAATTCAAAAATCATATGTCATTATTAATTACGCATATACTTACTTATCGTCTTACACATGTGGATTAATCCACCGCTGAGGTAATGACAACGTACATTTATCGCCTTGTTACGCAACTTGAACTTTTACAAATATTGAGCTATTTGTCTTTGAACTACTATAAAAGTATATATATTTTAAGCGATTGTATCCGCTATCTTTCTTTTAAGAAAATTTTTACTTATATATACTCGTCGGAACTTTTGACAAAAACTTATAAACTGTAACTCACTCGCTACGTTTCGTAGTTGACACTTTATCTCATGTTTCAGGAAACTAAGCGTAAGTCATGAAGTGCATTGCTCAGGCGGGTCAAGCGGGTTATGTGAAGTGTAATTCGGGAAGAAGACCTTTGTTATTTGGGAATTTTTATAAAAATACTTTATTATGTAATGTTGTCTTAAACGTATGATTCTTGGTTGTATATTTTGAACACTAGTACTTTTCCAACTTTAATTTAAATGATTTGAACCGTTGATTTTAGCATAACCCGTTAAATGATTCTTTGCTCTTCACATCTCGTGTTTCCACTTTAGCGGAGTGTGACATGAATACTTAAAAAGGATTTCCATGTACGTCACTAACTTATTTTTATTTATTCTTTTGTTTCTCATTTTTTTTCTTATTTTTCACTGAGATATATTTTTTATGATAAGAGTGGAGAATGGGGAGATCATGTCGCCTTGCAAGCAGCTGCAGATTCCGTATGTTTTGTTTCCAAGTTTTTCTCACATATATGTTTGTTGTTTTCTGACATATATGATTTTTATGCTTTCCCGAGACTGGATCCTAAGGAAAAGAGGTTGGCATGAATTGAATGGAGCCACCCTAACATGCCATGAGATATATCTGAACTCTGATGAAGATGAAAATACTTATAGTTGTCGCGTTTCTTGTATTTGATTCTCTCCTTTGCTATCTCTTTTTTTGATCATTCACAAATTTTAATATGGTTATTTTTACAAGTTCTCTTTTGTTGGAGGAAATTATAATTACTTGTGAAATTGAGGGTGTTCATGCCATTTTAAATGTGGTAAAAGCAGTTTATGAAGTTTGTTTTGATCCAGTTGTTCGTACAGGTTAATTTTTATCGATTTTTTTTCTTCTTTTCCAATGAGAGTTTTTAGTTGCTTTTAAACACTTGTGATTGTTTATTGAACCAGAATGCAACTCAATGCCTTGCTGCTATTGTCTCTGGTGGAAGAAGAGAATTGCTCTCCTGGAGCGGTGATCCTGGTTTTACAATGAGATGTTTGCTTGATGTAGCTTCTAGGCTTCTTGATCCAGATTTAGAAAGTTCTGGATCCATATTTGTTGGAAACTATATTTTGCAACTTATTCTGCATATATCCTCACAAATGGTGCTACATATACGAGACCTTGTTGCTGCTCTTGTTAGGCGAACGCAATCTTGTCAAATTGTCGGATTGCAAAGCTCATTACTTATTATATTTGCAAGATTGGTATCTCGACCAATTTATCAAATGCATTGATAAATATTGCCATCATCGTTTATTTGTACTTTATATTAGATAAGTGCTAATTATTTATTTTTCATGGTACGGGTACACATGAGTTCGCCACATGTCGACCAATTTATCAACTTGCTGACTACTATCCCTGCTGAAGGCCACACTAATTTCTTGCATTACGTTATATCAGAATGGACCAAACAGCAAGGTAAGTAGTCTTATACCCTTTGTCACTATAATGTAAGCAGAACCAAAAGCATTAGTTTCTGGAAATGATTTTTATGCTTTCCCGAGACTGGATCCTAAGGGAAAAAGGCTGGCATGGATTGAATGGAGCCACCCTAACATGCCATGGGATAGATCTGAACTCTGGGTCGGTTATATTTCAGATACGGGTAAACATACTGCTCCATTTTTTTTTGTTTTTAAAGAAAATATTCAGTAATAAATAACCACCCAGAAAAACGCCTTTAGCTGTTTGTATGGCTTTCTTGTAGTTTTTTTTATAAGCTCTGTCTATATCTTGTGGTTGAAAAATGTTGAAGACTTGTCTAGCTTACACCTGTTTTCATATATCCACTATTCCGCTAACTTTGACATGTTATCTAAAGAGGGTTTTATATGCTTCATGAAAATATCATATTAGCCAAAAATTGAAAAAGTGAATGGCATGTCTGTGTGTGTATATATATGTACGTATTTACGATGCTAATAGTTCTATATTTTCGTGCAGAGATGTCTACAAAAGTGTATGCGTGGAAGGGGGAGATCCCCAACAGAACCAAAGTGGTCCGATGACGGTAAATATATCCTTGACAGAAATCTCATAGTATTATTTAATCACGTTAGCATCTCTTTCACTGCAGGGGAATTATTCTTCGTCACTGATAGGAAAAGTGGATTTTGGAACCATCACAGATGGGTAATTTCAGTAGGATATTATGTAAAGAAAATATTGTTATTTAGGATTCATTTTGAGCAATTGATTGTACAAATGTTACATTATACATAGCGAGTGGGATAACATCGACTTTTGTCTTCTGGTAACAGGTTGAATCTGATGATAACACTGTCTTCTGGTAACTGGTTGCAAATAATGTTGTCTTGATGGCGTTGAATGCAGTCTCCATTTTGACTTATGTAAGAGTCAGCATTCTTCATATTCAAAAATGCTTCTTGCAATCTTGGGCTACGTTTCCTTACAGTATATCCATTTGACTACTTTAATTCGGATATACCAATTGTAGACTCGAGTCTACGAATGTCACCTCTATGGTGTTTGATTAAAATGATGCGCTTGACGTTAAATATGAGAGCACGAACTAATCCATGGTTTTCAAATTTTCTTTTACGAGTCGGCGACGGAGATGAAGAATCGGTCGACGGGAACTATATTCGCATACCCGACGACATGACAATTTCGTACAGTAAAAAAGATGAATCTGAAAATGCTTTAATTGATGCTATATTTCCTTCAATGGAAACCAACGCACATTCTTCGGATTATATTATTTCTAGGGCAATTTTATCAACAAAAAACGAGAACGTTGACGAGATTAATGATCAATTGATTGACAAATCTCACGGAGAGGAAATAGTTTACTATAGTTTTGACGAAGCCGAAGACGATCGCCACAACTTCTATCCGATAGAGTTCTTAAATTCACTTATCATTAGTGTTTTGCCTCCTCATAAACTTCGACTTAAAGTTGGATGCCCCATAATACTATTACGGAATATCGATCCGTCAAATGGGTTATGTAATGGAACACGATTGATATGCAAAGGTTTCCAACATAACGTCATTGATGCAGAAATCGCCGTTGGTCAACATACTGAAAAAAGAGTATTCTTGCCAAAAATCCCTCTATGTCCGTTGGACGACGACATGTTTCCGTTCAAACTGAAGCGAAAACAGTTTCCCATACGACTTAGCTTTGCCATGAAAATCAATAAAGCACAGGGTCAGACAATTCCTCACGTCGGTGTTTATCTACCAGAATTCGTTTTTTCACATGGGCAACTCTATGTGGCGTTGTCAAGAGGGATATCACGTGAAAATACAAAGGTGTTAGTGAAGTCTGCCAAAGATTTTAAACGAGACGGAGTATACACATCAAACATTGTCTATCGATAAGTTTTACATGATGAATAAAATACAAGTGTATCAGAAGTTAATCTTGCCTTTTTATATGGATTTTTGTATTGCAGATTATACATTATGATTGTAGTTTAAATATTTTTTTTTCATGTTATTTATCTTTCCTCAAATTAATTTTTCGTGATAAAATGTCTTTCACCATAATTATGTGAAATATCAATTTTCCGTCACCTGCATCGCGCAGGTACCATACTAGTATTAGATATAAGATTATATATGGTCTAAATTTATATAATTGTCTAATTAATGGTAATAAGATATTTATTAATTTATAGATTTTCTTAAGATCCCGATTATAATAAGTAAGTTATTTATTGGAGACATGTCACTTAATTAGAGTGTCTATTTCCGATTTTTTTTTTTATATCTAAAAATGATTATAATTTCAAATTATTTTGCTTAATATTCTTTGGGTACTTACAGTATTTGTTTACTAGATTATTGTCTCACGATAACACGATAGAAAAAAATAAAATCGTAAACTTTATGCTTATATACACGTTAAAAAAGATATGATGCACTGAATACAAAATTCATATGGGGTTTTTGGAGACGAATAACATCAGGAGAAGAGTGAGAGGTACAAGAAATCTCATGTAAATATGTAATAGATATGAGTAAAATTAACACTCGTTCTAAATTTAGTGAAATATGAGTAAAATATAATAGAAGATTTTAATGGTTTAATATATGAGTAAACACTCAATCGAGTTGAAAGTTAAAGGCTGGTGGGACAAATAACATCATGCCAAGATATAAAGGTGCAAAAGATATAGCTTTATGTTTATTCAAGTGTTAAATATTTTGAATTAGAAAATTTTAGAATAACTATAAGATAAATTATAGTCGAAATTAAGCGATTATATAAGTAAATAGGATTAACAAAGTGAGAGAAGAAACGTTTGTTCTTTTTATTTAAGTGAAGATGAAGAAACGTTTGTTCTTTTTATTTAAGTGAAGATGAAGTGTTGTTAAAATGGGAGAAGAAACGTTTATTCTTTGAATTAGAAAATTTTAGAATAACTATAAGATAAATTATAGTCGAAATTAAGCGATTATATAAGTAAATAGGATTAACAAAATGAGAGAAGAAACGTTTGTTCTTTTTATTTAAGTGAATATGAAATGAAATAGACAATGCAGTTATATATTTGAAGAGGGTGTAAAATGAAAATTATATCGTCTGACATCATCAATATGTTGAAATGAAAGAAGCTAACCCATCTAAGGGGCCTTATTTCGCAATGTATCATTTAAGTCATCTCTTTTATTATATATTAAAGATTAAAGATTATATTACTAGTTTCAATACACGTACGATATATAGTTACTGAAAAATTAACAATAAATATTACATTAAAAAACTATTAAATATTTTAAATATTAGTTTTTACATAAATATGTTTAACTATTACAATGTTGTTCATATTATAAGTCTAATTTTTATAAAAATATATATTATATATAAAGATTAATACCCATTTTATTATACTGTTTAACTAATTTTTACTTTATATATATTTATGTTAGACTAGTCTAGAACCCGCGCGATGCAGCGGCGGCGACAAAGTTGATTTCGTAAAATGGTTTTGCGGCTACAATTTTCAGTAGTTTTTAATCCGTCATCCATATGTTAAGTATAACACTTTCTAGTTTATTATCTTTTGAATCAAAATATTTTTCGTTATCTTTTTTCTCCGAAAATATAAAAAAAAAACTATTTTACGAAACATTGTTGGAAATTGATATCTAGGACCCAAACAGATTTTCAAGAAAAAGCAAAAGGCATATGCTTTAAAATTAGAAAATTAAGAAAGAAAAAAAAATAATAACCAAACTCTGTTTCATTTTCATATCACAGCAAACAATTTGAATGTTTAATCCTCTACAAGTAAGTTCTTAATAAAAAAATCTTATATTTTTCGGTTTCAAAATGCTCGAAGCACCATCTTCTTCACACAAAACAAAAATCAAATCAAATTATGAATCATAATTTACAAAAAAAAAACTTATTACATTCTACACACTAAAACTAACAAAAAAACACACCACTCCATATCAGCAGGTTGATCTCAAAAAATATCAGCTACATGCCGATTTACACACTGATACACAAAAAATATGTTCTATACAAAATTTGGCATATTCTGAAGCCAAATAACTGGGAGGTGAATATCAAATACCAGAATTTGAGCTCCCCAAAAAATAAACACATTAAAAGAACAAGCTTGCATCAATAAAACACCTAAAGTTTTTATGAGTGGTAAACCTCGATTAAAACGAAGAGTTGTTGGATATGCTTGTGATTCTAAAATATATCCCAACATTCTAGCTGGCAAGCAGATCATTCATTATCAAGGGACCTTTTGGGAAAATAAGTCATTGTTTAAAGGCAATGAAGAAGGACTTTCTTGCATGGTGGAGATTGTGAGGTTCTGGTGGTTTCTATGGAAGGGGCTGATTCCATTCCAAGTGTTTTCAATAGGAAGCTCCTGTCCTGAAAAAGATGAAAAATAGATCTGCTTAGTACTGCTTGTAATTAAAGTTGGCAATTTCGACCAATTTAGTTACAAACAGGGAAAACCAGGTAATGTTTTATTTCTAACGGAACAAATGTGTACAATAAAATAAAATAAAACAGCTAAAAAGTACACGGGTCAAAAGTTGTTAAAATTGTATTTTTAAGGCTTACAACCTACTCAATCTCTATACAAATGATCTGCATAAATGAGGATGTCCCCTGCTGTGGATAATAATAGATAAAATGCTAAACGTACTTAAACTTTCTGAAAACTGTGGGCTCGGAATTCCTTGTGCTGCGGATCTGAACAATGGAGTTACTTGAAGTGGGGAATTGAACTCAGAGTTTGGTAAAGGGAATACACATACACCTCCAACATCATTGTTGAGTTCGTTGCAAGATGACAAAATATCTGTAACAGAAACGAAATAAAATCCAAGTCTTTAGGCCACGAAAATAAGGAAGTTACTCCTATAGAAAACAATCATTTACCATTTCAGCAGAACTCACCTTGATTCGTTTCAGAATCAGGTTCTCCTCTATTTTTACCATCAACATGACTGCTTGCATGTAATGAATCAAATAATAGTGGTTTAACTTCACAGAATTATTTTATTATCTACGTTCTGCACAAGTACCGCAAAGAGTTCTTAGATGCTTATCAGTGGTTTTGCTTTCTCCTACTAAAATTTCTTCGAGATTATAATCTTCTTTCTTAGCAACAATATGTTTCCTCCTAAATAAAAAAAAACAATTGTACTAATATTAGAACTTTGATCTTAGTTTCATTTTTTCGGTTTGGAAATTTATACCTCATCTTCATAGGATGCAATGAAGTTTCTGAACCTTGATACTTATTTTTTCTTTTATTGTTGTGCTCTTTAGTTAATCATGCTTTGCTCTCTTTTTACATAAAACAGAAAACCGATTTTTCACAGCATTATATGTCCTGTTTTTAACAGGGGAAACAAAAGTACTCGAATAAAATAAAAAAACAATACAAAATTGGAAATCAAATAAAAGTAGAGAACATTATCTACCTGCCTGAAACCACTTTTGCAATATTAGTCCATCTGTTGCCAAATTTCTGTTGGGCCTGCAAATCGTGTTTGAAAATGATCTCATTAACAAATACGTTAATCATGAAAAGACACGACACTGATATTGGTCACATTGATGAGATGAGGTAAAACAACAAAATTATTGTCCAACTTTACCTCACATAAGAGCGTACCTTCCTCCTTTTTTAGAATCAGAATTCAAATAAGTGAACCATCTGCATTCTCAATTTACCCGAGATTATTAACTATATACAACAATAACTGGGGTGTTTGTTTTAGCTTATTTTCCGGGCTTACGAGCTTATTTGTTTCGTCTTATCTTTCATAAGCCCATTTGACGGATGGAGTAATAAATAATACCTACTTTGTGAGACATCATAGATCTGACCTTTGTGACGGCGGCGGCGGCGACTCATGTTTTGATTGTGTGTATAGTAGTAGAGATGGTGACGGCGTGGGCGGCTCCGGTGTGTAAGTGGATCTCGGTGTGTATGTGGATCTCGGCGGCGTCTCCGGCTGATCAATAAGAGAGAAAGAGGGGAGGCTGCTCAAGAAGAGAGAGAGTTTGTTGTGGTGTTATGTGTTAGGGTTATTTTTAGGGTTAGTTTTTAGGTTTTTTTGTTATGTGTTATGTGTGTTGTATCTTGTGTATAATAGGTTGTACCTCTTAAAAAAAAACTCTTAAAGTCAAACTTCTTAAACCATAAAAGTCAACAAAATGTCAAATGCTTTATATAGGAGTAGAGATATGGATGTAGTATGCGGTAATCTAAATACAAATCCTACAAAATGACTACAGAATACAAAATAGTTTAGTTAATAATTGCTTCTTTAATAATAAGTATTTAAGCGAACAAAGATAATTATATTTGAGTAAATCCATTAAAAAATACTTGAATCCGTGTTTAAGGGTTCTACACACCGTTTAAATCGGTTTGGTATCAGCTTATATTTTAATTTATTAATATTAATATAAATGTGAATTTCTGCTAGATAACTCCAAAACTAAAATAATATTTGGTATTACCAGTGTTCTAAATAACCCGCCATGGCGCCGCCATGTCTCGCCATTTCTCAAGGCTTGGAGTAGCCGCCATGGCGCCGCCATGTCTCGCCGTTTCTCAAGGCTTGGAGTAGCCGACACGAAATGATGGATAACTTCTTTGTAAAGCTTGGTTACTATATTTTACATTAGTTGTATATTGATATATGAAATTATTAACTTTTTATAATTTATTGGTGTTGATATAACTTAATAATAGTAAAAATATATATAAAAGTATATATAAAATTATAAAATATATTAATTTTTTGCCGCTTTTTCACGCCTTGAAAAACGCCATGTCTCGCCATTTCTTGCAAAGCTTGAGGCTTGCTCATGCCGCCACGCCACGCCTTACGTTATCTATAACCTTGGGTATTACTGATGATTATCAATTAATAATTGTTTTAATAAAAATATGTCCAAAGTGACACGTTAGGTTAAAATACAATCTTATATGACATCATCAAAATTGTTTCAATCCTGCTTTTGTTATATATATAGATTAATTTCTATTCAAATTTATTTTAATTTTCTTATCTAAGAACTATAGTTAATTTTATTATAAATAAGTACAACACTTTCAAATTTTCAGTTATATATTTTATTGTCAAACTCTTATTTTTTATTTTTATTTATAGCACCCGTATAATATACGGATTAATATTTTAATTTATAATAAAAGAAATTTGTTGAGTGTAAACTAAAAATGCGAAAGTGTTTTTAAATAAATGTTTGTTATATTTTTTAATTGTCAAAATTTTATTAGAGATAAATTTTGAAGTTAATTACAAATAAGTTAAAACAAATGTCTACAAACAATTATATACATGCATGTACAACAAAACATTATAAGGAAAATTGTAAGGAAATTTAAAGAACTTTGATCAAACTGTTTCTTATTTTAAATAATTTTGTTTTTTAATCAAATAAACCAACAATCTTCGATAAGTTGTTATTGTATGAGAAAAACATACATTTCGTTAACATTATATATAAAGTTAACTTAAAATCTCATCAATTTTTTAACATGATCTATTTATAAAACCTTTTTATAATTAGGTGTTACATATACTTTATACATTATCATTTACATTGATTTAGAAAAATGAGGAAATCAATGATTATTTCATATTTAATTAACTTTAATAAAATAAAAAAACATTTGGATATAATTAATTATTGAGCCCAAGTGGGACAACAACTCGTTATCTCACATACATGTCATGTATTTTCGAAATAATTTATATAACCATTATCTTTCAATAATGAAATATTTGTTTAAAATATATATTTATTTTCATTTTTGTTCTTTCGGATCCATTGTACTATATTTGTCTCCAGCGAATATCTAAAACTTTATGTTTTTTTTTCATTTTGGGCCATTGGGTAAACGACTAACCTCCACCCGCCGGTAACGAAACCTACGTGAAGTTTAAGTAATAAATCTTTTTTCCTTTTAATGGTTTTTTTTCTTCTAATTATACCTGTATTTTTATGTTTGTCATTTCAGGACCATCGTACTCTTTATTTGTCCTCACTGAGTATCAAAGAGTTTAGGTTTTTGTCTCATGTGGGCTATTGTGTAACTGTCGTCGTTTTAATTTAGTGGGAAGGTAACCGGATGGAGGAGGTGAGCCGGTTACCCAATGACTCAAAAACTTAAACTCTTATATAATCATTAAGGACAAATAGAGTACAATGGTCCCAAATGGATAAAAATGAAAGTATATATATATTTAGAAAAAAAAAAAAATCAATAATTAACGAGATTTTAAGTTAATTTCTAGATACAATGGTAACGAAATAAAAGTTTATTGGTTTTTTGATAAATAAATTAAAAAGAAAAAAAAAAGAGTTAGTTACATAATTTTTGTGTAGTTTCACCAACATTATATTTCATACTATTTAAGACTAAGAAGTATATAATCTGAATTGTTTTTTAAATGTATTTGAATATTTAAACCATATATAAAAGTTTTAAAAAAATGTAAACCGTGCCTTTTTAAAATGTCTTACAAAATTTAAATCATGTCTTTCTAAAACGTGTGAAAGAGTCTTAGTTTTAAATACAATTGTGACTATATTTTTTTATACTACTCAATAAAGTATGTTTTACATCATCAGAATATAAGTCATCGTGTAGTAAGTATTTTATTTTGATATAAATTTTAAATACAAAAAAAACATTTTTTAAAGAAATAATGAAACCAACTTTGAATGATTAGAAGGAACAAAACAAAATACACGACCGAAAAGATGACAAATGCCAAACTAAGTTGATAATATGGATAATTAAACCTGTTTATAAAGATTTTAGGTGGCCAAACTAAGTTGATAATATGGATAATTAAACCTGTTTATAAAGATTTTGACCTAAGAAATTTTTTTATTGGTGAAAATACAATTTTAACCTTTTTGAGTAACCTACATGGCTACATGAATAATAGTAATGCATGGTTTTCACTTCGTATGTTGATTTACAATCTACTTAAATATATTTCTCAGATTGTTGGTCCTTCTAAGAAGAAAGTATCGATGATCGAACACACCAGAAGAAGATCGGACTTTGGGCTGTCAAACTACCTTCAATTGACACCTTCATGGTCCGAAGAACACTTGCATATATAACTGAGAAATCTTGTGGCCTTCAAGGGGTTAAAGAGAAACCCGGACACCTAGAGAAGAGAGTAAACTTCTGGTCAAAGATTAAACCTCCTCATTTTGGGATGAAGATTGCATCCAAAAATCTATTTAATGTCTTTGGATTCATAACAGTTGGTTTATCGATTGGGACTCTAACTAAATTTCCGATTGGTAGATGGCTTTTGCTGAAATTTCCGGAGTTTTTTAGTCTTGGGTGGTTCAGAAAAGGCGGTCCAACATAGACAGAAATCGCTAGCTCTTCTTTTAGAATGTGGTTTGTTGGCCATGGTTTTAGTCATGTCAATCTTGTTACTTCTCAAGATGCGAAACCAGATATAGAAATAATCACTAGACTAAACGGACCTGAATTCGGTTATGTGTCTACTTCAATAATATTGATTCAGTGTGCTCTTATTGATTTAAAGCAACGCGGGGATCTTCCAAAAGGTGGTGTCTATACTCCTAGGATTTTTTTTGGACCAACTGATCTTCAAAAATGATTACAAGAAAATGGGATTTCTTTTTATGTTATTTCAAAGAGTATTAAGTCTAGTTAGAAATGAAATTCTACATTGTATTTATTCAACAATATTCATATAAGTAAGTATTAAACATTGATATCTTGTTTGTGTTGAACGTATTAAACATTGATATCTTGTTTCTGTTGAACGTTTCGAATGATTTCCGTTAACACCTTGTCGGAACTCCTTCCAACTTTCATGGCATTCTTTGCTTCGTCTCCTATATTCGTTGCTTTCTCCCTTAATTTTCCATCAGTAATTACCTGTTTAACCTTCTCCGCAATCTCTTCACCTTAAACCAATTTCTCACCCAACCAACGCCAAGTTCTATCCCAAATTCCCAATCCTACGGTCTCCACAACTCCAGCATTCACTTTCTGATCACCGAGTAGCGGCCATGCCAACATTGGTATCCCTCTTGTTGCTGCTTCCATTACTGAGTTCCATCCGCAATGGCTAACAAAACACCCGATGGCAGGATGTGATAGGATCTCTTCTTGGTACGAATCGCCCACTAATTCTCCACTTCTTTGTTGTCTTCTTTGTCAACAATCTTAGATTTCAACACCCACAAGAACTTTTGCCCGCTTCCTTCTAATCCATTTCGTAATTCTTTTATTTAATCTCTTGACATAGCAGTCCTGCTTCCGAAGCTTACGTATACAACTGATTGTGGTTGCTGTTGGTCGAACCACGAAAGTGGTTGTTGATCACCTAGTTCCAACTTATGTGGTTCAAAAGGCCCGATTGCAAGAAAAGGAGGGAAATCATCGGGTATAAAGTTGCCTTGATTTACTGCTGGTATTGTTTCTGTCTCAAATTCTTGAAAGGTGTTGAAGAAAATCCCTTTAGATCTACTTAAAGCGCGAGCATTTGAGACCAAAGTGTCGGTGAATAAGTGGTTGGGTATGAAGAAAGGCGGTGGAAGTGTTGAGATATCAAATGGGGACAAAGCGTAACTGAGGTTTCCACCACGGGTATAGAGCTATCATTTGCTATTAAGTAGGGGACATACGACACGAAAGAGGTAAATCTTGGAGTGGTGGAAATAATATAATTTGGTACACCAATATCATGGGCAACTTGGTGACCTCCAGCAGCAGCAGCTGATGTAATGTCAGTGAAAATAGCGGAAACTGGTGGAAATGTTCTAGATAAAAGTGGAGTAACAAGATAAACGGAACGAATGATGGATTGAAACTGAACAAAGAAAGGGTTAGCCGTAGCGGGGTTAGGAGGTGTGTAAGGATTGATTTGGAAGTCAAGAAGGTTAATCATAGGATAGGCTGCTAAGAAAGCAGTGATATGGGAGAACTCCGCGGGAGAGACTAGCGGTTGAGGTGTGATTCGGAAGTCAAGACGATTAATCATAGGATACGAGCATACCGGCAAGACGAAGGATTGGGGTCAAATGTCCCATTCCGGCACCGGGGAGAAGAGCAATGTGTGGGTGTTCCATGATGGAATGGTGGTTGGAAAAGAATTTTTCTAGACAATAATGTTATGTGGTCGATAGAATGTATGGATCAAAACAACCAATCTTCTATAAGTAATTTATCATGGAACAAGTACATAGATTCTCACTTAACGCTCTTCTCATTTAAATGTTGTTGTACATTCTTTCCTCATTTTGTTTGACAAATTATCATTACTAGTGCAAACTAGCGCGATGTTTTTCGTCTATAGATTTATCTTAGATAAAATTATATGAACGTTTGTCACATCGTTTTGGGAATAAGATTATTGTTTACTGTCACAAATGAATTAATAAATTAATGTCGAAGTTTATATACAACACTCAAATGTTAAAATGAATACAAGATAATTATATACATGAGGAGGGGTTGTTTGTTTTTGCCTTTTCTTGACGATATATATTTGTCATTCCTATCATCAAAGCATGTTTTCTGCCACTCTGTGAGTTTTATAAACAATACTACTAGTTCCAACTTTACATGTATGTACATTCCCCTCTTAACAAGAAAAAATTCAAAGGATGAATGTCGAATCAACGGTCAGAACTGCAGCCATCGCCACTATCATTGTTGTTAGGGCTCTCCCGCTCAAAGTGCAACTCCACACGGAACTCGGGACCTGCTATTGCTTTCGCCTTACTCCCGACTTTATCCAATTCCGTTATAGAAAACTGCCACAAAGTCCAAAGGCTCAAATTTAGAAGCTGGTTTCCATTAAACGTTTGGCATTTTATAAGATATTTTTGTACCTGTAGCATGTTGTTTTCAATGAATGCAGTATTGAAGCAAGCATAGAATAGACGACTCCCAATATTCTTTTCATAGAATGTGACACATACATCTCCATAAACCTGTTGAACCATATGATATATCGTTAATGATTTAGTAAAAACTTAAACTTTAGAAAACGCGCTATCTTTTGGTCATTGCTTACTAAAATCGCACCTGTACTGCTTTATCAAAGTTGCGCTCGTGGCAGTTCTTTTCATCGGATCCTTCTTGTTCTGATATGTCCCCTTGGTTATCTTCCTCGATGAATGAGTAAAAGTGCCGAAGACTTTCAATACCAATATTGTTTATTTTTTTGCAGTTATTCTTACAAATGAATTCAGATGGACGATAACGCTGTCCAGGAACCTGTAGAAAATTTGGTGCTAATTCAGATGATAAAACAAATCTGTTGATAAAGTTTGTTTATCTATAAATGAAGCATGTCATACCTCTTGCATTTCGCACATAGTGAAGAATATCGTTTCTATATTTATGCTGTCATGAATTCGAATAAGCTGCAACTTTCTAGTACTTGGTTTAGGAATGATCACATCTGGAGGACGACCCTCCGGAAAGGAAAGAGATTTCTGCCAGTAGTGAACATAACGACGTTGGCTTGGTATTGTCACCTGCCCAACATTCACATATTTATAAACACTTAACACTTTCTTCCCAGCATATATAATTGACCTATGTCAAGAAATAATTTAATTACTCCGAGATTATTTGTGGTCCGTTTATCTGCATAAACCTGAAGAGCATCCTCTGCTAACATTCCAGTGTATGTCAAGTACGACGACACCATCAACCCTGTACGACCTTTACCTGCCTGTTGAATTTAAAGAGATAAAAATGACGGCAGTGAAGATTTTATGTTTAAATACAACATTTGCCCTTTACCATGCAGTGAATGACGGCAATATTCTTTTGGTCACTTGCAAGCCACGAGTGAACACTTTCACAAAACTCCTTGACCATAGGGAGAGGTGGCACGTGATTATCATCAAACGGGAATCTCTCCACACGATCATCAAAATGGGATGGATCATAGTCTTCCTCTATGCATAAGTTATACACCTGCAAGTTACCGTATGAAGAAGAAGCAGAGAGAGAATGTGAGAAAACACGCAGCTTTTAGTACACTTATTCATTTTAGGTCAGTAAAGTACCTTGTAGTGACCACGATGTCTCATTTCCAAAACATCCTTGACCTGCCACATAGGATTGCGATATATGGCTTTCATTCGCTCTGCAGGAAATGACATTGCTAATATACGAGGGGTGATATATGACATATCGAGATCATAACCACCTACTAGCAACCGCCTTCTTTTCTGAGATACTAGCCTACGTACAAAGAAATGTTTGGAGACATAATCGATTAGTTGATATTGCGCAGCAAGAGCATCCTGATTGTTAGTGGCGGTGGCGGCTCCTGGAAAGAGTGTAGTAGCGTTTGCGCCCATTATGGTTTACTAAAGGAGACTATACTCTCAAAAGATCACCTGTATAACACATTACAATAAACCTAAAAAGTCGATAAAGATACACTTATTGAGCTCAGAAATTTAAAGAAAACAGTCATTGTTATTCATTATGTACTTGGCGCGTCTCATGAGTAATAATTTGCACCCGGTACAAATGACGTATCCACAACCTTAACTAAAACCCATCTATGTGCTAAACTTTCTTAGGAAACTAGTCGCTAACAGCCAAACTTCCTAAATATTCTTTTGTTGGCCCTCCGTATCTGGGTGATGTAATCACAAAAGAAGGAGGCTAGGCAGATCCCAAAAAGATTGAAGATATTTTTCATCGGCCACCACCTAAGGACTTGAAGGATCTAAGAGGATTCCTAGAGAAGATTTGCTAAGGATTACGGGAAAACCAATGACTAGTCTACTTAAGAAGGATGCTTATAAATGGAACCCCGAAGCTACATCATCTTTTGAAGAACTTAAGATGGCTATGTCTAATGCACGTGTAATATGAAGGTGTTGTTTAGAAGAGAGTAACGATACGTTTAAGTAGCAATAATAAAAGAAATAACTAGTCGTTAAGCTTAGTTGACGTAGTTTTTACCTGTATTTCTAGAATGTCATGTGTATGTATTCTGTTTCAAGGCATATGTTTCCGATTTTGTTAGGGATATAATTCTAACATCTTGTAATTTCGCTACCATATTATGGTTACCTCGGGAATCATATAGCATTCAGAAGAATATAAACGCCAATAATCTCAATTACCTAATCACCTTTTACAAATTATCAATGCATATTGCTATATCGTGTCCACATTGCTACAACGATAACACGAATTTCATAGAATACAATTAAACAAATTATGCAGCACATATAACATTGTTATACGATTTGAATTAATCTACATTATTGTTTAAAACCGTCGCTAAGATGATCCGAAAAAGACAATGTAGACGAAATGAAAAATATATAAAAAATTTGGTACCGATTGATAAGATGAAAAGATTTGGTTGGGCTTTGATCCTTGGAGATTAGAATCCTCCTAAAACCCTAACTGAATGAATGATTGACAAAATGGTCCAAAAATCGTAATATGATTTCTTACGATTCTTGGACCAGAAGGTAAAAAATAGAATGATGATGATATTATTAAGGGAGGAAGAGAAGAACGAGAAAAACATGGTTTGGCGGGCAGAATGTCTAAATTTAGAAACACAAATCTTCAAAATGATAATCATTTTTTAGCCCCACAATTTCTCAACAGAAGGATAAAAAAATTTTGTCATTGGGTATCTCTTTGTGTGTGTTACAATGTGTGTAGGGGTGTAAATAGAGCTCCCGAGTTCTTCGAGATCGATTCTAAACTATTCAAAATCGTTTTGGCTTAAGCGAGTTGAACTCGAGCTACTCGAGTAGACATTTGAGTTGAGTTTGGATTTAATGCATTACCACCTCCATACAATGATGAGTACTCTATTAAACCTGAATCAATAAATTTTAAGAGTGGTTTATCTGTTGAAGATTCTTTTGATGATGTTTGTGCATTACGGTCTAAAGCTAATTTGCATGAAACTTGTTTTTTTGTGCATAATGTGATCAATTTGAATGATACTACTAGTCTAAATGAAAATTTTAATGTTGTAGCATGTCAAACATTAGAAGAGTCAAGTAACTAGGAAGATTTAGATGCAAAAAAGATTGTTAATGTGGCTTCTATAGGTATAGAGTTAAATTTGAAACTAAAATAATATTGAATACAGTTAAATATGAATAGTGATGAAACAATAATTGTTTTCGCGTTTATACCGTTTGTTCATTAGAGTTTGAAGGTGACATACTGTTACAACAACTTGCTAGATGTTTCCTAGTGTATTTATAAATGTATACACTTTGACTCAAGACGTTTGGTGTATTTGTAAACGAGTAAAAAAACATGGGTCATTGTCATTGTACTTACCCAGCGACGGGGACCTAGAGTCATCGAGTGTTAGTATTCCCTATATGTCTAGGGATCTTATCGTAGAGGTCGTGGATAGGAGTTTTACTGCTAGAGAAGAGGGAATTCGGTTGCTTAAAAGAAATTGATCAATGCCCCAATTGAATATTGAAGAAAAAGAGAGTTCAAGGTGGAAGATTGGATGTACATAAGGTTGCAACCTTTTAGGCAAACATCTATTCAAGATAAAACCAATCACAAGTTAGCTACTAAATTATATGGTTGGTTGTCAATATCGGAAAGTCACTTATAATCACTTATAATCGTTTCCACATCTACAAGATCGAAATTATAAAATCTTACTAAAATAATAAATTTAACTAGTCTTAAACTTTAAAGTCATTATACATACGTTATTCTTTTATTGTTAGTTTATTATGCTAAAGAATATTACTTCTACTACTATCTAGATATATATAACTAATATAAGATTGAGCAATTTATAAAATACAATATTACGTTTACTTAAATAAAACGACTTAAGAATTTATTATTAACAAAATCCTTTTACTGCTAGGCTGCCATTAAAAAGATGGACCTCCATTAGAAAAAGAAAATAAAACGACTAAATATATGTAAATTAAACAAATATACATATATATAAATACAAAAATAATATTTAGTTGTTTATATATATAAACAACTAAATATTATTTTTGTAATACTAACCGTTTAAAATATGAAGTGACATCCATGCACGAATGAATGAATGAATGAGAGAGTTGAGAGGTTGAACTGGAGTTCTGCCATTTTTGTGGAAACCAAATCCTTATTCGATATGCAACAGATTTTATAATATTTTAAAATAGTAAAAATAGGTAAATATTAAATTTGATTAATTAAGAGTTATCTCTAGCATTTTTAAAAAAAGAAAAATTTGATAAATTATATTAATTACTATTATAAAAATGCGGCACATATCGACGTTTTTTTCTTTTTCGAAATATGGAAAAGTTATTATTGTCAATGACGAATGCAACATGTTTGTCATTTCATCTTAAGATATTTAATTTACTATAAAAAAATATTATTATATGTAATAAACTTGTTTCTTTATTTTATTTTTAAGGTACGTTGTTATTTTACTCTCTTTTAAAAAAAATGCGAAGGAAAAGACCAAATTAAAATCATCATATTATCATTTTCTTCGTCATCCTAAAAAAAAACTAAATAAATATGTATTATTTTATCATCGTCTTCATCATTTAATAAATCGAAATGGTTATCAAAACCAATCAGATATGTGGGTTGAATTGAAATCGGTGACTTGAAATGAAATCGTTGCTCGAAATAGTACGAAGGTTGATTTGAAATCACTGAGTTGAGTTCAACAAGTTTCATCATTTGTAAATAACGTTCTTAATTAAAATCGGTGCTTGAAGTTGGTTACTCGATTAATATTCTTGTTCTTATCTCTTGTGTAAGTTTCATTATTGAGCAAACTGTGTTTATTTATTTTTATTATTTTCCTATTTTAAAGATTTGGATTATCATATATGTAAGATTTTGTATGTTTAAATCTCTTATTTGTAGTTTTATTATTATTTATTTTTAAAGATCTTGAAATCTTTAAATACTATAATGAAATACATATAGAAAAGAAAACAATAGATTCCGATGGTTTATGTTAATTTCGAAATTGATGTTGATTTCAATAAATTATTATATTAATTTAGTGAATTTTTAATCGAGAAAACAGTGTTAACCGAAAATTTCTTTAGGAAAAAGGAATACATCGAAAAACCTATCAAAGAAAATGACTTTTTGATCATCAAGTTATTACTTACATATTGACAAGTAACTTGAAAAACATCATGGTGATCCGATCCTATGTAAAATCAGATTGTTTTTAATTGTAGGATCGTACGATTCTATAGTCATGATTGCGATTTTAACAACTTTTGAGAGACTGTAGCTTATACTCTACAAGTTGGTCAAGTCTTCGGTGCATCCCACTTTCCATGTTTGTGTGCTCAAAAAACATCATGGTGAGCCTTCACATTCTTTAACCTACTTTACCACACAAATTCTGAAAGGGTTTTGGTCAAGAATAGGAAAAAGAAGGGTGACACTACAAGAAAATAGTTAGCCCGTATATTACAACAGATACACAATACTTCAAATAAACGTCCACCTCAGCGAATGTTCATAAGCGATAAGAGATGACTAGACATTTGAAGCTTATGTACAACACATGTCGACCAAAGTATTCCACCAAAACCAGTTCTGTTAATGATTTGTAATTGTGCATTTTCACGGATACAAGATGCTACCAACAGCTCAGGAAATACTTACAGGAGCTATTTACACTTTCAAAACGCCAATCGTGCACAGGTTACAAAAAAAAATGGAACTATAATATGTTTTCATTCAGATCTAATTACCTTTTCTCAATCCAATAAGAACCAAAGGACATGACGCAAATGTTTTTAAGTAAAAAGTCACAGAATTCGATAAAAATGCAAAACACCAAACCAAAAACAAAATGTATATAGATACAAATGTATTATCTCACCAATTTTGCGTCTTTCTTTTTTCTGTTTTCTTCATAAACTTGAATCCAAATCATTTTTTTAACAGCAGAAACAGCATATGTAAATTCCGCATCCTTTATCTGCAACAAAATCATTAAAAATATATCGGCTTTTGAATATAACCACAAAAAGTGAATAGAATTATTAGAATGAACACCCAACAAACCTGTAAACGAAACGTAAGGGATACGAGTTACGTCTCATAATATCACACACATACACTTGTTTATCTTTGGATCATCTGCCACTTTCTTTTCTGTTAAATAACCAAAAAGAACAGAGGTTTAATAAGCGAGATACACTTTTGAGTTTAAACCGCAATTTTGGGTAATTAACAGAGATGTTTACAAATTTTAGTATAAGATCATAATGAACTATTTCCGTCTAAACTTTTATTTTGTTTTGTAATATCGCCTGCACTAACTCTTGATGATTTTTGACTCCACTAAATGAGCTAGTTAATGAGAGCTAAACAATAAAAATAAAAATAAAAACATAAGATTTTTTTATATAATATGTTTTTCGTTTTTATGTAAAACACTAGTAAAACAATAAAATAATGTTTTTTTTCTTTTTATAATATATAGAAAAATTAAAAATATTGGGTAAATAGGACAAAAAAAAACATAATATTTTTTATATAATATATGTTTTCCGTTTATATGCAAAACATCCGTAAAATAATAAAATAATTTTAGTTTCTTTTTATACTAAAAATGTGTATGTGTTTGAAGAAAAAATATGTTATGTATTTTTTTAGAATTAATTTAAAATACAAGTGTTAGATTATATAAAGTAGAAAGGTTAATTAGTTTTATTTAATTAATACTTTAAAATAAGGATTAAATTATTTAAAGTAAAGGGGTTAAAATGAAATTATTAATGGTGACATCATCAAAATGATCTAATGGTTAAAATTAAAGTTGGATTTTCATATAATGGTTAATACTTTGTCAAGTGATATTTTAGGCCTCTCTTTTATTATATATTAAGATTTTAAAATTTTTACTATTCAATATCTTATTTTTAACATTAAAACATCAAAATAATTAAATGCATTGGCTTTAATTTCAATTGGGAAGAGTTTCTTGATAATATTGATTATGAAAGTATAATAGATAAATTTGCTTCAAAAAATGCTAGAAGATCGATGTTTACAATATAATAATGTAACTCGTGTTTATTATAATGAAAAGTATTTATTATAAATTTATAGGTCTTTTTTATCTTTTTACACTAGGCCTCCGAAATGTTAGGGTCGAATCTGCCAGTAACAATGAGAACAACATTGTCAATCATGTGACCATATCTGCGAGAAACAGAAATATCAGTTCTTAAACGATCTTAAAAAACTCAAATTAATATGCACTTTTAGATGTTTAGGGTCCCAATCGATCAAAATTATCGTAGATACTATAAGAATGGCTAGCAAGATACATACTTAGAAGAATAAATAAATCTACTTACGTTATATATTCGAAGGTTGACATTGGCATGGTGGCTTGGCATAACATGTGCTTGTACTCATCAACCAATTTGAGAGTGCATTTTCTACAGTTGTAGTGGTATGCAGAGGTGAAGGTTCCGCAAAAAAAATCGCCATAACAATGATTAGTAAACACAAACTAATCCTGCAAGGATCAAATTTATAGATAAAACGGTTTTTCGTCAAATAACACATTTAAAAAAATTAAAAGTATGCTTAAAACCATATAACACACCCTCCATACTATATTAAAATAAATGTCATCTTAATGTTATGTATCTTTATCAAGGTTATAGATAACGTAAGGCGTGGCGTGGCGGCATGAGCAAGCCTCAAGCTTTGCAAGAAATGGCGAGACATGGCGTTTTTCAAGGCGTGAAAAAGCGGCAAAAAATTAATATATTTTATAATTTTATATATACTTTTATATATATTTTTACTATTATTAAGTTATATCAACACCAATAAATTATAAAAAGTTAATAATTTCATATATCAATATACAACTAATGTAAAATATAGTAACCAAGCTTTACAAAGAAGTTATCCATCATTTCGTGTCGGCTACTCCAAGCCTTGAGAAACGGCGAGACATGGCGGCGCCATGGCGGCTACTCCAAGCCTTGAGAAATGGCGAGACATGGTGGTTTCATGGCGGGTTATTTAGAACACTGATCTTTATCTTTTTGTTTTTATACATTTAACAGAAGCTCAACGGCATCTCTACTTTTCTCAAACGAGTGTCTTTAGATAAATATCTTTAATCATTAAGTAATTCAATCAACGTCGAAACTCGAAAGTAAATCAAGCGATGTTTATGGTTTTGTTTCACGAGACTTGAAATACAAGTGCTCAAAGGATCATGTTTATTTGATCAAAACCACCACTGGTTTCAGTGACATCATGTAGTTGGCCAAACAAACAACGACATAGTACATACGCTCATAAAGTACTTCCATATACATATTACTCATATCAATCTTATCCGAATGCACTCCTTTGTAATATTAAGCATTCAAAAACTTAAAATACTTATTACTTAGTACTTACAAAAGCCACATACTCAAAATGATCAAGCGCAGAAATTGATCGAAAAGATCCGAAAGAATTAGTAAAACCTATGCATAAACCGGCACCATCATTTTCCCAACAACATCCAGTTGTACATAAACTTCATGTCTTTTTTTTTCTTAGTAATAATTAACGTCTTAACATGGTTATAAAATCTAAATTAGGTACGTGTTGTTTTTCAGTCTCAAGTAACCTTATGGTTGTTCACGTTGGATTGTGATAAAGAAAACATAGATTAACATATATGATTTGAAATTTTTAATGAATAACAAGTGGGGGGAAAGTGACTCCTTAAGCCCTAAATGATGAAAATTCTATGACCGCTGCCAACGCTGCCGTCCCTTCCTCGTCGGTGCGTTCGTCGGTGACCGAATCGATGGCACCGATTCGTCGGTTGCCATCGTCGGTGGGTTTTTTTTTTTTTCGTCGGTTTCTGGCGGAGAAAGGGACGAGTAGGAGTGGGCCTCCTGCTTATTTAATTAATGTTTTTATTTTTGATAGTTGAATAAAAAGAATTAAAATCCTATCGTTAAACTACAAAGGTCAAATTTTATTTTTTTAAAATTAATTTTTTTTTTAATCCTATATATATATATATACCTACATACACAATTTTTATTCAAAAATTACAATCTATCTCTACATACATTTTATTTTTTTTCTAACACAACACAAAACAAGCACAAATCGCATAAAAATGGATTCCGACTCAGATATCGAAGATTACAAAGTGTTAGCCGCGACTTTTGATCTGGTACAAATGACAAATTTCGTTAACCGAAATCAACGTATTGAATAATTCAGATCTATTCAACGATTTACTTCAAGATCGTGCTCCATCGGTTAATTTCAATATTGTTGGGCGTAATTTCACAAAAGGATATTATCTCCCCGACGTAATTTATCCGGAATGGTCGACACTTGTCAAAATGTATAGGTACCCGATGACGGACGAAGAAATAAGGTAATCGAAATTCCAAGAATCAGCAAGAAAAGATGTGGAACGAGCGTTCAGTGTGCTTCAGTCGCGTTGGGGAATCATTAAAAGTCCCGCAAGAGCATATAGTACACAGAAGATTAAACGAATCATGTATTGTTGTATCATTTTACACAACATGATAACCAGGACAACGGTCGCAACATGTGTCGGTTGGAGGAAGATTATCTTGCAAACGAAGAAAATATACCGACTCGTACGTGGGAAGACAGACTTGCAACATATAGGCATATGGACAAAGAGTTGCGAGATCGGCAAGAGCATCACGTGCTTCGTGGCGCTCTTATCCAACACATTGCGACTCGCCCACCATATTTCCGTGCTCGTTAATTTATTTTAGTAATTTTTTTTTTTTAAATTAATAACATGTTCCTTTTTTTATATTAATAAATGTAATGTTCTTGACCGGAAAACGATCGGGTGGTTAAAGGGGGGCGGCTCGGAGAAAAAAAAAATAGGGTTATGATATGTTTTTTATAATTGTTTTACTAGGCTTTAATAGGCTTTAAAATAAAGCCCAATTAATGGGTTTTTAAAAAAAAAAAATTAATACATTTATTATAGAAAAAAGTTTTAAAAATATAAATATTTGTTTTAAATTTTGTTCGTTTGTTTTATAAGTGTTGTCAAAAAAAAAATATAATATAAAAATTGTTGTTTTATTGTATATTATGTTTTATTGAATATGTTTTAAATATATAAAGTGATTGAGTGTGGGTCCAGAAAAAATGACTGACTGGTTACTATTGGCAGTGATTTAGTGAGTTTGGTGTCAGTTTAATGTCAGTTGACGTGGTGCTGAGTTGGCAAAAACTGACCGTGTCAGTTGGGATAACGGTTGAGAGTGGTCTAAGAACCTATGTAGACAAGAGCTATAATTTCTAAGATTAACATCAAAACTTAAAATAAAGATGAAACTTAACGATATTGAAAATGATTGAAAGACCTAACTATACGATTCTATAAATATGTCAAAATATTTAATTGATGTATTTGAAAAATATTTTATCTTAATATATAATAAAAGATAGGCCTAATGTGACAACCGTCAAAAATCTAGGTACTTGTTTAGCTGCTATGTCGGTTCGAAATCATTAGTCACTCTTTTATCGTATTCGCTTTGTTCTAGTTCGAAACTGTTGAGCCGGTACCTTGTCGGAACTAATGTCGGAATAACTTCCGGAATCAATTTTATAAGTCCTAATACCAAGAAAACACATATTGAACTTTCCTAAGTTCATAACTAATCATAATTAAGAACTTTCGGTTAACAAAGAGGTCCAACGAAGCAATAACGTAAAAACGAAAAATCAGAAAAACTGAATTTCTGCCCGGTGCGCCGCACCCCTTTGCTAGGTGCGCAGCACCTAGCTGCAGATTTCAAAATTTTTTCATGTTTAGTCCTTGCCTCGTTTTTACACAAAGTTTAACCAATTAAAATCGACCTAGACCACTAATTACTGCAAGTTAACAGTCCCAAAGATGCAGTATTATTACTCTTTTCTTTTCCATTCATTTTCATTTTTCTAAAATCAAAACACACCCTAAAAACACACACTTGCATTTTCTCTCTATTTGTCTTCAAGAAAACCACATAAACCAGAGGTTTACAGCCACAAATCCACCATAGAAATCCATTATTTATCCATACAATCGTTCAAACCATCTAGAGGAGCAAGGAGGTGCCATTTATTTTGAAAAAGGACCAAGTTTGTAAAGATTTTGAAGCACAAATCCGACCAAAAACATCATCCATTCGATTTCCTTCGGTAGAAACCTTTCTCCTATCTTTATTTACTGTTTTTACTAATTGCATGTTAGATATAAACAATAAAAACGAGTTTTTATAAAGATTTATATCACTTTCTCTACAAAAACGATTTTTATCTAGATGATACTTAGATCTATGTTTTTGTGGATAAAAGTTGTTTAGAAACCATAAAAATGATGTTTTATAAGTTATCTACTGGTTGCATGTCGAAATCCTTGTGTCACAAAACGTTTTTAGCAAGAAAAACACCAAACGGGAAAGAGACAGCAGCTAGGTGCGCAGCACCTGTGCTCAGGTGCGCAGCACCGAGCTGCTGTTCCCCCGAAAATCGTCGTTTTACTAGTCTAAAACTTGTACCCACATTCTGGACTTTTGTCAATAACATTATTAGACTGAGATAAATAAAAATGATAATGATGATGACTTGTGTTGGACTTATTGGACTTGTGGTGAAGTTATTTTGTGTATATGTATGTTTTGTGAGCGGAAATGATTGTAGGTTATGGACATGAAATTTGGGCAGCGCTTGAAATTTGGGCGCGGAAGCGCTGCTCAAATTTCGTTAGAAAACCTAAACCATTTCAGTAACCAAAACATGTTTAAGATAATAATAACTTTGACTTTGAACTTTCGAACTAAAACATAACGTTAATCGCTTCGGGCCAAATTTTGGAATAATATTGGACTTAACACATAATTATAAACAAAAGTTACCTAATCTTATATAAAGAACTTAATAAGACATTAACTTTTAGACAATCTTGGTATTCTTAGGCATTCCGTGATTCCCGGCTCCGTTCTCCGACCGATTCCGAGTTCACTCTCTTCGCAAACCGTGAGTTACACCCCTCCTTACTTTTACATTTAAATATGTCTTTTTGGGGGAAACATGAGATCAAAATTGTTTTTGGACTATGGCATTATGTGAAATTGCTTATCAAACTATTTTGACTTATTGAAATTGTACGACTATTTGACTATAGGTACTTATCGGACTAATTTGACTTTTGGACTTATAAACTATTTTGACTCTCAAACTTATTTGAACTACTTTGACTTTTGACTATTAAACGTTGACTTTTGACTTATTAAACTTTGACTTTTGACTATTAAACGTTGACTTTTGACTTATTAAACTTTGACTTTTGACTATTAAACTTTGACTTTTGAGTTATTAAACTTTGACTTTTGTACTTATAAACTAATTGGACGACTTTCTATTTATGGAAACTTTTGAATTAAAAGAACCATTTTTGTACGAACTATTTAGACGACTTTTAGACTATTTTTGGACTACTATTTGGACTAATATGCGTAACAACATCAACCGTTCGGATTGGCTTACCTTAGACTCCCTAGGTTTGCCTCTTTGGATACTTGAATAGACATTGATAGCTTGGTTGTATTTAAGTACTAAACCCTAGGTGAGAATATAACGCCGTAAGTGCAGACTAAAAGACTTTTAAAAATGTTCGACTGAAAGTCCCACAATTTTCTTGGACGACTATACACACTATTAACACAAGCCGTTAGCATATATTATGGGTATCGATACTTAGGAGCGGTCACTCCTTACCAATGGGTAGCGACCAAGGTACATATTGCTAAGTCCTCGCGGACTCTGACTGTAGACTTGACTAGTGGGCAGGTACTTGACTAGAATCGGATTAGTGTGTAGACTAAATCTTACGTATATTGAGCTTAGTGGTTGGTACAACTCGAGGATCATAGGTCTATATTACGCATATACTTACGTACTGTCTTGCACATGTGGATTAATCCACCGCTGAGGTAATGACTATGACCCCTTTTGCTCGCTACACTATTTGACTTTGTATTTGACTTAGACTTACTTTGGTCGCACTTGAAATTGTTTTGTACGTACTTGAACTTATTTTAAACTTACTTAAATTTATTCTAAAGTACTTGAAATTGTCTTGAAATTGGGTTATTCTTGAATTTTAAGCGCTTAAATTTAATTAAGTTACTCTCGAATTTTAAGTATCAAATCTTATCTTGAAATTCTTTGACCTTGAACTCTTAAATTGAACTTTTCTTCAATTCGCAAACTGTAACTTACTCACTACGTTTTCGTAGTTGACACTTTATCTCATGTTTCAGGAATTAAGCGTAAGTTATGAAGTGCATTGCTCAGGCGGGTCAAGTCCATCATGTGAAGTGTACTTGGGGAAGAAGACCTTATTTTGGGAATTTTATTTAAAAACACTTTTGTTATGTACCATGGTCTTATATTGAAACTTGGTTGTATCTTTGACTTGTACTTTTTAATTTAAATCTTAACGACTCGAACCGTTATTTTTAGCGTAACCCGTGAAATGATTCTTTGCTCTTCACATTCCGTGTTTCCGCTTTAGCGGGGTGTGACAGACTTGGTATCAGAGCACGGGTTATAGTGAAAACGGTTTTAAAATCTTTCAAAAAGTTTTCGAAACCAAAACTATAACCAAGGCTTTTCAGAAAACGTCATTTTCGGGTTCAAACTTTAGTACGTTATTTTCCGCAATTGCATGATTAACTTTTTCAACTATGCGTGACTTGATCAACCACCCGTAGTTCAAAATGAATTATGCAAGAACGGAAAATGAAAGGCTATCGTTAAACGGTTTTTGAGTCCATAAATTCCCGGTCTTGTCAATTCCCGACACTCACATGATTGACCCGTGCATGCATTTTACTTACGTTTTTCCTATTCTTAGTTTCCCCGTACTTATGTAACTCTCTATTCGCAGATACGCCATGTCTCAGTCCTCGAACTCTCGATCCCAGACACGATCACTTCCCCGAGCCGCCTCCCCCTCTCACGAACCCTCTGAGGGCCACACCGCATCCGAAAGTCAGCCCCACCAGACGACTGACCCAACGGAAGACACGTCCCAGACCATCAGTAGCAGTAATGGGTCCAGCCCAAGGACGGTACTTCCACCTCCTAGGTTGGTGCCCGTTGCAGCACCACAACCCCGAGGACCAAATGCTGGAGCACCTATGCATCCGCCGTCGGGCCCATTCCGACCCGCGCCTCCCCAGTCTTTCTTGGACCCCTACGATCCCGCCTTTCGCACTCCGATATCGGAGCGTTACGCATGGGATCGTCAGTTCATTGAGGAAAGACGGCGTGCGCAGGAGTCCGGACCCTCCCGACCCATGATGCCACCTACTCACCAGCCTCTTCCTCCGGACGCCTTCCTCAACCTGCACCGCCAAGTCCGTGGACTTGCCGAGGAAGCCCAGGAGCAGGGCCTTCTTTTATTTGAAGTCTCCGATGCTGCAAACGAGCTAGCACAGCAGTCCCGGCGGATCATACTGACGGCTCAGGCCACCGCCCGGACCGTCCAGTGCCTCGTCAGAGCCTGCATAGTCATGGGAGCACTTGTCGCAGCTCTCGCCGCCATGATGTTCTTGGAAGAGCGTTATTAGACATGTTTCCCTTTTACTGTACTGTACCGGCTTAGTCGTAATTTTCCCATTGTACACGACTTAAGCCACTACTTATTATTCCTCTATGTATTGTACTTGTATGTTTCTCTTAGTGAATTTGTCATGTGTACCGAAACTTCTTATTATTAATGAAAATTCTATCTTCTATCATTTGGTTTATCGTGTCTTGTGAACTCTGTACTTGTTGCGAACACTATGATTCTATCTCCTAAATCATAATCTTGCGTGTACTACTTGATCATTCGTGTTAGTCTCGTGCTATGACTATCTATGGGCACTTAAATCGTAATTCTTATCATATCTCATCCGCACGTTCTAAACCCAACCTAAATTCTTTCTATTGCAGAATCATGGCACCCCCGAACTTGAGTGCTAGTGACCTCGCCGAGCAAGTCATTGCCCAGATGAACGCAGCAATACCTGACTTGATCGCCCAGGTAATCGCCGGAGTGAGCGACAAGATCTTCAGAGGCGATAACCCCGACACCTTTTGTTCGGAGATCAATCATGACAACAACCTCCCTTCTCCTCCAGCCCCCGTCACTCGAAGGAAAGGTGAGAAGCGTAGGGCTAGTCACCAACCCATAAGGGGCGACCACGACAAGGAGCCCGCCATCAGACGCCGAGAGTATGCTGGACCGCACCCTAAGTGCGGTAAGTGCTACCGGCATCACGTTGGGGACTGCCCAGCGTGCTACTCGTGCAACAAAATTGGACACCTCTCCCGACATTGTCATGAAAATGCTGCTAAGCAGAACGAGGACGAGGACCTTGGAACTAACCCCTTACCTCCCTCTCCTGCTCTCTTCCAACGAAGGGAGAACAAGAGAAGGAAACTCCGCCACCAAATATCACGGACCAGCATCCCCCAGGGATACCCCACCATACCTCGAACCCACACTGTACCGCACACCCGATGCAGCAGATGCCCCTTCCACCATGTCTGGAAGTGCCCGGTATGCAAACTTTGCAACACAGTGGGACACTACCCCTGGTGCTGTCCAGAAAATGCGAACAGAAGGCTGCTATGTCTCGAATGTGGGAGCAACCAGCACTTTCGTGAGGATTGTCTCTTAGAGCATACCACAGAGACCCTCAGTGCTCTCGCAATCACAGCCGAGGAAACCTCTCAGGACCTTAAAGCAACTACCGGTACGTTCCCTGTCAAAAGACCCTTTTTCCTTCCGCACTAATTGATTCAAGAGCTGAAGAAAACCTTGCCCCTTAGAGATTGGACATCTCATCAGTTAGGACCTCAGGCTTTACGGATAGTTCCTCTCGAATATGCCAACGATCCATTAGTCGCAGCTACAAATGCAAATTTAGGATTCCCAGCACGTCGTTCGCCCAAAATTCTTCCACCGACCCAGCTCTTACCGAACCATCAAGCCTTGACACTATCGTCGGATAGACCAATCACCGCACTATTGAATTAAGGTCGTTCGTTCCGATAAACTCACTAGCATCCCGTGAAGGACTACGACGCACCCTCCGCTCACGAAGTAGAGTATAAATCTAAGGAAGGCCGAGTCCAAGACACCTCTGTGGTCGAGGATCACCCAAAGCTTTCCTGAGAAATTGCCCGGACTACCGCCGAAAGCGACGAACGGAAACTCCAAATAAATCTTGTTCCTAGCACGGCACCAATAGCCAAGGCTCCCTACCATCTAGCACCACTGGAGATGCTAAGGCGGCCAAAGCCGCTGTAGGAACCTCCCAACCCTAACTCTACCACACAAAGTCAACCCGGGGAGCCCAGCTTCCCTAACGAGAGACAGACAGACCCATCCGTTGTACGCTAAGCGTCATGAACTCATCAAGCAGACCGTCGTGAACCAATAACCATCCCCGAGAATCGACAACCAGTCCGAGTGGTTGCAGGATGCAACATACCTCTCGAAGGTCGACCCCGCCCGAGTTATCACCAGGTTCGCGACATTTTGACCAACACTTGCGAGGACCGCATGTTCCGAACCCGATGCAAACCACCCAAGCCTTTCCCCTGTTAGTACGCCTAAACAACACATCGCCGGTATTCAGGGACTTAATGAGCAAAGTGCTTAGGCCATACTTGAATGATTGATAAACCTTACTCCTCGCCAACACTCACGCCTACTCAGGGAAGATCCTGTGAGCATCCCGAGCTCACCCTGGAACCCTTCCAAGGTCAGGAGTCGTACGCCAATTTCCCTAAGTTCGAACGCTGACCCCGAGCAGAACACTTCCCGACTCTATGGTCAACCTCGAAGGAACTCAGACCCAGGCCAAACGTAGCTTGTAGCGCCAAGCCCCTAGCATGAGCTCTGAAATCCGAAGGTATTCGCGAACCCATTCCCGTCAAGGGCCATCGAATTGTTATTCCATTTACCCGGGATCCGACTTGCTGTAACCGGAGTTCCCGAGAATACCATTCTGGCCGGACATCGTGTAAGGACACCACCCTGTATCCCGCCAAGTGCTTCACTTACATCGAGGTCAAGGCAGGACACCGAAACTCACCCCACTATTAGTCGATCTACGTCCCCCCCCCCCCCCCCTCCTTGAAGTGCCCTCCTGAGGATCGCCAGGAACGCGACTATACCTCATCACCTCTCACAATTCGCCTGTCTTTAATCGGGTACACTTGCGTCACGGACCCCGTGCCAGCACTAAGTGTGAACCCATCAGTCTATGCATGGGCGCAAGTGTCAAACACCGCCCTGTCGGCTAGGAGCTGACGGTTGACGACTTGCAAGGTCCTACGTCTACCTCTACTCGCGAAGGACCGGAAACGTTCCCGTACTCGGCCAAGGAGCCGCGTGACCATCTGGAAGTAAAACCTCAATCCCTTGGATGGCAATAGGGTTATCCCTTATGATACCGCCACGGAAGGAGGACAGTCTGCTTCGGGAAATGCGGCAAACTAAGCCGAAGTACACCGGTTCAATCTAAGTCTCGGGATATGCCGATCCGACCTCTCATCGTTTATAATTTTCCCGACCGTCTCCCAATGTTCTTACGTGCCCCTTTTCACACTTGTAAAGCGTTCATCGGATGAGACCTTTGTCATCTTCCTCTAAACAAGGTCAAAACCGTTACCGAATCAACTCCCTTGTTGAAACGCTTAGGTTGTCGACTTCAAGGTCAAACGACCTAGACCGAACCTTGTCCCCACCTCTGAGTTCAGTGGAACCTCCGACGTAGCCCCACAGCCGCGTGGAAACGCAGGGACCGAAATCAGTCAGGAGAACCCACCACGATCCGATGGCAAAATCCTTCCCCATGAGACGCGCTAAATTTCGGGACGAAATTCCTTTCAACCCGGGGAGAATGTGACAACCGTCAAAAATCTAGGTACTTGTTTAGCTGCTATGTCGGTTCGAAATCATTAGTCACTCTTTTATCGTATTCGCTTTGTTCTAGTTCGAAACTGTTGAGCCGGTACCTTGTCGGAACTAATGTCGGAATAACTTCCGGAATCAATTTTATAAGTCCTAATACCAAGAAAACACATATTGAACTTTCCTAAGTTCATAACTAATCATAATTAAGAACTTTCGGTTAACAAAGAGGTCCAACGAAGCAATAACGTAAAAACGAAAAATCAGAAAAACTGAAATTCTGCCCGGTGCGCCGCACCCCTTTGCTAGGTGCGCAGCACCTAGCTGCAGATTTCAAAAAAATTTCATGTTTAGTCCTTGCCTCGTTTTTACACAAAGTTTAACCAATTAAAATCGACCTAGACCACTAATTACTGCAAGTTAACAGTCCCAAAGATGCAGTATTATTACTCTTTTCTTTTCCATTCATTTTCATTTTTCTAAAATCAAAACACACACTAAAAACACACACTTGCATTTTCTCTCTATTTGTCTTCAAGAACACCACATAAACCAGAGGTTTACAGCCACAAATCCACCATAGAAATCCATTATTTATCCATACAATCGTTCAAACCATCTAGAGGAGCAAGGAGGTGCCATTTATTTTGAAAAAGGACCAAGTTTGTAAAGATTTTGAAGCACAAATCCGACCAAAAACATCATCCATTCGATTTCCTTCGGTAGAAACCTTTCTCCTATCTTTATTTACTGTTTTTACTAATTGCATGTTAGATATAAACAATAAAAACGAGTTTTTATAAAGATTTATATCACTTTCTCTACAAAAACGATTTTTATCTAGATGATACTTAGATCTATGTTTTTGTGGATAAAAGTTGTTTAGAAACCATAAAAATGATGTTTTATAAGTTATCTACTGGTTGCATGTCGAAATCCTTGTGTCACAAAACGTTTTTAGCAAGAAAAACACCAAACGGGAAAGAGACAGCAGCTAGGTGCGCAGCACCTGTGCTCAGGTGCGCAGCACCGAGCTGCTGTTCCCCCGAAAATCGTCGTTTTACTCGTCTAAAACTTGTACCCACATTCTGGACTTTTGTCAATAACATTATTAGACTGAGATAAATAAAAATGATAATGATGCTGACTTGTATTGGACTTATTGGACTTGTGGTGAAGTTATTTTGTGTATATGTATGTTTTGTGAGCGGAAATGATTGTAGGTTATGGACATGAAATTTGGGCGCGGAAGGGCTGCCCAAATTTCGTTAGAAAACCTAAACCATTTCAGTAACCAAAACATGTTTATCATAATAATAACTTTGACTTTGAACTTTCGAACTAAAACATAACGTTAATCGCTTCGGGCCAAATTTTGGAATAATATTGGACTTAACACATAATTATAAACAAAAGTTACCTAATCTTATATAAAGAACTTAATAAGACATTAACTTTTAGACAATCTTGGTATTCTTAGGCATTCCGTGATTCCCGGCTCCGTTCTCCGACCGATTCCGAGTTCACTCTCTTCGCAAACCGTGAGTTACACCCCTCCTTACTTTTACATTTAAATATGTCTTTTTGGGGGAAACATGAGATCAAAATTGTTTTTGGACTATGGCATTATGTGAAATTGCTTATCAAACTATTTTGACTTATTGAAATTGTACGACTATTTGACTTTTGGTACTTATCGGACTAATTTGACTTTTGGACTTATAAACTATTTTGACTCTCAAACTTATTTGAACTACTTTGACTTTTGACTATTAAACGTTGACTTTTGACTTATTAAACTTTGACTTTTGACTATTAAACGTTGACTTTTGACTTATTAAACTTTGACTTTTGACTATTAAACTTTGACTTTTGACTTATTAAACTTTGATTTTTGTACTTATAAACTAATTGGACGACTTTCTATTTATGGAAACTTTTGAATTAAAGGAACCATTTTTGTACGAACTATTTAGACGACTTTTAGACTATTTTTGGACGACTATTTGGACTAATATGCGTAACAACATCAACCGTTCGGATTGGCTTACCTTAGACTCCCTAGGTTTGCCTCTTTGGATACTTAAATAGACATTGATAGCTTGGTTGTATTTAAGTACTAAACCCTAGGTGAGAATATAACGCCGTAAGTGCAGACTAAAAGACTTTTAAAAATGTTCGACTGAAAGTCCCACAATTTTCTTGGACGACTATACACACTATTAACACAAGCCGTTAGCATATATTATGGGTATCGATACTTAGGAGCGGTCACTCCTTACCAATGGGTAGCGACCAAGGTACATATTGCTAAGTCCTCGCGGACTCTGACTGTAGACTTGACTAGTGGGCAGGTACTTGACTAGAATCATATTAGTGTGTAGACTAAATCTTACGTATATTGAGCTTAGTGGTTGGTACAACTCGAGGATCATAGGTCTATATTACGCATATACTTACGTACTGTCTTGCACATGTGGATTAATCCACCGCTGAGGTAATGACTATGACCCCTTTTGCTCGCTACACTATTTGACTTTGTATTTGACTTAGACTTACTTTGGTCGCACTTGAAATTGTTTTGTACGTACTTGAACTTATTTTAAACTTACTTAAATTTATTCTAAAGTACTTGAAATTGTCTTGAAATTGGGTTATTCTTGAATTTTAAGCGCTTAAATTTAATTAAGTTACTCTCGAATTTTAAGTATCAAATCTTATCTTGAAATTCTTTGACCTTGAACTCTTAAAGTGAACTTTTCTTCAATTCGCAAACTGTAACTCACTCACTACGTTTTCGTAGTTGACACTTTATCTCATGTTTCAGGAATTAAGCGTAAGTTATGAAGTGCATTGCTCAGGCGGGTCAAGTCCATCATGTGAAATGTACTTGGGGAAGAAGACCTTATTTTGGGAATTTTATTTAAAAACACTTTTGTTATGTACCATGGTCTTATATTGAAACTTGGTTGTATCTTTGACTTGTACTTTTTAATTTAAATCTTAACGACTCGAACCGTTATTTTTAGCGTAACCCGTGAAATGATTCTTTGCTCTTCACATTCCGTGTTTCCGCTTTAGCGGGGTGTGACACCTAAAATGTCACTTGGCAAAGTAGTAACCATTAGATAAAAATCCAACTCTAATTTGAACCATTAGATCATTTTGATGATGTAATCATTAATAATTTCATTTTAACCCCTTTATTTTAAATAATTTAACCCTTATTTTAATTAATAATAATTAAATAAAACTAATTAACCTTTCTACTTTAAATAATCTAACACTTGTATTTTATAATTAACTAGATTATTGTCCAGGTGATAGCGCGGGAAAAAATAAAAATTGAATCGTAAATTTTATGTTTATGTAAATTTTAATTTATTATGAGAAAATAATGTTATACGTATAGTATATATATATTTTTATGTTTATACACATGTTGTTTATAATTAAGATAACATATAACACATTTACTTTTATACACATGTTTAGATATTTTGTATTAGGAGATTTTAGAATAATAATAATAAGATTTTAGAATAATAATAAAGTAAATCTTAGTACAAATTGAGCGATTCTATAAATAAATTATAATTTTGTTTTTTATTTTAGTGTAAATGGAATGAAAGAGAGAATATAATTATTTATTGTAAAAGGTTGTAAAATGAAAATAATCTTTGATGACATCATCAATCTAATCTAACAACTGACATCGAAGAAGTTAACTCATACAAGTGACATTACTTTGCCATTTGTCATTTAAGGTCATTCTTTTATTAAAGAATTAAAGATTCTAAAAAAATACAAAACATATTTTTTCTTCAAACACATACATATTTTTATTATAAAAAGAAACTAAAATTATTTTATTGTTTTACGAATGTTTTGCATATAAACGGAAAAACATATCATATAAAAAAATCTCTTGTTTTTTTCGTCCTATTTACCCAATATTTTTAGTTTTTTTATATATTATAAAAAGAAAAAAGAAAATTATTTTATTGTTTTACGAGTGTTTTGCATAAAAACGGAAAACATATCATATAAAAAAATCTTCTGTTTTTTTTTCGTCCTATTCACAATATTTTTAACTTTTTTATATATTATAATTATTTTATTTTTAATAAGGATTTTTCCGAATTACACAGTAAATGTTTAATTTAACTTCACATTTGCTAACATAATCATTATGTCTATATAACTAATAGTTTTTTATTAATCTTTTTATATAAGTTATATGTTCTTTGTTAACATTATATATTTTTTGATATAATTCTCCGCGTATTAGGTGAGTCAATAAGCTAGATGGTTAATAAAATGAGACATTTCATGTGTCATTTTTTGGGATAAGCATGGTTCGGTTTGGGTCGGTTTTTGTATAAAAACCGAAACCGAACCTAAAATGTTGGCTTTTAGAAATTAGAAACTGTTCGGTATGGTTTTTTTGGTGTCATTTTTGGTTCGTTTCGATTTTTCGGTCTTAGAAAAAGTCGGACAATAGTTAACATCTTAAAAAAGTGAAAAAAACGCTCCTAACGGTCACTAACAGTAACTTCTAACGGGTTGTAACGGATCTCTTAAGAAAACCGGTTAAAACCGATTTTTGAAAATAACTGGTTTTAACCGGTCAAAAACCCGAAAAAAACGCTATTCTCCCAAACCATTAACCGATGGTAACCGGTTCAGTTATCCTTAACCGGTTCCGGTTTTCCCCTAACCGGTTTTCGGCCTAACCGGTTCCGGTTGACTTCCCTGTTTTCTAAAAAACCGTTTTCGTTTTTTCACCTCTACTTTGGTTAAACAAACAATATAATAATACGTAGCAATTACATATAAAAGTTTATTTTTGTAAGTTTATGGCAAATGGTTCGGTTCGGTTTTTTTGGTTCGTTTTTTTGGTTAAAATTAAAACCGAACCAGATATTTTGGTTTTCGCTTTGGTTCCGTTTTTTCGGTTACCTTACTATCTTCTATTGATTACATATGTTTTAGACACATATTTTAGGCAGATTGCTAAAAGATTATATAATTAATGTTCTCTAAAATTAAGTAAGAGACAAAAGTAACGTATTTTCCTACGTTAGGATTAGCGTAAGTGTTATTTGTAAATCGAATTTCAGCGATGTTAGGTGAATCGATGATTATTGATTTGAGAACATCGATCGTAATCAGTGAACGTAAATTTCAATGGAGAAAATAACTGTTTCGAAATCAATTTCAAAAGAAACGTATGTTTTAGGTTAAGGTCAAAGATAGCATAAGACCTCAAGATACTGCCAAACAGTTACATTTAGTATTTGATACAAATTCAATTAGTCGGTGACAACTTTTGCAACGAGGTTGATGCTTATTACGTTTGGATATTCCTGGGACTGGGTGTGTGCATTTGCAACGACATAGATCCTTGGTAGGCCCATATCCTGGGCCTCTAATAACCCCAAAACCTGGACGTTTCCTGAAGAAAGAAAAAAATATTAATCAGAAACATATTTATGTTGTAAAAGAACATATAAAATATGTAAAACTTCCAAAATTCCATACCCGCTACTTGGAGTGTAGGTATACCATATAGTCTTTTCAGATGCTAATTGAAGTTCTACATAACGGCCATGTAGCATTTGCCCATAACGTCGAATGGCCTGCAAATATAGACTTAATGTTGATTACATTACATATATCTAAATAGGAAGGAATCAAAGCACTGATGTACCTTGTGAGCTACTGTAGAAGAGGCAAATCTAACATGTGCATAACCTTTGAAATGGCCACCTTCTGTAATAAGATCGACCGAAACAACTTTACCAGCATCCACGAAAAAGTTAATTCTGCAGGGTAAGTTACTAGTTTGTCAGTAACATATATTTATACCCAAAAGAAAAAAGAAAAGAAAAGAAAGAGAGGCAAGATCAAGTTTAGCATACATGTCCTTTTTCGTAACGGACGGACTTAGATTACCCATAAACAAATACTTCTGGCTACAGGAGTATACATGAAATAATTATCAATCTGAAATAGATATAATTCAAATTTTGTTGTAACATAGAGTTGCAAATTCATTCCCAAAAGAAGATAACATACTCGTCACTCGGAGTGAACATATCAAAAATAGTCCTTTCCTCGGATTCAAGAAGTTTCACAGCATGGCCTATTAATTTTTCCTTGTTACGTTTAAGGGCCTGGAAATAGCATTTTTAAGTTGTTAAAAATTTACACTAATCAAGTGTTAATTACATATGGAGAATCAGGAAATATATTATACACCTTTTGGGCTGCTTCGGAGGTATGAAATCTAACATATGCATAACCTAAGCGGTCCTCTCTCATCATACAGTGAAGTGTGATCCAATCAATTTCCTCATCATTCTTGAAGAATTCAACTCTGAAAGGGTGACCAGTTATTAGTAACGATAATTTAAACCTTTAAAAAAAACCTTGTACATGGTAATGTAACTCGTTAATAATAATCGAACGAATTTGTCATAAGACACGTACATGTCACTTTCTTGGATAGAGGGGCTAAGATTATACATATACAACAATTTGGATCCTCCGGGCAGAGGAGGAAATGGGGATATAGGCTGCAGCCTATTTATCATTTGTTAATATATGATAAAGCTATAATAAAATAAAACTGAACTTGAAACATTGATTTGAAAAAGAAAAAAGTTTACATAAACCATTCTCTTCGTAATGACATTCTTGGTTTTAGCCTACACTGGCTTCTTAGGTTTCTCGTCCTACATATACAATAAAAGCAAACATGGTTAGAATCAACTTAGCCAAAATGTACCACAATAAGTGCGTGCAAACTCCGACTCACTGGTTTTTCGGATGTAGGAAGTACAAGCTGTTCCTTTGAAGAAAAATCTTCAGGTGGCTGCAAGATAACAATCACTTACTTCATTTATAATCACGATATTCAAGATAACAATCATGTAAATATAAAGATGATTGAAAAATGCAAATTGTGACCATACCTCCCAATCATCAGAATCATCGGAACGCTCTCCATTGTTCTTTACGGGAGCAGGATCTAAAGCTCTGTTCTCGACTTCCTGTAAATTTACATTAATGAAACTTTTAGTTCAGTATATAAATTTAGACGAAAAAAACTTCACAACGAATTTCAAAAACACACTTACTTCATCTGGACTATCTTTAGATTCAGACTCACCACTTAAACCGTCCTTTGTAGCTGAAACAATCTTCGTTTCAGCCGCCAGAGGTTCCTTTAGGTCCACTTCCTACAAAAATATAAATAACCATACTTATAACAATCTTGGTATACATTCCTGCTACATCGAGAAAAGTATTAATGCGACCATCACTTACTTTGTCAGACGACGCTTCACAGCTCGACTCCTTCGCTTGCTTTTCTACCACAACCTGTATTTTGTTATCATTATTAAAAAACAGCAAGAAAGTTCATGAACCAAACATTTTCCTAGAAAAAGGAAAAATTATACCATCTTCTCTTGTCTGTTTTTCCGTTTCCTGTCTCTCTTCTTCTTCCGAATAACATCCGGTTGAGACACAGCACCACAAGTATCGTCAACTGTCTTCACTTTCTTATTACTAACTAACTGATTCTCATCAATCTCCTCTGCACATCTCTTATTGCCTAATAATAAACAGTAAAACATTTCATATAAACTAAGCACGATATGTAAAAAACTCATTTGATAAAAATATTAACATATAGTTTTAAACTTTTTACTTGAATCAACAATCTTGGCGACTGGCATCTTTGGTTCTTCCTCCTGTATAAATACAGTAAAGCATACTTAGAAAATAACAAATTATCGGACAAGGAAAAAGGAACGACTATCATCTGAACAACTACTACTAACAGTCATACAAACGTCGTCAACCTAAAAAAAAAGAGTCATACCGTCTTCTCTTGTCTGTTTTTCTGTTTCTGGACTCTCTTCCTTTTCTTATTGCCTAATAATATAACCAGTCATATAAACTAACCACAATATAATAAGCTGTAATTTAAACAAATGTACAAAACTAATTACGAAAAATATTTACATATAATAAACCTTTTCAAAAACTATCATCTCAATTTCAATAATAAAAGTATACATATACATATACATATACAAGTAAAAACAATCATAAGATAAAAAAAAAAAGAAGCCGAAACTACCTTTAATAATTAAACTGTCTGCAGGAGGATGATCACGACGGCGAACCTGAAATTATATCGAAACAAAAAACATAATCAGATAAAAATACAGATTTCGATACAGATTTAGAAACAACAGTACCTTCTTCATTGGTTCCGGCATCTCAATTTCAATAACTGGAAATAAAACAATAGAATATGATTGTTAACCGCCACACTGTAGGGTTAAAATTACAAATATAGTCCTATTTTCGTTTTTAAGTATTTTTTAATCACATTTCTTATAATTATATTATATGTTTAAATAAACTACAAATATAGTCCCTATTTTCGTTTTTAAGCATCATCCAAAAATGCTTTATATTAACTTTAAAGTCATTATACATATTCTTTAATATAAATGCTTTATATTAAAGAATATTACTTCTACTACTATCTAGATATATATAACTAATATAAAATTAAACAATTTATAAAATACAATATTACGTTTACTTAAATAAAACAACTTAAGAATTTATTATTAACAAAATCCTTTTACTGCTAGGCTGCCATTAAAAAGATGGACCTCCATTAGAAAAAGAAAATAAAACAACTAAATATAATAGTAAGCAAGTAAATTAAACAAATATATTTAAATTATATAAATAAACAACTAAATATTATTTTTGTAATACTAACCGTTTAAAATATGAAGTGACATCCATGCACGAATGAATGAATGAATGAATGAGAGAGTTGAGAGGTTGAACTGGAGTTCTGCCATTTTTGTGGAAACCAATCCTTATTCGATATGCAATAGATTTTATGATATTTTAAAATAGATAAATATTAAATTTGATTAATTAAGAGTTATCTCTAGCATTTTAAAAAAAAGAAAAAATTGATAAATTATATTAATTACTATTATAAAAATGTGGCACATATCTGCGATTTTTTCTTTTTCAAAATATGGAAAAGTTATTATTGTCAATGACAAATGCAACATATTTGTCATTCCATCTTAAGATATTTAATGTACTATAAAAAATATTATTATATGTAATAAACTTATGAATCATTTCCAATATTTGAATTAAAGACAAATTTAACTAAAAACCGAAAGATTTGTTTTGTAGACTTTTCTTTATTTAATTTTAAGGTACATTATTACTTTACTCTCTTTTAAAGAAAATGTGAAGGAAAAGACCAAATTAAAATCATCATATTATCATCTTCTTCGTCATCTTAAAGAAAAACAAATAAATACTGTATTATTTCGAAAAGACCAATGGTTTATGTTAATTTCGATATTGATGTTGATTTCAATAAATTATTATATTAATTTAGTGAATTTTTAATCGAGAAAACAGTGTTAACCGAAAATTTCGTTAGGAAAAAGGAAATCATCAAAAAACCCATCAAAGAAAATGACTTTCTGATCATCAAAGTTATTACTTACATATTGACAAGTAACTTGAAAATTTAAAGAATATATTGACACCTTGAGAAAGAATAATGACAACTATGTTGTATTTCTATTAACCTTTTACCCTATTATTATATTATATCGTAGATACAAACAAAAATGACATAAAAAATAAAAGAGACTAACCTAAAATAATTCATAAAAAGTAGCAAAAGAAATAAAAGAAAAAGTCACAAAGGTAAGATCAAAGCGACGAGCGATCCTACAATCCTACTAACAATCTCTACACCGATCCTATCAGATTGTTTTTAATTGTAGGATCGTACGATTCTATAGTCATGATTGCGATTTTAACAACTTTTGAGGGACTGTAGCTTATACTCTAGAAGTTGGTCGAGTCTACAGTGCATCCCACTCTCCATGTTTGTTGCTCAAAAAACATCATGGTGAGCCTTCACACACATTCTTTAACCTACTTTACCACACAAATTCTGAAAGGGTTTTGGACAACAATAGGAAAAACAAGGGTCACACTACAAGAAAATAGTTAGCCCGTATATTACAACAGATACACAATACTTCAAATAAACTTCCACCTCAGAAGCGATAAGAAATGACTGGACATTTATATCTGCTGAAATGAAGCTTATGTACAACACATGTCGACCAAAATTACACCAAAACCAGTTCTGTTAATGATTTGTACATGTGCATTTTCACAGATGCAAGATGCTACCAACAGCTCAGGAAATACTTTCACGAGCTATTTACACTTTCAAAACGCCAATCGTGCACAGGTTACAAACAAAAAATGGAACTATAATATGTTTTCATTCAGATCTAATTACCTTTTTTCAATCCAATAAGAACCAAAGGCCACGACGCAAATATTTTTAAGTAAAAAGTCACAGAACTCGATAAAAATATGCAAAACACCAAACCAATAACAAAATGTATAGATACAAATGTATTATCTCACCAATTTTGCGTCTTTCTTTTTTCTGTTTTCTTCATAAACTTCAATCCAAATCATTTTTTTAACAGCAGAAACAGCATATGTAAATTCCGCATCCTTTATCTGCGACAAAATCATTTAAAATATATCGGGCTTTGAATATAACCACAAAAGGTGAATAGAATTATTAGAATGAACACCCAACAAACCTGTAAACGAAACGTAAGGGACGAGTTACGTCTCATAATATCACACACATACACTTGTTTATCTTTGGATCATCTGCCACTTTCTTTTCTGTTAAATAACCAAAAAGAACAGAGGTTTAAAAAGCGAGATACACTTTTGAGTTTAAACCGCAAATCTAATTAACCGCCAAATCTTCTGTTAAATAGTTACCTTTTTCTGGAGGTGGTTGGCTAACAATAACATGCATAGTCGTAACTCCACCAGGAACATCATATAAAGGACTCCTGCATTCTCCCACCGTTCTGTGGTTCTCCAATATCTTTCCTGCACTAATTATCTTTACATCTTTTACCGTCTTCGGACCATTCACCTTTTCTGTCAAACCAAAAAAGTTTACATTATTTCCAGTGGTTATCAATAAATGAAACATAAATTAAGCAAGTATGAAGAGGGGGGGCACAATTTTGGGTAATTAACAGAGATGTTTACAAATTTTAGTATAAGATCATAATGTACTATTTCTGTCTAAATTTTTATTTTGTTTTGTAATTTCGCCAGCACTAACTCTTGATGATTTTTGTCTCCACTAAATGAGCTAGTTAATGAGAGCTAAACAATAAACAAAAGAAGGCTCAAGCGTAATTTCAAAATTCGGTTTTGAGACACTATAAACCACCTTAAATCATCCAAACAAAGGAAAAATAACACGAAAACGGGACTATTAGGCAAAGATTTCTTAAGGTCACACGTTCGATGCATTCTAGACATGAAAACAATCACATATACAGCTAAACACATCATCATTTATATAAATATTAATATATCCAGATGATCTTGAGAACAGATATAATAACGGAATTCAACCATAAGAGACTCTACGAACCTTTAGGCCATTGAGAAAGGATGCTTTCTTTCAACGAAGCAACACTTGCAGCTACTGGAAAGCTTTTAGGACCAATATCCGATCCATCAAGCAAGCGAAATTTTATCTCTAAAGAATCTTGAACTCCAGACATCTTCCAACTTTCTTTATAACACAAGTTGTATGTATTCTTCTACTGTTTCCAGTATTCCGAAATCGAAAAGAAACAATCTTTATCAACTCAATTAGAAAACCCAAGTAGCTATACAAAAAAGGGCTTTCTTTTGATCAAGACCCATCAATTCAAATCTTCACCTCTGAAAAATTCATAAATTTATTATTTGCAGAACAATAATAAATAAACCTTAGAAATTCTAATTTAAGGGCAATAATCAAAAAGGCATTAACTTTACATAAATAAATAAAAAAACCCATAATTTTTTTAATATGGGTATTTCAAGAAACTTAAAAAAATAACAAAATTATGAAAACTTTAGCTTCAAGAAACAAAAAATATCAATCTTTATTTATGGGTTTTTCAAGAAACTTAATAAATAGCAAAACTGGGTAATCTTTGCTATAAAAAATCCAATCTTTTTATATGGGTTATTAAAAATGATTAAAAATTACTAAAATTAAGTAATCTTTTTGATATGGGTTTTTCAAGAAAGAATAGCAAAATTAAGTAAATCTTAACTAAAAAATATCCAATCTTTTTATATGGGTTTTTAAAAATAATTAAAGAATTACAAAATTAAGTAATCTTTTTGATATGGGTATTACAAAGAAACAGAAAAAAATTGAGAGAAACCTTAAATTGAATTACCTAAATTGATGGTCAACAAACAGCAAAAGAAGAAAGTATGATTTACTCAAATAATAAAGAGGGGTGGGGTATATAGTTTACGAATCAGTCAAGTGGAAACCAAACCAATAATGGAAACATTAATAATAATAATAATAATAATAATAATAAATAAATAAATAATACGAAATCTTGTTTTAACATGTATGATGACGACAAAGAAATTGGGAAAAGCAGAATAAATTCATGTATACTATTATACTTTATACTCTTATTAAATCTCCACATCGCCTATGATTCCGTGCCGGAAATTATTTTTAATTTGATTTGGGCTTTGGGCTTTAGTTGGGTTTGTGTTTTATTTCTCCGATCCAGCAAAGAATCCAGCAAAGAAAGGCCATGTTCTCGCTGGCGTCCTACCATCGTTCTGGATTTTGCTGGCTTTCTAGCATCGTTACACGTGTGTTGCTGTCTCTCCACCTCTACAACACTTGGCCTGTCTTATTTTTTTTTTTTTTTTGGCAGGTAGGAGTTCGTAGGCGTTGGCAGGTTGTTTGCTTATTGGTGTTGTCTCCGATTTCTTTTTCGGTTAGTTTTCGATTTTTGTGGGACATGATTTAAAATTGTTGATTAGGGGTGTCAATGAATCTTATAGAATGCTTGGGTTTGTTAGTTTCTTGAATATGCTGTTGAGTTTGTGTACGAAATTGCTTTATGTACAGATGCCGTTTTGGAGACTTTAGGTGTTGTTTGGTGTCGATTTTTTTGTTGTTAATCGTTTAGTGCCAGTATTAGTTGAATTTGTTCGTCTTCTTCGATTGCTGCATGTGTCAATTTCTGGGTTGTTGGTTGTTGTAGTAGGCTTAGGTTATCTTTTGAATTTGTTAAATTTCGAAATTGGCCTGTCTTATGTTTTTTTTTGGCAGGTAGGAATTCGTAGGCGTCGGCAGTTACGTGGACCGGTGGTTTGCTTATTGGTGTTGTCTCCGATTATTTTTTCGGTTAGTTTTTCCATTTTTTTTAACTTAGGTTTATATTCATTATTTACATGTATTATATAACGCACACTATGTGTTTGTCAAAATGCCTCTTACATTTCACTAATTTTCCTTAACTGTGATAGGTTTTGTGAAGATGCTTAATTCATTGGTTTTAAAAAGATTTAATTTTGCCCAATTCAAGGAACAGGTAGTAGTGTTACATACGCATTATCATATGACTAAAGTTTTATAATGAGGTTTTGAAAAAAAGTATATAACTTTGTTTTTTATATAGGAAGCAAGTACCAGTTTCTCGATTGCTATCGAAGATACACATTTCCTGTTTCATCAGCTGTTTAGTATGACTTTAGACTCTATCACGGAGCGTATTTCCAAAAGTTTTACGGACTTTTTCTATTGTAAACTCTTTGGTACTTATCTGATGTATTCAAGGTAACTGAAACAACTAAAGAACGGCATCTGGATTTCTAAGTATGCTTTAATCTCTTTTAAATACTTGATGGAACCCGTGCAGGACTTGTACGGATGATATTGCGTTTGAAGATCTTATTGAAGCAATTGGAAGTAAATGTGAACGTAATGGTTCTGAAATGTCTTGAAACAGGTGAATCTGTTGCTATAAAGAAGGTTCTACAAGACAAAAGATACAAGAACTGAGAACTTCAAATCATGCGTTTGCTTGACCATCCCAATGTTGTTCCGTTGAAAAATTGTTTCTATTCGACAACCGAGAAAAATGAGGTGTACCTGAATGTTGTTTTGGAGTACGTTCCTGAAACCGTCTATAGGATGTCAAGGCACTATGTCAGGATGAACCAACACATGCCTATGGTATATGTACAATTGTACACGTATCAGGTGAATCTCAAACTAACTTATTTCTCTCTTTTTTATCATACAGCTACCCATGTATTAACTATCTCGTGTTATATTCATCTTTGTTCAGATCTGCCGTGGGCTTAACTATATTCACAACGTTATTGGTGTATGCCATCGTGATATAAACCCACAAAATTTGTTGGTAAGATATGATAACATATGGAAAGGCTTACGGAAACTTCACTTCTAGGTGATGTATTAATATTTGAATAACTCTGTTGTGTTCAGGTTAATCCACAAACTCATCAGCTAAAACTTTGTGATTTCGGGAGTGCAAAGATGTTGGTATGTTCGCATAAACTTGTGGAATTTTGATCTGAATGCATCTATTATGATTTCAGGGATTGAAGTTTTTATGGTGCAACTTGCAGGTACCCGGCGAACCAAATATATCGTACATTTGCTCGAGATATTACAGGGCTCCTGAATTGATCTTTGGAGCAACTGAATACACTAACGCAATTGACATGTGGTCGGCTGGTTGTGTTTTGGCTGAGCTACTCCTTGGACAGGTTATTGAATGTTTATATTATTTTGATTTTAACAAGTGATTGAAAGCCTATGATTAATTCCAATATTGCACTTATTCTGATCCAAACGAGTGATTCATTATGTGCAGCCTCTTTTCCCTGGTGAAAGTGGTGTCGACCAGTTGGTAGAGATAATCAAGGTACATAATCTCGGTCTCTTTTATTTTATTTGCCTTCACGTAATTGTAACCTGAAATCATTCTAAAGATACTAGCGAGGTACGAAACTCCGTTTGTTTGTTTGTTTGTTTGGATTTAATCTTAGTAAGAACTAAAAACTTTGAGATTATGTGACATGTTTTTACCTCACTTGTGGCATACGATGAGAAACTTTGAGATTATGTGACATGTTTTTACCTCACTTGTGGCATACGATGAGGTTAATTTACTTGTGTTTCTCTAATTATTACTCGCTCTGTTTAAAAAAATTATGTTTTTTCGAAATTATCTGTTAGGATTTGTAATTAACTGGAATGAAATTAAAGTTGAATGTATGTGAAATTATTAAAATGTCTGAATGGGTGATTTTTTTTTTATTAACAGACGGGCGGAGCAGGAGATGGAGACTGTGGTCAAAGTACTTAAACCTGGACCGTTGGGGATTATTGAGCACAAGTTTTCTGCTCAGGAGATTTACAAAGCGAGTGTTAAATTTTCAACTACTTAGATCGATTGTTTTCGGTTTATAAATTGAAATAAATTTGTGTGAAAGCTGGATTTGACGGTTTTTGGTTTCTTTCTTATGTGTTGAAATTGAATTCATCTGCTGTTTTTTTTTTTAGGATTCTTTTACAAAGGCGAAAAAGTGGGTTCAGGAAATTCGAAAACAAGGTCGGCAGATAGCAATTACTTTGGTTTTCGTAACTAAAACGAAATGAATTGTAACGCTTATAAGAACGAGGAACTCATTGCTTGGTTTTCTGTTAATTGATTGTTGTGCGGATGGTACAGGTAATCCTAACATGGTTATGGCGTTTGCTGGCAATAAGGTTGATCTGGAAGAGAAGAGGAAAGTGACAGCAGAGGTATGCATTCTTTTCTCATCTTTATTTCGTTAAAATTACTCTTAGGATTGTTAGATGATAGAAAAGTCGTTAATTCAAATCCTTTCTATTTTATGTGTGTCTATAATCCATATATCTTAAACTCAGCTGACATATTACCCGGCCTTTGCTGCTCTCTGGAATACACAAGCTTAAGAGGAAATATTTTTCTACTTCTTTGTTTATATAGTTTTTCCATACTTTTCCACTTGTATGTTTTTGGACCGTCACTACATTTTTTGAATAAATTGCATTTAGTTACTATATTGACTCGAATATTTATTGTGTATGAAAATAAGATTTTGTATATATGGTGAAGGTTGGTGGTATAAGCCCGAGTACATAAGTAACGAGCTGAACATAAACACAGTGATTTCAACCCCCTCCCATGACGAGATAATACCGATTAATTCCTGGACTACTCAAAGGCCTTACACCTTGAGGGGCTATGCTTACTCCGGTAATTGCTTCCTCAAGCTATAATTAAATAACTTCTTATAACATAGTCGAATAATTTAATATATATAACATGTTATAACTTTTTGGTTGTGAGTATATAATATATATATGAAATGGCTGGGTGTAGGAGGTGGGAAGAAAGTGGCACGCGTTGAGGTAACACTGGACGGAGGAGACACATGGACTGTATGCAACCTAGACCGTAAGGAGAAAACAAATAAGTATGGGAAGTACTGGTGCTGGTGCTTTTGGTCACTTGAGGTTGAGGTTCTGGACCTGCTTAATGCCAAGGAGATTGCAGTTCGAGGCTGGGATCAGACCCTTAACACACAGCCCGAAAACCTCATCTGGAATCTCATGGTAACCAGCACCTCTCTATATTACATGTCAACAAATTGTAATTTTGGCGTTAAAATTGATTTGGTATAAGTTAGTGATGCATGCACTTTATATGTATACAATACTTTTTTTTCATGTAGAATTGCCTTGAATGTTAGAATGAATATTGTAGTTGAAGGGAATATGTGGTCTGCTGTTAACTGCAGGCAAACTTGCGTTTAAATATGGTAGATGTTCGTGTTGTGTATCTAAGAAAGTTGAAGTGAAAATGAACTGTCGTTGTTGTTTTGCTTAGGGTGCGTTTAGTTGTAGGATTTTTTTTATCGTTACTAGCCTGAACATACATATAAGAACGAACCCGTGCAACGCACGGGAAATCCTCTAGTTGTACAAAACATTTCACATCTCTTTTAATATTAAATTTTAAAAATTTTAATATTCAATATCTTATTTTTTAGTTTTTACCATAAAACATCAAAATAATTACAATATTATCTATCTTTTATATTTTTCTAAAGTTTTCATTTTAAAACAATTACACAATTAATACAAGTTAAGTCAATAATATTGTTGGTAAGACTTAAATTATTTCTCAAATTCTATCTTCTAATATTTGAAACTTTTAAATTTAAATAAAATGTTTAATTCTATATTATTATATAAAGAATTTCACAAAGCTACACAAGCGGTACACTGAACACCAACCCAATCTCGATAAAAAAAAGTAGAAGCAACTAAAGAAGGGTGACCAAGCTTCGTTGCACCTTCTCTCATATTTAATTTTAACACTTTCAACATTCAACATTTTACTTTTAATCCTATAAAAGCAAAATAATTAAAATATTATTCATCTTTTATTACTCTTTCTAAGTTTTCTATTTTGAAACAATGACACAATCAATTCAAAGTTAATTCAATAATATTGTTTGTAAGACTTCAGTTATTTCTCAAATTCTATCCTTTAATATTTGAGCCTTTTAAATTCAAATAAAATGTTTAAATTTTAGTTTGTTTAAGTAAATATAAATGTTTTTTTTATTTCTTTTCACATGTTTTTTTCTCAAATAATGTTTGTTTACTGTTTAGTGTGCTTCGAAATGATATAATATCTATTCCGGTCCCAATTAATAAGTAACACAGTAATAGTTTCAATCTAGGTTTTTCCACTCTTGTGATTTTGATCTCAATTTTCAAATGATGTTTGTTCGAACAGAGATTGTCAAACACAAAGGTTAGGTGATATCAACCTTAGATCTCCTGTGATGATCACAGTGCAAACCCAACAAGTTCTTGACGAACCTAGGGTGATCAAGGTTGAGGATGAGAATGAGAGTATATGAACTCTGCGTTTAAGGTTTTGTGTGTGTGTATTGAGATCAGATGAAAAAAGTGTCCTAGCCATAATGATTTGTATCATGTATTTATATGGCCAGTGTCAAGTATATGGAACGTTGTCCATTAATGATGATTACGAATACTTGAAAGGTCCTAATCATTAATCACGTAACGCCTTACTATTATGACGATAATAAAGCAGTTTGGACAGGCCGTTAAACAGACGCGGTCCGTTTTGACGGAATGCGGTCCGCTTTGACGGTACGCGGTCCGCTTGACGGAATGTGGTCCGTTTGACGGAATGCGGTCCGCTTTGACGGACGCGGTCCGCTTGACGGAATGCGGTCCGCTTGACGGAATGCGGTCCGCTTGACGGAATGCAGTCCGCTTGACGGAATGCGGTACGCTTGGAATAGACTTGATTGTAGTAACGGGCTTAGGTAAACCTTACTAACAATGCGGTCCCCTTTGACGGACGTGGTCCGCTTGACGGAATGCGGTCCGCTTGATGGAATGCGGTCCGCTTGACGGAATGCAGTCCGCTTGACGGAATGCGGTACACTTGGAATAAACTTGATTGTAGTAACGGGCTTAGGTAAACCCTACTAACCTCACTATGCCCCCGAGTTAGGATTTGCCAAAACAACGGTTTGCAAGTCGTAACTATCAGTACTCGTAAGACTTGTCTTTCTTCTTTTTTTTTTTCTTTTTTTTTTTTTTTCAAATCCGGAGTAGCGAGCCAAGTACCAGGGCATTAGCCTGGAACCGGCGGTATAATCAAAGTCGGGTACCGGCTGTTTAGGCCAGGTACCGGCGGTACCGAGTAACAAAAGCCAGGTACCGGCTGTTAGGGCCTGGTACCGGCGGTTCGTGTGAGGGTGTCGGGTACCGGCGATTGTAGCCGGGTACCGGCGGTTTGGGGATTGAGCATTCCGGATACCGGGAGTTTTTGCACCGTACCGGCAGTTTAAGCCCGGGCAAGCAAAGGGTACCGGCTGTTTAAGCCCTAGTACGGGCGGCAATCTAACAAAGCCAGGGACCGGCGGTTGGTAGCCCGTGTACCGGCGGCGACAAACAAAGCCTAGTACCGGCTGTACTCTCTTGGTGTACCGGTTGTTTTGATGTTTTAAGTCATAAGCTAAACCTTCTAACTGTAATTGTTTGTCTTGCGGCAGGTTTAGCTGGTTGCTTAATTAGTAATGTTTAATATACCTTGTTATGTATTAGGCATATTGTAGTTGTCGTTGTTGTGATTTGACATGGCGTTGTCTAGGCCTAGCCTTGCTTTGTGTGACATTGTCTAGCTTTTAAAAATAATGTGTTTATTGGATGATCAAGCCAATAACACATTTTTGTTTTTTATCTTTTTATTATGGATGTTGTCCATGACACCGTCTTGGGTGTGCATGACAATGTGTAAATTTGGTTGTGCCTATGACACTTTCTTGAGGACCCATGGTTCCTTTGCATGCCAATGACATAGGTAGATTCTGATGTATGCTTCATATTGTGCCTGTGACACTGTGCCAATGGCACTTTTGTTGGTTAACCTTTACTTTGTTTACTCGCGAGGATTGTCGCTTCCCAGTGAGAAGTGCTTATCTTTTATCAAGTAGATTAAAAGACGAATATGATTGTATGTTATTTGGCCAGACAAGGTTGTCTTTCTTGGCTTCATACATGTTGTATTGAACTATGTTCTTAGTTGTGTACGTGCGCATGCGTGTTCAAGTTGTAACATTGTACGTAAAGGAAGTGCATGGTTGGCTTTAGACTGAGATGTCTATTGTGGCCTTATGCTTTTTGTATTGAATCCTTACTTCAATATTTATTTGTTTATGAAAATACCATAGAAAAATGATATTGTGAGATAATATTGGGATACAAGATCAGACCAAATGTTATTATTGCCAGTTTCATACATGACCATGACATTCCATGTGCCTGGAAACATTTATTGAAAACATAAAGGAAAAAATGACAGTAAAGACTATTGCACCTTGATAGGTCATTTCATATTGGTCCCCTCATGTATCATGAAGACATGGCCATCAGGTGGTCCGGGGTGTTCTGTGTCTTCCCCCTTCTTTTGCCAGGCGTAATTCTTCTTAGGTGGAGTTTTATTTGCTTGTTGCTTAGCGCCAGGGACAAGGTGTTCTAGCTTGCCTTCTTCCAAAGCCCGTCTGATTTCCCTTTTGAGCTCTCTACATACATTTGTGTCGTGTCCATGGTCTTCATGGAAATCACAATATTTATTCATGTTTTTCGTACCTGACCTATGCTCCATCTGGGGTGGAGGTGCGAAGGTAGCGCACACCTGCTCTGTTATCAAGATTTCTTTTGGTGTTTTGCTAAGAGCAGGCTCGGACGCATGTTTATCGTATGGGCCAAACCTCATGTTGCTCCTTTCATCTCGTCGAGTGTCGGTCCATGACTTGCCGCCTACCTCTCTTGTCAGGGAGACAGTTTCCTTTGACCTTAGATAGTCATATGCCCTGTCCGTGGCTTCTTTGAAAGTAATTGGAGTTCTCTTAATTAACTTTTCTTGCAGTTGTCCTGGAAGCAGGGAAAGAGTAAAGCCAGAAATTTGTTGACTCTCTGGTAACATGGCAATCTTCTGGCATTCTTGTGTGTACCGCTGGATAAAGTCACGCAACCCCTCTCCTTCTTTTTGTCGTATCAAATGAGCCTCTATATGAGTTCTATGTTGCTTCTTTTGTTGTACAAATTGAGTCACAAACTTGGCTTTTATATCTGCGAAATCTTGAATACTCCTCTCAGGCAAGTCAGCAAACCAATCACGAGCGAAACCTTGTAATGTTCCAGGGAACATGTGGCAAGCGACTGGGTCTAACCATTTATCCGTCATAATAGCCTGTTCAAACAGAGCAAGGTGGTCGTCTGGATCTCGAGTACCATCGTAAGTGCCAACAACGGACGGGACTTTTTGCTTATCTGGGAGTGGGAATCTGGCAACCCAGTCACAGAACTTTGAAGTAACCACTGACAAAGGCATAGTGGCTGCACGGGGTGGAACTGCTGCTGTCACTAAGGTTTGCAACACTCCTAGCATGTCGTTAGATGTGTCATGTGGTAGAGGTGTTGGTGGGGTGTGAATGGGTGGTTGCCTTAGCTGCTCCAATAATTGTGACAAGGGATCTACTGGTAGGACAGGCGTGGGCTGTGGGGCTTGGCGCAACGCCGCCACCAGCTGAGACAACATGTCTGATGAAGTAGGTGGTGGAGGTGGTGGTGGTGGTGGCTGAGTACTCTGAGCCAACCTTCGAAGCAATTCCACAATTGGATCCTCCTGAACCACTTGAGCAGCGGTCTGGGGAAAGCTTGAAACAGGTTGTCTGACCTGATCCGTGCCATCCTCCTGAGAGCTTGTCCCATGGGAAAAAAGAGGTTGAAACGGAGGGATGGCTGTCACTGGTGGTGGTGAAGTAAACCTACTTGTACCTGCCAGCCTTGTGGAAAAAAGAGGACTGGTTAAAGAGGGATACCCTCGTGTCGACCGTAGGTCCGACACTGTCCACTCAGAATCCACGTATGATTCTGGCATTGTGGTATGAACAGGTGAAGTTATTACCGCCTCTGGTGCAGTGGTAGTCACAGTAGTGGTGATTTCTGGCACTGAAGAACTGATCTGCGATGGATGTGTTGCCTCCATGGAAACGCTTGATTACTGAGAAACAAGAAAAAATTTAGGAAAAATGAAACGCCGTTTAAAAAACGGGTCCCACGGATGGCGCCAATGTTCGAACAGAGATTTTCAAACACAAAGGTTAGGTGATATCAACCTTAGATCTCCTGTGATGATCACAGTGCAAACCCAACAAGTTCTTGACGAACCTAGGGTGATCAAGGTTGAGGATGAGAATGAGAGTATATGAACTCTGCGTTTAAGGTTTTGTGTGTGTGTATTGAGATCAGATGAAAAAAGTGTCCTGGCCATAATGATTTGTATCATGTATTTATATGGCCAGTGTCAAGTATATGGAACGTTGTCCATTAATGATGATTACGAATACTTGAAAGGTCCTAATCATTAATCACGTAACGCCTTACTATTATGACGATAATAAAGCAGTTTGGACAGGCCGTTAAACAGACGCGGTCCGTTTTGACGGAATGCGGTCCGCTTTGACGGTACGCGGTCCGCTTGACGGAATGCGGTCCGTTTGACGGAATGCGGTCCGCTTTGACGGACGCGGTCCGCTTGACGGAATGCGGTCCCCTTTGACGGACGCGGTCCGCTTGACGGAATGCGGTCCCCTTTGACGGACGTGGTCCGCTTGACGGAATGCGGTCCGCTTGACGGAATGCGGTCCGCTTGACGGAATGCGGTCCGCTTGACGGAATGCGGTCCGCTTGACGGAATGCGGTACGCTTGGAATAGACTTGATTGTAGTAACGGGCTTAGGTAAACCCTACTAACAATGCGGTCCCCTTTGACGGACGTGGTCCGCTTGACGGAATGCGGTCCGCTTGATGGAATGCGGTCCGCTTGACGGAATGCGGTCCGCTTGACGGAATGCAGTCCGCTTGGAATAGACTTGATTGTAGTAACGGGCTTAGGTAAACCCTACTAACCTCATTAATGTTGGTAAAATACGACCGATGAAACCTAATAAATATATAGACATTTCTAATGTTCAAAACGAAAAGAGTAGAAAATTAAAGGAAAAAAAAAATTCAACTAATTTTTAAAAAAAATTTGGAAGTTTTAATAGTTTTATTTTTCCATAAAATTGAAGAACAATCAAATAATGAATGTTGCAAAATTAAAACAATTGGTTATTTTAGCAAGAAACTATCGATTTTGTGATATTTGAACTCATGATTTGACATAACACTCGAGACAGATGACAAAAATAATTTATATATATATGAACTACAAATTATAGGTACATTAAACTTGACACGAATATACAATAGTTGAAACAAGTAACTTAAAATCTAAATATGAAATTGAGTTTTTATGAAAACATGATTTGATTTCAATGCTCTTAACGGCCTTAATAAGTCAAATGACCCGAAACAAACTTAATTTTTCGTAAGACCCAAATAAGAAATATTTATTTTTTATATCCCTATTAGAAATAAAAATATAAAACTATTTTTAGAGTCTGAATAAATCAAGTAGAAAGTAAAAACAATTTTATGTAGACGCTTCATGTTTATTATGACAATTAAGAGGGGACGATAATTGAAAAACTGTTACCATTTAATTCGTTTTATGACCGGAATGGTCGGACCATAAAACTTTCTTACATTATTATTTCTAAGGCCCGAAAGGCCGAACCAGAAACTATTACATACAACAAATATATTACACGATAAAGGAGCAAGTATCATTAACTATTTCACTAATAAATTTTTATCAAACATTAATTTTAATCGCCGTTTGTACTAGTTAACCTTAGCTCAAGAAACGGACGTGTTTGTCCACTTGTGTCAAATTTAGATTAGGTGAAAGAAATTCGTAATATATCGGTTTTTTCTTTATGAGTTAAATTCGAGCCGAGCGTGGTTAATGTTGAATTGGTTTTTATATATCGAATTTGAACCAGAAAATATAGTTTTTAAAAGTTAGAAATCCATTAGTTCGGTTTTATATGTTTTACAAGTCCGAGTTTAAGTTTGTGAAGAAAATTCTTACATAAAACAAAACTAATCTATATATAGAGGCAAAATTTATTCAAACCCTATAATAGATTAATTTATTTTCTCAATACATTAGTAAATGCATGAAATAAACTAATACAAACACTTCTAACTTTACTTTCTAAAGTCTAATAAGTTTTCTTATTTTATATCGTATTACTCCATATGAAAATATGATGCGGGAAAAAACAAATAGTGTATAATTTAACGGTATATGAGTTGTTTCACAACTTAAGTTCCAAAAAATGAAAATGTGATCATTGTATGATATATTGACATGTTGTATATATGTTTTTGTTAGAAAGTTGTGGG
>CAJVGC010000001.1:51871546-51894161 GCA_910822075.1 Senecio squalidus | reverse complement strand
ATTGAGATCGACCAAAGGTCAACGTCAAAGATGTTGACTTGGTCAAAGTCCAAAGATGTGACTTGGTTAAAGTCAAAGATGTTGACTTGGTCAAGGTCACAGATGTTGACTTGGTCAAAGTCAAAGATGTTGACTTGATCAAAGTCAAAATGTTGACTTGGTCAAAGTCAAGTCAACAATTTGAAGGAAAGTCAAAGTCAACGTAGAAGTCAAATTTTGACATTTTAAAGATTAAAATCTTTTGAATGAAAATAGTTTGAGAACGATTTAAAAGTTTAACGAAACAAATACAATATTTATCATCATTGAGATTACGAGCATTTTTGAGAAAAGTATATTTATCAAAATATAACGTTTAGTGAGCATAATAATAATAAATATTATGTTTAGATAGCGATTACGTTTTGAGCCCAAAAACGTATATTTGTTAATAGTTACTATTTTTTACGTATAGTAATATAGTTATAGTGTTTTAACGTGTTTATATAACGTCTTTTTAGTCAAAAAGTACATAATAATTACGAAAACGTTCGATAATTTAATAAAATTATTTTAGTAAAATTTATACATTTTTATGTCCCATAAACTGAAATGTCAAGATTTTATATTTATTTTTGCATTTTAAATTGACTTTAACGTTTTAACATTTTAAATACGTTATAAGTTTAAATAAATAGCTAAAAGTCAAAAAATATTACAAGTCCTCTTTTATATAATTTATACTTTATACAGAATATAAGTTATGAGAATTTTTATAAAAGTTTTACTTTATAGTTTTAACCATTTAAACCATTATTTCGGCATATTTACGTTATATTTAACGGATTTTTACGTAAGGGTCAGAGTATGTCAACATTAATAATGTCCAATAATTTCGCTTTTTAATTACGATAAATATGGTGAGTTCAGAAATATAAATATTACGTCAAGAAAATCCGAAAATCTACACGATCTCCGAAAACGAGTACTACCGACGTCCTCCGCACAATCTACACGATCTCCGAAAAATCCGAAAATTTCCGACAATTTAAAACTCCTGAAAAAGTAGATAACGCAACAAAATGAAGGTTAACGGGTCAACGGGGTGAAAGAAAAACGAAAACAAAAGTCGAAACGGTAGAAAAACGAGTTGTCTAGGAAACCGACCTGGATGGTGTCCGAACAAGCGTCCCCGTCACCGGGTAAAGTGACCCAGCTCGGTCTCGTGTCCGAGCAAACAGCCCCGTCACCGGGTAAAAACGGCCCAGCTAGGTCTTGTGTCCGAGAAAACCGCCCCGTCACCGGGTAAAAGTGACCCAGATCGGTCTTGTGTCCGAGCAAACCGCCCCGTCACCGGGTAAATGTGACCCAGCTCGGGTAGATCGCCACCTGGTCGAAAATTACGAAAAAAAACGTGTTTTTTTGTTAGATACGCTTAGCATGGATTCAAGGGGTTTTAAGGGTGTTAATATAACATACTTACAAAGGGTTTTTGGGTGGTTAACAAGTGTGAAAAGTCACGAAACCGAATTTGCTCGTTAACGACTCCAAACCGAAATACGAAGATGAAACTTGATTTTTGGCTTTAAAGCTTGAATATATGTGATGTGTTGGACTTGTTTCTCTTCCAGAGATGTATAAAACTAATATGGGAGAGAGAGAATGAAGAGAGTCAAAGAAATGAGAGAGACATGTTGATGATCAAAAAGAGATGAAAGGTAAGGGGGGGCCTTGCTTGGACATTGGAACTCAAAAGATTGCAGGAAAAGTTAGATTTTATTGTTATCTACAATGTTATCCAAGGCCTTGACAAGAAAAAGTAACTTTTTTGGTTAAAAGGACTAAATTTGTAAAAGATTTACCGTTAGTTACCGTTAAAGGACTAACTTTGTAATAGATTTAGTTAGAGGACTAACTTGTAATAGATTTAGTTAGAGGACTAACTTGTAATAGATTAAGTTAGAGGACTAACCTTGAAATGAAATTTTGAAATATAATCTTCTTAACCGACGTTCATGGCGTAAACACACTACTTCAATAACGCGAGTATACTAACTATTAGGCACTTAGGTGATTCTAAAGCTTGCGTCTCGAGAGACAAAGAAGTAAAACACATAAACCCGACTCAAATGTATAAAACGTGAGTAAAATAAAGCGAAATGCAAGGGTCCAAATCATTGCGAATAAAAAGAGTAATAATCAATAAATGAAATATACCTCGAAAAGACGGATTGTCACAGCCTCCCCCAGTAAAAAGAATTTCGTCCTCGAAATGACTACTGATCACTGCTACTAGCAAATAAATGGGGATACTTCTTCTGCATCTCGTCCTCTCGCTCCCAAGTAAACTCAGCTCCAATCTTCGAGTTCCATCGGACCTTCACTATCTGAATCCGACTCCGTCGTAACCGTTTGACATCTCGGTCAACAATCTCCACCGGCTCCTCTATCACATGAAGCGAGTCATCCAAACGTAGTTTCTCCAGTGGCACGATCAAAGTCTCGTCAGCAAGGCACTTCTTGAGATGCGATACATGAAATACGTTGTGCACACCGCACAACTCAGGTGGCAACTCAAGACGGTAAGCCACTGGACCAACACGAGACAAAATTATGAAAGGTCCTGTAAAATGTGGGCTCAACTTGCTGCGCTTCTCGAATCGGAACACACCCTTCCACGGAGAAACTTTCAGTAACACCATGTCCCCGACCTGGAACTCCAAAGGTCTCCGACGTATATCTGCATACTTCTTCTGACGGTCTCTAGCGGCTATCAGACGATCCTTGATCCTGAAGATCTTATCAGTCGTCTCCTGGATCAACTCGGGACCGGTAATCTGGCTATCTCCTACCTCGGCCCAACAAATCGGAGATCTACACTTCCTACCGTAAAGAGCCTCAAATGGAGCGGAATTGATGTTGGAGTGGTAACTATTATTATACGAGAACTCGACTAATGGTAAGTGTCGATCCCAACTCCCACCAAAATCTAACGCACACGCTCGAAGCATATCCTCCAATGTCTGAATAGTGCGCTCACTCTGACCATCTGTCTGAGGATGATAAGTTGTACTCATATCTAATCTGGTACCCAAAGCTCGCTGTAACGACTGCCAAAACCTCGAAGTAAAGCGTGCATCACGGTCTAAAATAACTGATACTGGAATACCATGTCTGGCCACAATCTCGTCGATGTACAATCTAGATAATTTCTCTACTCGGTAATCTTCTCGAATAGGAAGAAAGTGCGCTGACTTGGTCAGCCGATCGACTATAACCCAGATGGTATCATAACCTCCTGTAGACCTAGGAAATTTCGTAACAAAGTCCATCGTGATCCTCTCCCACTTCCACTGTGGTATCTCGGGCTGCTGAAGAAGGCCGGAAGGCTTCTGGTTCTGAGCCTTGACCTTCGAACATGTCAAACACTTGCCCACATACTCGGCAATCGCCCGTTTCATGCCAGGCCACCAGTAGAACTCCTTAAGGTCATGGTACATCTTATCCGCTCCAGGATGAACGGAATAATTTGACTTATGACCCTCATCCAAAATCAACTGCCTAAGACTAACGGGAACCCAAATACGATCCAAGAAATACAACACCCCGTCGTCCTTCGGCTCCAACTGTCTCGCTAAACTGAATAGTCCCTCATCCTTGAGGCGATCCTCGGTGAGAGCCTCCTGCTGAGCCTGAATAATACGAGCCTTCAAGCTCGACTGAATAGAAACCATCATAGCACGAATCCTCACTGGCTTAACCGACTCCTTGCGACTCAATGCATCGGCTACAACATTCGCTTTACCTGGATGGTAGCGAATCTCACAATCATAGTCGTTGAGCAACTCAACCCATCGACGTTGCCTCATATTCAACATCTTTTGATCAAAGATGTGCTGTAACGACTTATGATCGGTGAATACAGTACACTTAGTACCGTAAAGATAGTGGCGCCAGATCTTCAAGGCAAAGACTACTGCGCCCAACTCCAAATCGTGTGTCGTGTAATTCTGCTCATGAATCTTCAACTGACGAGAAGCATAGGCAATCATTTTCCCATTCTGCATCAGCACACAACCGAGTCCCTTATGCGAAGCGTCGCAATACACTACAAAATTCTTGGTACCCTCGGGAAGACTCAATATCGGAGCATTACACAACCGCTTCTTCAGTAACTGAAAAGCTTCCTCCTGTTCTTCACCCCAAACAAACTCCTCGCTCTTCTGGGTCAATTTAGTCATAGGCGAGGCTATCTTCGAGAAATTCTCAATGAAACGACGATAGTACCCTGCCAAACCCAAGAATGAACGGATCTCAGTGGGCGTCTTCGGAGCGACCCAATCTCTAACGGCTTCAATCTTGGCAGGATCAACGTGAATACCCTCACCGCTAACCACGTGGCCAAGAAACTGAACCGCAGATAACCAAAACTCGCATTTCGAGAACTTAACGTAGAGCTTCTCCTGTCTAAGCAACTCCAACACTAGCCTCAAATGCTCCTCGTGCTCTTCCCTGCTACGAGAATATATCAGAATGTCGTCGATGAAAACGATCACGAACTTGTCGAGGTAAGGACGACATATACGGTTCATCATGTCCATGAAAGCTGCAGGCGCATTCGTAAGACCGAAAGGCATAACCAAAAACTCGAAGTGGCCATAACGCGTTCTGAAGGCGGTCTTCGGAATGTCCTCCTCCTGCACTCTCAACTGATGATATCCGGATCGTAAGTCAATCTTCGAAAAGAAACATGAACCCTGAAGTTGGTCAAATAAGTCATCAATACGTGGCAATGGATACCGATTCTTCACTGTCAGCTTATTCAGCTCCCTGTAGTCGATACACAACCTCATAGATCCATCCTTCTTCTTCACGAAGAGTACCGGCGCGCCCCAAGGAGAGAAACTCGGTCTAACAAAGCCTTTATCCACCAACTCCTGAATCTGCTTCGATAGCTCTAACATCTCCGAAGGTACTAACCGATAAGGAGCCTTCGCCACCGGCGCTGCTCCAGGAACCAAGTCTATACGAAACTCTACCTGTCTACTAGGGGGTAAACCAGGTAAGTCCTCCGGAAATACATCGGGAAAGTCACGAACCACCGGCTTCTCCTCAATCTTCTCCGCGAAGTATTTCTTCACAAGGTGTGCAAGAAAGAGTGTGCAATCCCGTTTGATGTACTCCCGAACCTTCAAACACGAAACAATCTTAAGGCGCTTCCCCGCCTTATTCCCCTGAACTAACAACGGCCCACCCACTGGTAACGGAATACGAATCATCTTCTAGAAACATACGATCTCTGTCCGGTGTGTCGCTAACCAATCCATACCGATAATAACGTCGAAACTACCCAGCGTAATCGGAATCAAGTCAATAGGAAATGAGTGATCATCAAAGCTAACACTACAATCACTAAGTATCTCAGAAGCATGCAAATACTCACCATCAGCTAGCTCTATCTCAAAGGCAGGCACTAAAGGTCTAGATGTACAACTAATCATGGTCCTAAACTCAGTAGATATAAAGCTTCTATCGGCACAAGAGACAAATAAAATAAATGCAGGCTGATCACAAATAAGAAAAGTACCCGTGACAACGCGAGGATCCTGCTGTGCCTCCTGGGCCCCCATAACAAAAGCTCTACCACGAGAACCTGAACCAGATGCAGTACCAGTACCAGCCGAAGCTAACTTGGGACACTTGTCCCGGTGATGATCAGCAGAACCACACTCAAAACACTTACCCCTCTGGGCACGGCAAAACCTATCAGTGTGTCCTAGCTTCTTGCATTTCCCGCACTCCCAACACTTCACCTCCTGAGCATGATGATTACCACACCGTCCACATTTCGGATACTTACTCTGAGTACCCGGGGTCACCGCAACATAAGACTGTACAACATGAGGAGCATCGTGCCTCCTAGGCTTCTTCCTCGAGTCTCCATGACGGAATCCACCAGTCCGTTTCCCCCCGGTGCTATGCCTAGCTATCATAGGAGGCAATCTACCATCACGGACGGCATTATGGGTCAACGTAGTCGCGAGCTCTACAGCGCTCTGAAAAGTACAAGGCTTCGAAGACATAACATTATCTCGAATCTCCTGAGATAATCTCCGAACATAGCGACTAATCCTCTTAGACTTCGGACGAACCAAGTGAGGAACCAACTGTGACAAAGCATTAAAACGAGTGGTGTATCCCAGAATATCAGACCCAATCATCTCCAAACCCCACAACTCCTGCTCTAGTCTCTCGAGCTCCGCCTCAGGCACATACTCAGTAATAATTAACTCTTTCAACTGCTCCCAAACCATCACATCGGTCTCCGCACGACCCCGAACACTCACAACGGAATTCCACCAAGTCAATGCAGTACTCTGAAACACAAACGTAGCATATCGGACCTTATCCTCCTCTGCGCAACCAACTGTACTAAAAATAGACTCCAATTTCTCCATCCACTGAAGTGTCCCAATCGCGCCCTCAGTACCTCTAAACTCGGGAACTTTGCAGCCCATGAATGTATTCAGTGAACATCCCCTCCGTGGAGTATCGTCAAGAATGATGGTACGACGAGTGGAGTTATCACCTCCTGATCCACCGCCCGTACCCTCGGGACCTCCACCTCTAGCAATAGGCTCAGGGCCACCCTGATCTGATCCACCATTACCGTCACTACTATGAACCGTACTCTCCCTAATATGGGCAACAATAGTGGGTAGCATCTCCGCTATCTGTTGGGCTACAAGCTGAGCCAAATCTGGTGTAGTCTGTGGACCCGATTCATCATTCCTCGTAACAGGAGTAGGACCGCTAGTCCTCGTGACTGGAGTAGATCTCGTGCTCGTGCCCGCATCTCTAGCTCTCGCACTCTGACGACCACGTCGTACTGACTTCCTAGGCGGCATCGTCCTAAAAGTAGAAACGTGTTAAGCAAGATAGGCGACAAAATAGAGTTAGATGATAAAAGCAAAAGCGAGAAAATAAACACGTAAAGCAAATAATGCACACTTAGAAAATCAGATAAAAATCGATTGTAAAGCCTCCGGTCATAGTCCAAGTGATTTCCTTCATAAAATCACTCGGTTCGCTATAACCATTGGCTCTGATACCAATTTCTGTCACACCCCGCTTAAAGCGGAAACACGGAGCGTTCCAGTTAATGATATCAAGAGTCAAGGATTACAACAATACAACCATAAACAAAACATCGAAATATATTAATCATGCCTCAAAGTTTTAAAATACAATACATAGTCAAAGTGAACCGAATGTCAAATACATATACAATGCAAATGTCAATACGCGGATCATACAGGAATTACATCAAGCAAAACGAATTCCAAATACAACAAATATATGATCCCAAAATGTGCAAGGCATGATCAACTAAAATCCTCAAACTCCTGAAAAAGCGTTAAAACGACATCAACACAATGTTGGTGAATTATTCGCACTATTAAATAAAAGTTGACCCAATAAAAGATTTAATAATCAATTTAAGTTTCAAAAGCATATCTTGATTTATAACCCTAGTGTGAGTATAGATACCAAAGATTAAACATACACTGAACCTGACCACCAATCCCCTAACCTAAGGCGATGCTAAGCCAAAGGCAACAACAATCATACGGCCATAACATCCACTCATAGGGACGTCCTATCGAGCAATGAGGGTAGGTCAAACCCATATAGATCTATATATATATGCAACCGTGGGCAAAAGCTAACAAGTGTATAAGGGGGGCTTACCAAAGCCTAAGGAGCATCTTAATCTAAGGTGATACTAATACACTAGGCAAACAAGATATACATCATACAATAATTCAAAATACGCTTTCCAGCCCAAAATAGTAAGAGAAAAGGGGCTACGAATAACTCACAAGATAAGCTCGGCAAGATATCGGGTAAATAATCAATATGGAGCCAACACTCCGCCGCCTAAGTGCCCTAAACAAAATATAACATATAAGTATCTCAATAAATACAGTACGGTTTAGCCGTGTCGGTTAAGGTTAATATATAGCGTTTTATTAAAATATTTCGAGTCAAAATAACGGATCAAAGAGACGATGTTCCGCTCCAATAAGAGCGATAGGAAAGATATCGATATTTCACGTCATAAAAGACAATTAGAGAGGAATGATATTCCGAGCCGAAAATGACTAACAGGAATATCGGTTGAACGGAATACTGTTACCGAAGTTTTATTGAGATCGACCAAGGTCAACGTCAAAGATGTTGACTTGGTCAAAGTCAAAGATGTTGACTTGGTTAAAGTCAAACATGTTGACTTGGTCAAGGTCACAGATGTTGACTTGGTCAAAGTCAAAGATGTTGACTTGATCAAAGTCAAAGATGTTGACTTGGTCAAAGTCAAAGTCAACAATTTGAAGGAAAGTCAAAGTCAACGTAGAAGTCAAATTTTGACATTTTAAAGAGTTTAAAATCTTTTGAATGAAAATAGTCTGAGAACGATTTTAAAAGAGTTTAACGAAACAAATACAATATTTATCATCATTTGAGATTACGATCGCATTTTTGAGAAAAGTATATTTATCAAAAATATATACGTTTAGTGAGCATAATAATAATAAATATTATGTTTATGATAGCGATTACGTTTTTGAGTCCAAAAACGTATATTTGTTAATAGTTACTATTTTTACGTATAGTAATATAGTTATATGTGTTTTAACGTGTTTATATAACGTCTTTTTAGTCAAAAAGTACATAATAATTACGAAAAACGTTCCGATAATTTTAATAAAATTATTTTAGTAAAATCTATACATTTTTATGTCCCATAAACTGACATGTCAAGATTTTATATTTATTTTGCATTTTAAATTGACTTTAACGTTTTAACGTTTTAAATACGTTATAAGTTTAAATAAATAGCTAAAAATGTCAAATAAATATTACAAGTCCTCTTTTATATAATTTTATACTTTATTACAGAATATAAAGTTATGAGAATTTTTATAAAAGTTTTACTTTATAGTTTTAACCATTTAAACATTATTTTCGGCATATTTTACGTTATATTTAACCGATTTTTACGTAAGGGTCAGAGTATGGTCAACATTAATAATGTCCAATAATTTCGCTTTTTAATTACGATAAATATGGTGAGTTCAGAAATATAAATATTACGTCAAGAAAACGAGATATTAAGATTTTAAGGAAAAACGAGTACTACCGACGTCCTCCGCACAATCTACACGATCTCCGAAAAATCCGAAAATTTCCGGCAAGTTAAAACTCCTGAAAAAGTAGATAACGCAACAAAAATGAAGGTTAACGGGTCAACGGGGTGAAAGAAAAACGAAAACAAAAGTCGAAACGGTAGAAAAACGAGTTGTCTAGGAAACTGACCTGGATGGTGTCCGAACAAGCGGCCCCGTCACCGGGTAAAAGTGACCCAGCTCGGTCTCGTGTCCGAGCAAACAGCCCCGTCACCGGGTAAAAGTGGCCCAGCTAGGTCTTGTGTCCGAGAAAACCGCCCCGTCACCGGGTAAAAGTGACCCAGATCGGTCTTGTGTCCGAGCAAACCGCCCCGTCACCGGGTAAATGTGACCCAGCTCGGGTAGATCGCGAAATGGTCGAAAATTTCGAAAAAAAAACGTGTTTTTTTGTTAGATACGCTTAGCATGGATTCAAGGGTTTTTAAGGGTCTTAATATAACATACTTACAAAGGGTTTTTGGGTGGTTAACACGTGTGAAAAGTCCCGAAACCGAATTTGCTCGTTAACGACTCCAAACCGAAATACGAAGATGAAACTTGATTTTTGGCTTTAAAGCTTGAATATATGTGATGTGTTGGACTTTTTTCTCTTCCAGATATGTATAAAACTAATATGGGAGAGAGAGAATGAAGAGAGTCAAAGAAATGAGAGAGACATGTTGATGATCAAAAAGAGATGAAAGGTAAGGGGGAGGCCTTGCTTGGACATTGGAACTCAAAAGATTGCAGGAAAAGTTAGATTTTATTGTTATCTACAATGTTATCCAAGGCCTTGACAAGAAAAAGTAACTTTTTTGGTTAAAAGGACTAAATTTGTAAAAGATTTACCGTTAGTTACCGTTAAAGGACTAACTTTGTAATAGATTTAGTTAGAGGACTAACTTGTAATAGATTAAGTTAGAGGACTAACCTTGAAATGAAATTTTGAAATATAATCTTCTTAACCGACGTTCATGGCGTAAACACACTACTTCAATAACGCGAGTATACTAACTATTAGGCACTTAGGTAATTCTAAAGCTTCCGTCTCGAGAGACAAAGTAGTAAAACACATAAACCCGACTCAAATGTATAAAACGTGAGTAAAATAAAGCGAAATGCAAGGGTCCAAATCATTGCGAATAAAAAGAGTAATAATCAATAAATGAAATATAAATCGAAAAGACGGATTGTCACAGTTATGTCTACGTAACCACGTAACAGATAAAGTTAGTTATAGCAAGTATCAAACATACGTATCGAGGTCATAAATTAGCGTTCTCGGCCTGAGTTTAGACGGTTGTCACATTCTCCCCACGTTGAAAGAATTTCGTCCCGAAATTTCAACTTGTGGTATTCGTTGTGGGAGAAGTGAAGAGATGAGGATACTTAAGCATCATTTGATCCTCTCGCTCCCAGGTATATTCGGGGCCTCGTTTAGCGCTCCATCGCACCCTCACTAGTATATTATCTTAGTTAAAATCCAATAAGTTGTAAACCATATTTGTTGTTAATTGGGTAAAATGGGTTAAACTGGTAAAACCCGGATAACCCAAATCCGAATAACCCAATCCCGTTTAACCCATATCCGAATAACCCAAACCCGTTTAACCCATAATGTTATTCGGGTATGGGTATGGGTATTTTTCTCACAACTCAAAACCCAAATAACCCATATTGTTATTCAGATCTATTCAACGATTTACTTCAAGATCGTGCTCTATCGGTTAATTTCAATATTGTTGGGCGTAATTTCACAAAAGGATATTATCTCGCCGACAGAATTTATCCGGAATGGTCGACACTTGTCAAATCGTATAGGTATCCGATGACGGACGAAGAAATAAGGTATTCGAAATTCCAAGAATCAGCAAGAAAAGATGTGGAACGAGCGTTCGGTGTGCTTCAGGGGCGTTGGGGAATCATTAAAAGCCCCGCAAGAGCATATAGTACACAGAAGATTAAAAGAATCATGTATTGTTGTGTGATTTTACACAACATGATAACCCAGGACAACGGTCGCAACATGTGTCGGTTGGAGGAAGATTATCTAGCAAACGAAGAAAATATACCGACTCGTACGTGGGAAGACAGACTTGCAACATATAGGCGTATGGACAAAGAGTTGCGAGATCGGCAAGAGCATCACGTGCTTCGTGGCGCTCTTATCCAACACATTGCGACTCTCCCACCATAATTCCGTGCTCGTTGATTTATTTTAGTAATTTTTTTTTTAAATTAATAAGTGTAATGTTCCTTTTTTTATATTAATAAATGTAATGTTCGTTTTTTTTTTTTAATAAATGTTTTATTTTTTAATAAATATATTTTTTTATTTAATGAATTTGTAATTAAATATGTGGGGTCCAGAAAAACTGACTGGCGGGTAACTGTTGGCAGTGATTTAGTCAGTTGGGTGTCAGTTTTGTGTCAGTTGACGTGGCGCTGAGTTGGCAAAAACTGACAGTGTCAGTTGCAACAACGGTTGGGAGTGGTCTAAAGAGGAAGAAGAAAGGGTAATATAGTCTTTTCAAAACAAATTTACTTTCAACCTTATAGTTTTAGTTATTTGTATTTTTATCCTAAAGTTTTTTTTATTTACACTCTTAATTTCTTTTTAATTTTATATTTTATAAAAAGTTAATTTTGTTTTAAATTTGATTATATGTTATTTATTTGTAGTTTTATTTTTTTAATAAAATCTTATATTTATCTTATTTAAATGTTTTTTTTTTAAATGGGTCCCACAACTTCCACAATCACCTACAATCTTGATCTTCATACCACCCAAAATCTCAGAATCATGATTCTCAATGTCACATCAGCAAAAATAATCACAGAATCACCAGAATCGTGATTATTACTCTAATAGGTATCAAAAGTTAGGGTTTTTTTTATCAGTTTATGAAACAAGGTAAACGTGTTTATAAAATCCGTTGTCTGGTGTTTGATTCCATCAACCGTGATTTCAGGGGATAATTATTACAGAATCCGAAGCGGTGAGATTGTAAGAAAACTAAATTCACCCGGAGTGATAATGAGTGATAATGTGGGTTGTGGGGGTTGTGGGGAAAAAGTTGCTGACGTGGCAGTGAGAATGAAGATTGTGAGTTTGGGTGGTATGATAATGAGGATTGTGGGGGTTGTGGGGTTGTGGGAGTTGTGGGACCCAATATTTTTTCTTTTTTTTCTTAACAATTATATTAAATTAAAAAAACATTATATTAAACACTAAACTATATTTAATTAAAGTACACATTTAACAAAATTATCTTTTTTAAATATAGCTAAATTTAAAAAAAAAAAAAAAAAAATGTAAGTTAAAAACAATTTTGGGATAAAAATGTAAATAAAAGAAACTTTGTGATAAAAATACAAAAAGCTAAAGTATTAAGCCAAAAAGGAAAAAGTTAACAAAAAGACAAACAAAAACTTATCTTCTTCCTCACACATACCTCACACATACCTGCAAATGAAAAAATTAAGAAAAAGAATCAAGAAAAAGAATCGTTAATTAAGATTTTGAAAAGAAACAAGAAAAAAAAGAAAAAAAAAAATTTACAACGGGTCGTTTTCCACACAACGGTGGCTCAACAACGACCACAGAACGAACCTACCCGGGGTGATAACGAGAGGGGGGGGGGGGGGGGGGGGGCTCGTTCTCACTCCCACAACGAGCGAGAACCCCCCCACTCCGGGTGCTAAAAAGAAACAAGAAAAGAAAGAAAAAAAAAAAAAATTACAACACAACGGTGGCTCAACAACGACCCCAGAACGAACCTACCCGGAGTGATAACGAGAGGGGGGCTCGTTCTCACTCCCACAACGAGCGAGAACCCCCCACTCCGGGTGCTCTAATTTGAATTTCATTTTATCTTTCTCCCATTTGACTATTCTTCTTCATGTTAGTTCGGTTATATTTTACCCAGATTGGAAAAAGCTCAAGTTTTTTATTAGTCCGTTCATCTGTAAGGAGTTACTACCAGGTTAGTCTTTTTTTTTGTTTTTTTTTAATACTACTTTTGAAAACGATACGAAATATGGTCTTTGTTTCACAGGTTAAAGAATACACAACGTCCTTGCTGCGTTTCACTACCGGTGGGAAAACCAGTTATCATTGATCCGTACTCCTTATGTGGACGGCTTTAGAGTGATTATTTGCAGCTTCTCTCCATTGCTTAGGCCAGTTTTTGCTTTATATTTGAACAACTTTTCACTTTATTATATGGGAATTTTTAAATGTTTATTTGCAACTTACTTTTTGTTAAACCTATTTCCACATATAACACATAACAAATATGTTGCATTCAAAAGGTACAATCTTCATCTTATTTTACTATGCTATGTTGAAACAATATTGTTTTTCAACTCAATACTGTACTTTTATGTAAACAAAGATAAATTACTATAATCGGTGTTATAGAAGAGACTGTGGTTTAGGTTTTATTATGTATTATGTATATATCAAATCTTTAATTAGTGTCAGGGCATCAAAACTCATTGGTTAGTTTGTTAAACACATTACAGTTTAATATTTTAATAAGAATACATATCCTAAAATGAAAAACTATACAGCTTGCAAGTTGCAACTCATTTTTATTGTTCTATATAAGCGAGTGTTAATGAGAAGTACGGTTAAATGAGTTCAAAGTTGGTCGAATTTAATTTTGTTGCATTAATTACTCTTTTATACTGTAATTTGATACAAAATTTTAACTTGTTAACAGAGCTAAGAGGATACCGAGTACTGAAGTTTGATACAGAATTTATTTATAAAACATATATAATTTTAGGAAATAAGTGTTTCGGGTCAACCCTAATAGGACTGCTTATTTTCAACATATTTGGCCAATTTTAGACTGCATATTTCGATAGGTTTTTCGGCCAACTTTAAACTATTGATTTACAGCATTAAATTATTTTTTGGTTGTGGAATTGAGTTCTATTTGAGTTTAAAATTAATAAATTGGGCTATATGATGTAACTTTTAAGACTGCTATATGTGTATAATAACCATTGTTAGTTTGATTAATGATGTTACTTTTGGAGGACATAGATCTTTTTTAAAATTTAATATTGAATTAAAGGCTTAGGAAACTTTATGAATGAAAGGCTTCGGAGTTTTACTGAATGAAAGGCTTCGGAATTTTTATTTAGTTATTGCAGATTTGTGGGTCTAATGCCGAAGGTTATAATTAGTGTAGTAATTTGTTTTTGAACGGGTGTTTACAGTCATAGACGGATTACATGTTGAATGATTATATAAAAGTTATTGTAGTAACACGAATTGCTTGTGAATATGATCGCTACCTCTATGTTGGAATCACTCTAGAAATATAGCTTATGATCGTTTGAGGTATATTTTTGGTATGTCTTTCAGTCTGTAAAGAAGTTGTTGTCCGTAAACAAGTTGAAGAAATTGATGATGTGTTTGTGGAGATGCACATACCTGGTACCCCATTGAACAATAACATTAAGGCTTACTTACCTGTGGCGGAATCTTTCAGGTTTTTCGGTGCATAAAGGGCGTCTACTTCTGGGCAAGGGTTTCCACAAGCTGTCTTTGATAACTGACATTATGTCGTCTGATCCATTTGGTAGCTGGTACACAAGTAAGTTGTAGCTCAGATCCATAAGAGGAAGGATTTGAATGAGCAAACGACACCATGTTCTGAGTTTGAGGACAAGCTTTGAGTAACCAAGTGATTAATAGCAATTTTTTCTGTTCGTTTGACTATTTTATGTGATTTAATACTAGAGTTGTGGAACTTACCCTATGGTTTACTTATAATTTGTTAGTGAAAACCGTTGTTTTTAACATCTTTTTGATCAATTTGTTGTTTTAAAATATATCCCATATATGTTTCTATGCTTTGTGTTGTTTGTTTCTGGGTTGTCATGGTAATATCCAATCACTTGGAGAAACCGAATTACTTTTGTGTCCTTGATTTGTTGGTTTTAAAAAGTGGTTAATCATAGCTTCATATATGTGGGATGAAAACACATAGTCTTAATATTATAGCCTAAACTAATAACAAAAATGATGATTTTAACACAACTTTTTAATGTAGCACCCGTGATCAGCTAGTTAATATGAATCAAATTTAGTTGTATTTACTTGCAACGCTTACGATATATGAAATTACAAAATCTCGATAAGAAACCAAACATTCAAACTGGTCAAAATTCACCCCACCAAGGTGCATTTCTGTGTTTACAAACTCCTATACCTATACTCCCCTATTATCACCTTAGACTACTCTATCGACGTCTTAAAAAGACACCATAGGCTTTGCCATACGTAGTTTGCGAGAAGCTGAAGACGAAGAGGAGGGTGGGGCCGGGTTTTTTTTCTTCTTTTTGGATCTTTTGTAAAAGTTTGGTCGTATAAACAATGTTTAGTCTTTCTGAAAACTAGTTACATTTCTAAAAAGATGTTGACGTCGACGTTCAACTCTATTGAACTATCCAGTTCTTCAGTATTCCCGTCATCATAGTGGTGATCTTAGAAAATAGTTACGTGGTATTACGTATTACTCCTACATGTATAACATAGCTTTTGTCAAAACTTGAAATGTGACGTGTACATTTATTACACATATACTTCGAGTAGTCACTACAACAATAAAAAAAATTCATCGGTGTCTACCTCTGTGATAACCAACCCGAAATCCGAACTCTGCATATGTCATTAGCCTTATTTTGAATGAGAATTGCCACATTCGTTTTAGAACAAAAAATGACATCAGATTTTCACTTTCACGACTAAAATCTATGATCCAGTCAACTGCTTACTATCAATAGCAGGATTGAAGTTCATGGTCCAATCTACTCGTCCAATCTGTCTTAACCTCGCTCGTTGCTGCTGTTTCTTTTTTTTTCTTTTTTTCATCAATTAACGAAAAATTTAGAAAAGAAGATAAAGATCGATCAATCAAAAACAACTCATTAATCAAAACAAAATCAACATACAAAACATCTTAAAGCTGAATTCTACATAACAACTCAATTAGGGCTAGGGCCATAAACACAACCCAATTAGCTTATATCCTACCAACTTCAAAACAATGAAAACAGCAACCTAACAACAATGGTAATAACACTACGAAAAATATTGCAAAAACAATCAGATGTTACATAGAAAAAGAAAAAAAAGGATTAAATACCTCCTAATGTTTCGAAGTCTGCTTCTTGTTCTCTGCGTCAATTCGATACTCCATCTTTGCTGGCAATGGAGCAGAGAATACAAAACTATCATCTTCTACCTCTTCATCTTCATCAACTTCTTGCTCGTTTTGATTCTTTTGGATTAAATGATTAATTCGAGTACCCAGACTTTTTATTGAATCCATCTCGATTTCGCTCATTTCTGACGAGTCGTCTTCTTCTACCACTTCAGTTTCCTTCGAAGAACCACCTATTTCTTCCACTTCTTCATGATCACCGTTACTACTCTCACTCCCATCACTTGTAACAAGACCACGACTGCTTTTAATTATTCTATAAACATTCTCATTTTCATCAAAGCTTACATTTTTCTTCACTTTAAGTTGACTTTTAGTCAAACCTCCAGGTTTTCTAGGGTTTTCATCTTCTTCGGTTTTCGAAACCCTAATTTTACTAATTCTCTTTTCTAAATCTTCAACTAATTTCCTCTCATTGGCACCAAAAACCGTAGAACCAGAAGCCCTAATTTTACTAATTCTAACAGTTTTAACTGAAATTTGTTCAATTAACTCCATGAATCGAATCAATTCTCGACTAATCAATCGTTTACCATCTCTAATCATCGGATCACAACCCTGCAAATTTTTTTAAAAGAAAACCTAATTAGCGGCTTTTAGTCATTGACCAGAACCAGAACAATGTGTGAGCCGTAATAGTAATCAATAAAAATGTGAATTAATTACCTGAATGGAATCGAGTTTGATGAGCAAATTCATTGATTGTTTGGAAATGAAGTAAGAATCGAAGTGGGTTTTATTGGAAACAGAGGATTTAAGATGATTGAGAGCTGATTTGATGTACGCGAGATCTTTGAGATGACGTAAGGTGACGGATCTCTGTACTAGGAAGGCTCTGAAGTGGGTTTGTATCGTACGCGCTGCCGTGTCACGGAGAGAGGATGATCGGGAAGATTGGTTGTTGTTACGGCGGAGGAGGGTGGTTTCCAAGGCGGAGATACGGTGGATGAGTGATGTGACAGTAGGGTTTTCATGTTGGTGATGTTTTTGTTGTATTTGATGAGGTGGTGGTGGCGCGTGGAGGTAGTGATTGGAGGAGATTGAATGGAGTGAAGGGTGGTGGGTGGTGGTGCAGTAGCAGGTAGTGGTGGGGTGGTGGTAGTCGTAGTAGGTAGGGGTGGGTGGAGTAGGGTGGCAGTGGCAGTGGCATTGGTGGTGGTTAGATGCCATTTTGGGTGGGAATCTGTATTGGGAAAAAAGAAGAGTTAAAATAGTTTCATTGTTATTGGTTTGGACTATACACCATAGTTATGTGATATTGAATTTGAGTCAAAGTTGGAATGAAATATGTACGACTTGTAGCTTCAGAATATCACACGACTCGGATACTAATCAAAGCTTCAATTATGAATCATATATGGGTCGTATAACTCGTGATACCTGGGTCAAACCCAGGACTAAAAATGGGGAGTGTTAAATACACCAACAAAAGTTGCTATTATAAATCAACAACGTCAAACTAAAGTAGTTTTAATGGTAATCTTCTTGTATTTCGTATTTTTCAGATTTATTTATATGTTTTGACAATTCTTATTGGCCAATATAGTTTATAAAAATTTAATTGTCTCTTTTAGTAATAAGTAATAATTTTGATAATCATTAATTTTTTTAAGGATTTTCATATAATGTGTCTTAGGTATAGGTTAAAATGGGTTGATTATCGTTAAATTTTTTAGTAAATATAACTTTTATTATATCATTTTACTTTTTATAATCTTTCACATTTACCTTTTTCCATCCAATATTTTAATTGATTTAACTTTGAACTTTAACTAATTAATTTTCTCCAATATTAAATTTCATATACCATCCATAATATAGCTTGTCTGTTCGTATGGCTTCTTTTATGGATGTCGTTTATATAAAAAATTTAATTCCAATAAATGATAATTTAAGAGAATTTAGTTAACAAGTGGCGTTTTAGCGAAAAATTTATAAATGTTTATTTTAGATTGTTAAGGTTTAATTTTAGTTTTTCAAACTTTAAATTTTACTATTAATATTTAAAAAATTTCTTTTGTAGTGAATGAAAAAGATTTATCTGATTTGATTGAGCTCCCAAAAAAGACGTAACCAAGTTTGCAAAGGTGTTAGTCTCAATTCTAGTAGTTGCACGAAAAAAAGAAGAGTTTCTACAAAGTTGTGACAAAGAAAAAAAAAATAAAGTAGGAGAATATGTAATTGATTATTTTAATAAAAGTGTAAATATGGAAGAAGAAAAAAACAGAAGTTACAATTACCTAGTAGTAGTTATAACTACAAGAAAGAAGTATCATTATCGTTTTCATTATAAGTTTCAAATTCTTAGACACTAAATTTATGTGTAATTGTACGATATTAGCGTTTTGAGATTGTATTGATCTTCTTTAAAGAAGGAAACAAATTGTAGAGTTTGAAAAGTTAGACAACAAACAATCATCATTATGATTACAACCACAAATAAGTACTAAGTTATTCAAACTTGAGTTTCTATTTAATCTATTTTATCATGTACTATCGACAATAAACTAATATTATTTTAACACATGTTGTTTGTGGATTACGTATAACACATAAGTATGTTAAATGTTGCTATATTATTCTATAAATAGTTTGAATGTTTTTGTCATGATATTAATTTATTATAATTAAGTACTTTGTAATTGATTAATTTATTTAGAAAAAGATACAAAATTAATCAATTAAAAAGTTGAAAGAACAAGAAAAAATGATAAGGGAACAAGGGCCCACTGCTTTTTCACAATTTTTATAAACATATCTTTTAATAAATATCCAATAGAAAAATTTTACAAATTTTTAAAATAAATATAATTTTGACTTTTGTTGATTTATTTAGTAGCACCCCTAAAAATATGATCAATTACCCCAATGTTTTTATAATAATTGTCACATCTTAGAATAGTGGTTCTTCATAATTTGTTCACAAACTATTAGACATGGATAAGGTGAATGAAATTAATTCAATTTTGTCAAATAATCGTTTGAATAGAGAAACATGATGTCACCTAAATTGGCACGGGATCGACTCCCTCCTTTACCAACCGGGTGAAAAGAAAACAACATGTATCACAAGCATATCTAAAAGAAGTTCTAAATCTTGTGTTCACGCGTATATTTTAGACTCTAGGATATAGATCCGGTTTAAGAAATGATGATTCTTTCCCTTCTTGCGGAAGGTCTCAACGTTGTTGCTATTACCGAAGCTGTGAGGACAAGGGATTTGTAAAGGCATAAAAGTTGGAAATAAGGGAGTAACTTGTCACATTTTCAAATCGATTTAGGAGAACTAAAATCGATTATCGGATTGTCAAAATAAGGGACTTGGTGTTTCTCATATAACCAAGCAATGTCTTGGAGAACAAGTTGTATTGTAATTGGAAAACCTCCATGATTACATAATAAATCATTCTTTTATTAAGTATTACACTTAACGTATTAAGTAATAGATAAAAATTAATAAACGTATAATCGTGTCTAAATGTCAATGTGTGCAACCCCGTAGGTTCACATATTTATAGACACACATTTTATTTGACGTGTTCAAGTACCCAACATCAGTACACATTGCTTAGGTAAAAATTAAACCAAAATTGTCTTTTATCATGAATAGTTAGTTATGGACTTAAACGCGAACCTTATGAATATATCTATTGAGTTTGACATCTATGTTCATATGGTCGTTATCAAACGAACACTTATCATGAATAGTTAGTTATGGACTTAAACGCGAACCATATGCACGATAACGCATCCATATATAATTATTCATCTCAGTTAAGGTTTCTATCTTATGAGCCTAATGCAATTGCTAAACTTTATATGTTTAGGGTGGCTTGGTCACTTCAGAAATCTTGTGAGCTATACATTTAAAATATTGTTGTGTGCAATATAATTTTACGTTGACTTTGCAGATTTAATACGAATTATTACAGATTTCAAACTTATAAACCAATATCATTTTATTTATCTATAAAATAGTAATGAAGGGTAAAATGAGTATATCAAATTTAAAATAATAAACATTTATGATAATGACAAGTACAACTATTTAAGTAGAAAGGTTGATAAATATGTATAATTCATTATTAGTTATACTTAAATAATAAATTAGTGAACAGCAAATAAATTTTAATATTTTTACTTTGAGTTAATTACACGGATGGTCCTTAACCTTATATCCAAATGGCACTTTCAGTCCTAAATTTTGGATAATTACATGGCTAGGCCTTTATTTGGAATCTTTGCACACGGACAGTCCTTTGGTCCGTTAGGGTTAACTCAATTCCGTTAGTTATATCATAATGACCAATTTACCCTTTTTGTCTTATTCGCAAAGGACCAATTTTGTAATTTTTTTTTCAACTTTTATTTGTTTTATAGCAATTGTTTATATATATATATATATATATATATATATATATATATATATATATATATATATATATATATATATATATAAACAATTAATAACTTGGAAGGATTAATTCCACCTGGATTGTGTTTGAATTCTAGTGGAATTAAGGTTCTTAAACTAGGGGTGAATTACTTTAGCGGAGAGATTCCACATGAATTCGAGAAATGTAGTTCCTTAGAACAACTTTTTCTAGATGCAAATTTGGTTTCTGGAATCATACCAGAATATATATTTAGATTACCAAGATTGCATCACCTCCTTTTGTCGCCGGAGCTCCATTACTTTCCGGTACTGTTACAATGCTGAGTCAGCACAAGAGTCGGACTCGCCGCCGGTCGATACTCCGGTACCAATCTCCCTGACTTATACCTAACACCACACGCGTTACACAACGTTTTCGGACCTAACGGACCGGTTCGCCACTACGGCGTCTTCTCCGACGAACAGTGAGTACACCGCCGCATAACTACATTCTCCGACGTCGTTTCTGAAGAAGACATATATCAAAATCAAATCTTTTCCCCCACTGTCTCCCTTTCTATGATATAATAACCTTTGAAAACTAACAAAAAAAAAACCCATTTTTAATTTCCATCATTTAACCAAATCTCTTCCTTTTCTAATGGATCTTCATAAAGAAACCCAACCTCAAAAGTTCCCACATTTTTTCATTTTTTCACTAATTTTCTTCATCTTTATTCTAATCACCTCCATTGTTTTCCTGCAACTTTCTTACCCCTTTCTACCCTCATCTTCTTCATCCTTATGCTTTTCCCAAAACCCTACCCGATTACGAACTCCAACGATCCACAAATACATGTGATTATTACGGAGAATGGGTTTGGGATGAAACTTACCCTACCCAAAAGTACAATGAGGATTGCAATTAACTTATATATATATATATATATATATATATATATATATATATATATATATATATAAACAATTGCTATAAAACAAATAAAAGTTGAAAATTTTTTTACAAAATCGGTCCTTTGCGAATAAGACAAAAAGGGTAAATTGGTCATTATGATATAACTAACGGAATTGAGTTAACCCTAACGGACCAAAGGACTGTCCGTGTGCAAAGATTCCAAATAAAGGCCTAGCCATGTAATTATCCAAAATTTAGGACTGAAAGTGCCATTTGGATATAAGGTTAAGGACCATCCGTGTAATTAACTCTTTTACTTTTTAGTCCGACAACTATTATTATTTTTTTATTTACCCCATAGTTCTGTTATATTTAATTTTAAACCAAAATTTCTATCTATTTACGTTTTAAATTTTAACTTTTACTATTTAAGTAGAAAAGTTGATAAATAGGTATAATTTATTAATATTATTTCTCATCAAATAAATATTTCATTTATTTGTCATTAATATTTTATTTCTAAAGGAAAAAGATATCAATTCATTGTCAAATGATTATTTATTGCAGTTTCTACATGTTGGGACAATAATGTGAAGGTAATCAACTTATTTGTTTTCAAGTTTTAATAGATTAATAATTAAATAAATTCCTTCTTTTTGGTATAAAGTATAAAGATTTGCAAAGAATTTATTTCACATGTTGAAGGTGGGTTTGTCCCGCTGTCATCAATCATGTGGGATTTTAAAAATTTTAAATTTTAATTACTCATTTTCGTTTTAAAATTGTCATTCAAAATAATTTGATCGAGAAACAATATCCCGTAAATCTTGTCATTCAAAGTAATTTGATCGAGAAACAATATCCCATAAATCTC
>CAJVGC010000001.1:51848550-51871446 GCA_910822075.1 Senecio squalidus | reverse complement strand
CATTCTGGCTCGTGGGGCGTACAAGAGTGGATTCTTTGGGAGGTGCAAGGTATTTTCTGTCAATCATTGATGACCATTCTAGAAGAGTTTGGGTGGATATTCTTAAACATAAAATGAGGCATTTGAGAATTTTAAAGAATGGAAAACATTGGAAGAAACTTAATCTGAAAGGAAAGTTAAGAAGCTTAGGACAGACAATGCTCTAGAGTTTTGTGACCATCAATTTAATGTGTTTTGTGAAGAGCAGGGGATAGCCAGACATAGAATATTTGTTGGCACACCATAACAAAATGGATTGGTTGAAAGAATGAATTATACAATTATAAATAAGGTAAGATGCATGTTGACTCGGTCAAGAGTACCAAGGAATTTCTAGGCAGAATGTGTGAAGACTGCAACATATCTTATCAACTTGTCACCATGTTCAACCATTGAATACAAGATTCCCATGGAGGTCTGGAAAGGAGACAAGCCATGTTACAAACATCTTAAGGTATTTGGTTGTGTGGCTTATGCTCATAAGAACCAAGGTAAATTGGAACGAAGGGCAGTTAAGTGCATTATGGTTGGTTATCCATGAGGGGTTAAAGGTTACAAGTTATGTAGGGTGAGTGACAAGAGTCCCAAAGTCATAAAATAAGAATACATGAAGTATTCAACCCGAGTCCTAATCGACTGTTTCCGCCAATGTTATATCGACCGGTTCGTTTTAAGAAATTCTTCATTCGTCGTGTGACCATTGCCATATTCCATTGAATATCCCTTTCTTCCAAGTCATCTTCATGAATCTGATCATAATCTTCCTCAATGAGCTCAATGTTAGTAATTTACCTTGAGACTAAGTCATCGAAAGAGGTTAGAAAGCAAGGATGTAAGCCTTCATGTATAGCTTAAGAAGAAATCGGTGGTTGAACATGAGATTAGGAGCCATGAGTTTCACCATCTTCAAAATTGAAAATTTCCACATAGAGTGCTTGAACATGTAGAAGTGGTGGAAGTTGTTGAAACACTTATCGTGGGAAAGCTTGGCATAGTAGGAATTGACATAGAGGAACTTGGTATTGGAGGAACTTGTCGAAACATAAGGTCTGAGAGAAATGCAACACCATAGTTTTCTTTATGAGCGGAGTCTTCTACTTGAGCATTTCCACTAAAGGATTTCTTTTGCATATCTAGTTCATAAACATTTAGTTTGTCAATCAACTCATCAAATTCCCAATATTTCAATTCCGGTCTATCCTTCATGAACATTACCCGAAACTCCCAAGGTTTAGGTAAACCATCTAAGAACTTAATGTTTACTTCAAGTTTGTCATACTTTACGTCAAGAGATTGTAAATTGGCTATTAAACGATAAAATCTTGAAGTCGTCATATCAAGTGTCTCGTGAGAAAAACATGAGAAATTGTCGAATTGACGTTTTAATAGATCTTTTCTTATCTTTTTCATATCATCATTTGCTCCATAACGCTTTAAGATAGCGTGCCAAAGATCATAAGAGATTTCACAATGTCTGAAAATAGCCATGATGTCTTGAGAAAGTCATAACTTGATCGATGCATAATCCTTTTTGTCCTTAACAAAAGCCGCTTTCTCAATCTCGGTCATGTCACTAGGTAACTTGGGTTGTCTTTCACCATTAACCGCGACATTTAGTGGCATTTAAAATTTAGTGAGAATCGGTATCTACATGCTCGAATCGGAATATAAAACATAAGTGTCAAAACGAGAAACCCATTCTTCAAGCCCGATGGCTCTTTCAAACGTAGGTGGAATGAGAGGAGATCTCGTATCAATATCGTAAGCAACATTAGTCTGAACGAGAGCCTTTATCACAAGATGGTTAGAAAACCCGAAAACCATAAATCACAACACAAACAACAACGAAAACTGAGTCGAGAAACACAAACTGAGCAAGAGTTTCGTTGGCGAAACTCTTGTAACGTAATACTTGTTCAACCAAACAGAATGCAACGTAACACTTCTCTTAACAATCTGGAAGCTTAACACTTCACGTAACAATATAGTAACAATGAATGTAACACTGACCGTAACTAATAAAAGACTGTAACGTAAACCTAGCTTAACACCCAGCGAAACAATTTGGACAGAGTAACACTTCACGTAACAAATTTGTATCCTAACGAAACAACTAGCGTAACATTGAATGTAAATCTGACGTAACACTTGACGAAACAATTTTGTAGCGTAACACCTAGTGTAACTGTTCAGTATCGTAACGTAACAAACTGGATGAAACAAAAGTGTTTCGTTAACGAACCCCACCTTTGGACTCTATTTGGACCCTACACCTTATAAGTGGCGGAATCACTAATATTTGTATATGTATGGTGAAGAAACACGAATATAACCAAAAGATTGATATTATAAACCTTACGTAATGTTGTACAATACGAATAACATCAATACTAGTGATTACAAGACTTTAGACGGTTCAAACAAAGAGTTTCGTTGGTTTATGCTCTGGCAACGTAACTCTTCACCTAGGGATTCGGACAATGTGAGGTATTTATAGGCAATCATAAATGACCTAACAAGTTTCGTTTGCGTAACACCTAGGAAGAGTTTCGCTACGAAACACAATTGTTTCGTTGGCGAAACTATTCCAACGAAACTCTTTCACAAATGCAGTAAAACACTTTACAACTCGATCTAAATACATGGAAAACTACACGACACTTTAACTTGAAATATAAGATACTATCAATGAGAATTTATGCTCCAACAAATATGACTCAATATCAAATGCGTACTTAGTATAATGTTCAAAGATAATAAGACCCAATAGATAAATATCCTATGAAAGCAAATGTAATTGAAGATATATGTCAAGTGTTGTATTTGGGTTTTATCATACTAGGACTAAAATAAATAAATGTCGTATAAACTTAGTTTAATAGGACTTAAATAATAAGTGTCCTAGTTGGCTCGAATCTCCATCATATGATGACTTCAACGGATAAACGTCGCATAAACTTGGTTTAACAAGACTTGAATAATAAGGTCCTGTTTGGTTCAACTATAATATGAGCTGAAAACTAACACGTTTTAATATATATTTTTTTAATGGTCATCACTTGTAAACCGTCCTAAAAGACCATTTTTGTTGTAGTGAGACAAAAATAGTTGAGTCTACGGTGTCAGTGGTGGTGAGATCGCCATCTTGTTCTTAGTTTCCGGAAACAATAAGACCAAAGAGTTTGAAAAACGCTCCAACGCCATAGTGAGGTGATGATATGAATAATAGCACCTATTATTAAGAGCAGGGGAAAGTGAGTGTAACAATGTATTGTCAATAGAAATTTCACTTTCTAGTCAAACGTTTGCGAAGCGAATAGGATGAAGACACGTTTCGCTTTAATTATAATTCACACATGGGAATCCACCTCATGAAGGTGGGAGGTTCGGCTAACAAACTTTCGTGCATCATCAATAATATGTCTACCCGTACCAATAATATATCTACTGTATGTTTACAGAAAATGTCATTTTTGTACTTTCGATAGCGACGTGTAGAACGTAACATGTGCATATGTCGTCTAGGAGATGAAGTATGCAGGGATAAAGGGCCCTTAGTAATGCATGTTATTCATGATCGTGAATTACATTAGTTAAATAATGATCTGATGGCTTTTATGACATTTGTGTGGTTTAATAGTTTAGCCATCTTACGCCTTTGGCTCGGTGCAAGTCTTGACGTGGTTATATCATTATGTACATTTATTTGTTCTTTGTTCTCTTATAATTTAGGTTTAAGTGTAATGATATATTGATATAAGTTGGGGGCTATTTTGGATTGCACTTTGAAATAGATTACTAGATTATTAAATGTTGGGATGGAGCAATAGAATTTCATTATTTGAACTAATCAGTTTGAGAGCACAAGAGCAGCATATTCAAAAATAAATAAAACATTTTAAAATCGAATCTGTTTTCAAAACGTTATCCCAGAAACCCCTTCGGATATGGAAATGCCGAATGTACTTTTATTAAAATTCTCCATATATTCAAATAAACGGGGTTTGTCTCTAGGCACTACTTTACAACTTTGTAACGTCTTGTGTGTTGACACATAAATGTTAATCACCCATTTGTTTCTTACCTTCTTCACAGGTCATGACAATTCCATCAGTTAATAGGTTCACTCGGTGGCGGAGCTAGGGGAGGGGCTAGTGGGTGCTCGCCCTGTGCCAATAAGTCAAATTAAAATGTAATTTTTTTAGTAAATTCGGAATAATCATATTAACCCAACACTCCTCCCCCTACAACTTTTCCATTATAAATGCATAGTTTCGTTGCTTGCTGCGACCCCCCTCAATACAAATTTCTGACTCCGCCCCTAGATTCACTATTATCCTTTCTTATCTAGATATGTATCTTTGATCGGCTATCAATATACGATGTCTGAATTAGAAACACTCTAACATGTCTTACGTAAGTCCTAACGATAAGATGTCACGATCACCAAGATGGGATAAATAAAAAGGTCCAACTGTTTGTGATTTGGTTTGTAGTTCGGTATCTTCCATTTATCAAGTGAAGTTAGTTATGTCATAAATGCCTTCGTAATCGAGTGGTGATCACAAATTAAGTTTCTAAGCATCGATTTTCATTGAATATACCTATACCAGAAGTTTGTTGCGATATTTTATGGGTACATTTGTTTTTTCCAAGCGCTAGTGTTAGAGATGTTCACGAAATAAAAGGTCGACCAACACATCAGACTAAAACTTGTCAATAAGATAATGGAATGGGAGAGCATGACAAACAATCGAAAGAGAAATATTAAATTCTTCTCATTTTTCTTAGAGACTACTATTAATCATTGAATCCTCTTGAAACAATCTAAGTCAGACATATAACGTGTTTGGTAATCATTGGACTCAATGAAATATACACATCAAGATATGGAGTATGAAATAATTAACTACTAGCTTAGTGCCCGTAGAATACACTGGGTTGTATAAGAAAAGCTATATTAAAATGTTTGCAGAAAAATATTTTTATGAGTAATATTGTTTTGTATGGTTAGTTTTGAATAATGTTAACCTAATTTGATTAATCTTCTTTGAGATTAATGTATGAGGCTTAAGTTATGTTAAAATATATCTTTGCATTGTATTTTTGTAATACCATGGACATGACATACACTTGCTGCTATAATATTGTATTTTTACATCATATCTTATATATAGTAGCACAGAACAATAGTTCTTACCAAAACGAAAATAAAAATATATAAATGTATAGGAAAAATTTGTTGAAAAAGTAAGGTGGTCAAACAGTCTAGATTTTAATGCTTACAAATACCATATTGTATGTTTCATTTACTAAATTGATGTCAATAGCAATTAGATTAGAGACTCGCTTAACTTACATATTTACATGTAAGGAAAAACACATCAATGAGACTTTAAAATTATCAACCTTCATTGATTTAATGAGAGTCCCAAAAGTAGTGAATGACCTTACTTGCAATAACAAATTGTCAATACAAAGAACAAACAATGTAAAAATCTAAACAAATTCTAAAGTATTTATCTTAATCTACACCATGTTCTTTTATTTATGCAGTACAAATACTCCTAAATAACATAAATTTAAAACCATTCTGAGTTAAACTTTTTGTCAGATCGGGTAACAGAAGCAAGTTGAAAATCATCCTCTCAAACCGAGTTGAGAAATCGATCATTACCCTCATTTGCATGTACCTTTTACCATCAAGTTTGCTGCTCTATTTTTCTTAATCTCAAACCGAGTTTGATTTTCTTTTATCAAAAACTCAGTTGTTTTGGTCTTCAGATGACTTATTAAACATTGGAAAAAAAAATGACACCCCCTTGCTCAGCTTACCATTTCATCCAAATTTCACTATATCGCAACAGTAGATGATGTACTCAATATCATTTAATCAAAACTTAAAATAAAATTGTAATTGTTTTATGGAAACAAAGTAACGTTTGAATAAACATACTACGTTGAGAAAAGGACAAAATAAATTACCTATTGATTTATGAAGAATTTGTCCACGAGAAGCAATCGGTTTTATTATTTGTTTAATGAGTCGGGGAAAAAGCAATCGACTACATGTTTCAGTCCTGATTAAAAGCAGAAATTAAAACCCTGATTGAAAAGAGAGAATAAAATGAAAAACTCAACAAACGAAAAACCTATAAAACATGAATAAGATTTTGAATTCTGAATAAATGATATTTCTCGTAATGTGTGACACTTTTATCCAATAAATGAAAAACTTATCAAGAAAGTTCTTAATTTTCAAGAAAAATATAGACCAATTGTAGTACATATCTTTTTAAACTCTTAATTTTTCTTTTCTTATTATCTTTTAAAATGTCAATAAAATGACACATTAGATTATGACATCATCATCTAAATTCTTTTTGCCTATTTAGACAACCTGAAAATTCACCACGTCATCTATATAACCTCAGCCATAACTACCGTTTATTAGAGTAAGAGATAATTAGTCTTAGCACATATATCTTCATCGTTATGTGTTTTTAGAAACTTACTAGTATAGTTATTATTAGCTTATCATTTTGTTTGTGTCGTGTATCGATTTTAATAAATAAAAATTATATAAAGTGAGTTATCTATATTATATTATAAAGAGTTTTGAAATTTTAAGATGTTAATAAAAAAAAAAACTTTATAAAAATGAGTTATCTATCTCTACTACTATATAAAGCATTTGGCTTTTTGTTGACCAGATTTTTTAAGACGTTGACTTTTAAGAGTTTAAGGGATTGGAACACTTTAAGCATATAATACAACAATTTAAGCATACAATACAACACACACACAACACATACACACAATACATACACAACACACACAACACAACTCTCTCTCTCTCTAAAACCTCTGACCTCTCCTTAGAAAAATGTCCGCCGGAACCCTTGTCGGAACCACCATCCGTCACCGCCAGCCACCTCGAAGACAACTATACCTGCCAGAAACCGCTGGAACACTGCCTGAACACATACCACTACCGGAACCCTAGCCGTCGCTGCCTAAAGCCTAGCCGTCGGTCCCTTTCTTTAGGTAAATCTCTTAAACTCTTAATCTTTCTCTCTTTTATTTCATTCGGAAAAATGATTAATCTTTATCTCTTTTCTTTCTTTCGGATCTTTCGGATCTTTTGGATCTGTTTGTGGCTCTGTTTGTGGCTCGGTTTGTGGCTCGAATTGTGGCTCGGTGGTTCGGTTTGTGGCTGTTGGATTTGTCTACAGTTGTTTGGATCTTGAGGTTTGTGGATCTTGACTGATATTTTAGTTTTTTTTAGTTTGTGGATCTTGAGGTTTGTGGATCTTGACTGATATTTTAGTTTTTTTTAGTTTGTGGATCTTGAGGTTTGCGACTCTGTTGGATTTGTCTACCGTTTTTTTAGTTTGGATCTTCAGGTTTGTGGATCTTCAGTTTTTTAGTTTTTTTTTGTGGATTTTGACTGATATTTTTTCAGTTTTTTTTTCAGTTTTTTGTTGGTGGATCTTGTTGGGATTAAAACTTAGTAAGTTTAGTTTAAATTCCATTAATACTGCTTGCTGATTGTTACTACTGCTAGTAATGTATGTTCCATTAATACGGAGAGAAGACAGTTAATGCTGAAGACATACAGTTACTACGGAAGACAAGTTACTACTGCAAGATAGTTATTACTGCAACATTCTCATTACAGCGGAAGACTGTTTCTACTGCAACACACTTGCCATGAAATTTTAGATTAGAATTACAATTGTAGTTAGATTGTATTTCCTTTTCAATAGATGTTTCCTATTTGTAGATAGGTTAGCCTCAAGGTCTATAGATAGATCCTTGTAGATTGATAACAAACACGTTGTATTGATACATTATTCAATTCAATAGAGGCTTATAATTCTGCAAACTTATTGTTCATTATCGTTCTATATGTTACAATATTGTTTGATTCGATAAACTTGTTAATATCAAAGTGTTCAATCCGCTGCTGAACTTCTTTGATAGATCAAGATCTTTCTTAGACAAGCTTTAGGTTTATTCAACTTATTTGATCCTGACAGATCTTGACTGATCTTGAGGTTTGTTCTTGGTGGTTTTTATGGCGGTTTAGAGGGTTGGTGGATCCGGGTGGTATTTGGTGGATCCGGTGGATCCGGTGGCTTTTGGTGGTGGAGTTGTTGCTGCATATGGCTGTTGTTGGATCTATTGTTGGATCTGTTTGTGGCTCGGTTTGTGGCTCTTGGATTTGTCTACCGTTATTTGGATCTTGAGGTTTGTTCTTGACCGAGATATTCTTTCAGTTTTTGTTTGTGGATCTTTTGACTGATTTTCGTTGATGGTACTTTGGATATGTCTACCGTTTTTTGGATTTGTCTACTGTTGTTTGGATCTTGAGGTTTGTTCTTGACCGATATATTTTTTCAGTTTTCAGTTTTTCAGTTTTTTATTTGTGGATCTTGACTGATATTTCTTAAGTTTTTTTTCCAGTTTTTGTTGGTGGATCTTGACTGATCTTGAGGTTTGTTCTTGGTGGTTTTTATGGCGGTTTAATGGGTTGGTGGATCCGGTGGCTTTTGGTGGTTTTTATGACGGTTTAGAGGGTTGTTGTTTGGTGGTTTCTATGGCGGTTTGATCTTTGCCCGGAACTGTTTGTGGCTCGGTTTAGATTTGTAGTTTGCTTTGATCGTTCCTCAGTATGTTTACTTTTATCTTGGTTTATTACTGCGAGGCATTTATAAGGGCCTTATTATTACGAGGCATTTATGCCGATGAATTGATAGTATTATATGAGGCCAATGATTATATTAAAAATATGAGGTCGATGATTGAGTTAAGTTATTTAAAATCTGTGAGGCAATGATGATATCGTGTGGTATTTTTTAGCAATATCATCATATACAATATATAAAGGTTTGGCAACTGTTTGATGGCATCAATTAAATGCAACTACATGTAGCAGTCATTTTTAACGATTCTGAGTCAAATGCCAAATTTATACGACGTTTTGTTACTGTGGATTATAATATAATAGAGATAATAGAGATTAGTTTAAAATGATGTTCAAAACAAATACAGTTTATAAAAACTTGTAAATTTTACTGATGAAAAACATGAAATTTATTTATTTTTTTGAATTATATTAATTTTTAACCTAAAATAATATGTTTTTAAAATAATATGTTTTTAAAAACATATTATTTTAGGTTAAAAATTAAAATAATCTGTTTTTAACCTAAAATAATCTGTTTTTACAATTTATTTGGACAAAAATTTCGAAATTTATTAAAATATTCAAAAAGTTTGAAAATTTCAATATTTTAAAAAAATTTCGAAATTTTGTCCAAATAAATTTTAAAATCAGATTATTTTAGGTTAAAAACATATTATTTTAAGTTAAAAATTAATATAATCTGTTTTTAACCTAAAATAATCTGTTTTTATAAAAAAAGTGAGTATAAAATTAGTTTTATAAAATATTAAAGCGGGAAAAATTAAAAATTTTATAAATATTCAAAAAATTTAAAAAATTTTCAAAATTTTCAAAAAGTTTGATGAAAATTTCAACTTTTTGAATATTTTTAAAATTTTTAATTTTTCCCGCTTTAATTTTTTTTATAGATACCAATCTTATATACTCATTTGTTTCTCGCTTTAATTTCCATGTTTCATCGTATCTATGTATATTTCATTTATATGTATGTATTTTATTTTATTTGTAATATTTTTATTTTATTTCATTTATATGTATGTATTTTATTTTATATGTAATATTTTTATTTCATTTCATTTATATGTATGTATATATCATTTCAATTATATGTATGTATTTTTTATTTCATATGTATGTATATCATTATTTGACATCTAACCAAACAAACGAACTAATTTTGTATGAAATTAAGTGTATTTTAGAACTTCAAACATTGTCATGTTACAAGAGGATGAAAAATTGTAATTTTTATCTTGTATTGAAAAAGAATTATAATCTAAAAAAAAAAAAAAATCTTCAATTAAAAATTAAGGAAAAAAGTTAAGCAAATTAATCAAATAAGAAAACACTTAGACACCATAAGTAAACTATGACATGTTGCTATGTGTTGTCACAATTATCTCAATATTACGAAATCGGTTGAACATGTCACCATAGATGTAAGAATTTGATTTTGAACTGACTGGATTAGACATTAAAATATGAAAGAAATATACGTTAATAGTTTATAATTTTGAAATATAGTTTCATAATATTCTGAATTTAAAAAAATAACATTTTGTATGGCCCAAAGGCCCAAAACGAATCCGTTATTGTGTAAGTATCTAAAGAATGAGAAACTACTAACAATTGTTGGATATATATATTATTTTGATGACCTGAATAGATGAACACTTATTATTTTGATGTCCCGAATAGATGAAGACTAATTGTTATTGTAAAATTCTTCTTACGACCCGAAGGACCATAATATAAATTATTGATGACTCGAATAGATGAATAATAACCGTTATTAGGACGAAACAAACTACCACAAACCATTACTAACGAAATAAATATTTTTAAGCCCGAAGGGCCGATCGAGAAACCGTTACCCGGAAGTGATTTTACCGAATTTAATTTTTTCATTGTCGTGTCATGTAACTACTTCATTTTATGGCATGAATGAGAAAACCATAAACTGTTACCATATGATTCCTTTTTTATATTTCTATGTTAAACCATCTAGCGAATAATCTTACTGGCCCGAGGGGTCGAACAAGAAACAGCTACACTCCAAAATATATATCAAGAGACGGCCGAGAAACAACCGAAGCCATTTGCGCAATGCAATTTTTTCGAAAACAAATCTTTCGCCGCCACCGCATAGCGCGGGCTCTCTACTAGTATTATATTATAAAGAGTTGAGCTTTTTACTTAAAGTTGAAATTTTAGGTAAAGTTGATTTACTAATTTACCCTTACAATCATCATAATTACCACTACAAGAAAAAAGACCTTTAGTGACGACTTTTTTTTAGTGACGACCCACATTTTGTCACTAAATGAATGATTTAGTTACCATAAAATATGTCGTCACTAGTTTTGATCAATATTCCAAAAATAGTGACTAATACCAAAAGTGGTCACTAAGTGGTCACTAAATGGAAGGTTAGAGACCAAAATATGGTAGTCACTACGTATATCCATTGAGTTAGGTAAAATAAGTGAGTTGAGAAAGTTTAGTGACAAAAAATATGGTCACTAAGTGAGATTTTAGAGACCAAAAAATTGTCGTCACTGAATTGGATAGTTAGAGACTAAGTAATGTGGTCATTAACAGATGATTGTTAAGTTGATATAAGTAATTAGATTTTCAATGTGTATAGATCAGTTTTATTAGTTTGTAAAACATTTCAACGTTCATGGTCAATAGACCATAAAATCCAAAAATTGACCCGATTTTATTTTCTTTTGAAAGATTAGAAAGTGTATTGATACAAATAGTTAAGGGACCTATATTGACAATATCTAAGTGTATTAATACTTATTGTCAAGGGACCTATATTGACAATTCTAGTGAGTTAAGAATATATCCAGACTCTGTAATCCAGATTCCAGAATACGACTACTGAAAGCAAACCCTAACTGTTAATACGAAGCTCCAATCGCCGGAGATAACCGGAGATTCCAATTCGCCTTACGTTCCAGTTCGCCGTCGATTCCTCGAATTTTATCAGGTATTCCTAACTGTTAATTACTGCGATTTCTCTATGAGACCGCGATTGAAAGTTTTACTTGTAATTAAACCTAATTTTGAATGACGAACAATTTAATCAATTTCATAGTTTTGAAAAACTACAGATTGTAATGTGTGCTAATCATGTTTTTTGTATCACAATTTATTGATAGTAATGAGTGCTTATCATGTTGTTTGTTTAAGATATTGAATAATTCTCTAGTTTAAGATTGAACAATTGACTAATGTGTTATAAACTGATACTGAGGAAGAATTGATTTGTAACTCATGTTATTCTTATTTAGATGTATGGCCCGAGAAAAGGAGTATCGAAAAGGTTTATTATGAAATATATTAACTGTAATTGAATAATGATGTGTTAATCGAGTTTATTATGATTCGGAAGCTGATTTGGTCAATATTGTTGTAATTTGTTTGAGATTTATGAGCTAATATTCACATGTTAATGTATTTTGTCCTTTAAAATCACAATTAACTGAAATTTAGATATATGGTAAGAACAATAAGAAATAATCACCTTTTTTATTCGAAACATATAAGTCGACAAATTTCAATTGAAAGTTTCATGATGTAAAGAAAAAGTTTGAGTAATTGTTTAGAGTTAAAAATAGAGGAAACCGTGTAGAAATAACATTAATAATGTCGTAATTTGGTCATAGCTCAAAGTAGCATTTGGAAAATAATCAATATGGATACGGTCTGTACATGCTTATTTCAGACATTTCATTTGAGAATATGGGCGGACCTATGAGGTTGAGGGGTTATAAAAGTCTCTACATGCTTACTTGTTATCGAGTTGGACCCTAAAGAAAACTTTTCATGGGTGGATAGAGTATAACTAAGCTTGAAAACTTAGATACAGTTTGAGAAATTAAGGTCTCAAAATTGTTGAACTTATAAGTAGAGTCTGATAAATCAGGTGAAGTTCATGGTTAAGATTGTCGTTGGATCAACAATAGATGCCATTATTTCGGAAGAAAAAAACAATATAGGAGCAACTTCAGTTGTTATAGGAAGGTCTATTTCTGACTTTCTGTCCATGACTCTATCTATCTCTAACTCTCTCGAATATTTATTCGCTTCGATTAATAATAATAATATGAGTTCATGCTATTTCATTAGGACTTTTGCAATAGAGAACTCGCAAAATGCAACCATGAATGGTTGCAAATTATCATCCCTAAACGAATATGGAGATGTCGCTTTGTGCACCTTCAAGCCTCCAAGTGATATTCCTGAATCGTCAAGAGTCCCAAATACAGTTTATCTAACTCGTAGAATTTCAGGATTCAAGAAACAGCCAATGTCATCCCGTGATGAGCAGAAACTCGTCTATTGGTCTCTTCCAAATTTTGAAGGAATTTATCAACCTTCTTCTAGTTCTTCCAGCATAAGTACAAACGAATCATTACAAGAAACCGAAGGTTTTGACAAGTTAAATGACCCGACAGTGAGCATCGTCGTCCCAAGAACTTGGTTTTTTGGTTGAATTAAGTTGGGAAGTAATCTCGGAGATAACCGATCGATTTATGAACATAATTCAATATGTTGATTCAAATGAGAAATTTCAAATGTACAGTGTGGCTATCTTGAAGATCGAGATTCAGCTGTTTTTGTGAAGCGTTACGTTGGTACCGAGTCTAGATACGTTCTTGAAGCCGAAAAGAAGGCAGCTTTAACTATGTGCCGTAAAAATATTCTTGGATTACTAGGTTTCAACAAGAATGAGACAGCACTGGCTTTGGTTTTTCCTTATAATTCTAGGGGTGGATTAATGGACAGATTTTTAAATGGTTAGTAAATTTTAATTATATACACAACGGTAAAATACTTGTTACTTCTAGTGTATACAGGTTGATCTAATGAGTCGTGTGATCGTTAAATGTTGTTGATGCAGGATTCTGGACAAAATAGTTGAAAATAAAATTTCCGGTTAAAATGAATAGCGATTGGTATAGCTCAAGGTTTACGTTACATGCATGAACAATGTCCACGGGGGCCTGTTGTTCATGGAGATTTACGATCATGCAACATTCTTTTAGGCAACAACCTACAACCTCGGGTAGATTTAGGATGCTTCATTTTGCACACACTACAACAAATTAGCTTAATATACTGCAAACTTTTTTTACAATTTCACACTTAAATATATGTAAAATTCTCTGTTTTCCTCTTATTGTTGTTGTAGATTACTGGCTTTGGCAAGGCTAAATGGCTGCAATTCGAACAATTATCGCCTACTAGAAACAGGTGGGTTGTCTCTAATAATGTACTGCAAACTTTTTTTACAATTTCACACTTAAATATATGTAAAATTCTCTGTTTTCCTCTTATTGGTGTTGTAGATTACTGGCTCTGGCAAGGCTAAATGGCTGCAATTGAAAACTTAGATACAGTAGGGATCATACTTACTTCTCTCTCTACTTTAAATTTCACGAATTTTATTAAGATGTGTATCTTGGTTGGTAGGGATCTGGCAATCAAATATCTGGTCAGAGGAATAGTTCTGAACTTGGTCACGGGCTGTTGAGTCGTTGGCTTTCTTCTCATCACCATCATAGTGGAGGTGGTGGAGTACATGATGAGAAATCTGTTTTATAAAAGAGTAGTAGAATTTTAATTTCATAAATGCTTTTGCTGAATATAACCTCAAATAATGGGAGTTCAGGCAGAGGTGAGCTTCTTAGGACATCTGGCCCGTTTTTTAATTATCGAGCCTATGATCAAATAAATTTTTTCATTTGTTGCAGGCTTTGGAAGCTGCATCACAAGCTGTCAAGGACGAAGAAGCAATCAAACAGAAACTATGTGACGACTTGAATAATCTCGTACTCTATACAGTTTTCTCTTTCAAATGCAACTTATATTTTCCCGTTTACTCACTTATCTTCTACAGGTCCAAGAAAGCAGTAGCTCTCAATTTGCTGGACTAGAGGAACTTAAAAGACGGTTAGAGGCTTTGAATCCAAGACGATCATCTGCATTTATAGCAACTGTAAGCCTTCTGTAGTTTACACTCTTTATGGGAATATAAGTATAATGTTCCACCTAATCATATGGTTTCTTGCAGGCCGAGAGTGCAGTGGTACCTGCATCGACTACCCCAAGTCCGGATGTATCTGTACATAATTCTGTGGAACCTCCTACTGAATCATCGAAGAAAGTTTCGAACGAGAGTAATAATCAAAAGACAAGTGCACAAGTAGACGGGAACGGAAAAAAGAAAAACACAATGCAAGGAAGAGGTAGAGGAATAGGAGCTGTACCCAAAAGCAGAGGATCTAGTCCTGCTGGCAATCTTTGTTTTGATTTTGATTTTGCAGCAATCTTTGTTTTCATGTGGATATGATACGAGACAGAGGTTTTGTTCTAAATTACAATTACAATATTAATTGCTTCGAATGAATTTATTATTTATATTTAATTGCTGCAATTACCAGATTTTAGTTTATTGTATAAAAATATTGATTTTTTTTTTTTGTATTAAAGTAGTTAGTGACCACTATTTTTTGGTCTTTAACATTAGACACCAACATATTTGGTCACAAATTAGAGTTAACAGAGCCGTTAACTCCGTTAATGGAGCTTAATAGTGACCACTTTCACTTGTTTAGAGACCAAATTAGTGACCACTTTTTTGTCGTCACATATATAGTGACCACTTTGTTTTCGTCACTAATTAGAGACAAGTTATGTTTTTGGTCACTAATAAAATTAGCCACGGACCTTTAGTGACCAAAAGTGACGACTTTTATTTTGGTCACTAAACTCCTTAGTGACGGAATTTTTCAACTGTTAGTGACCAAACGTGTTTTGTCTCTAAAAGCCTTTTTTCTTGTAGTGTACTAAGCTATCTTATTCAAATTCTAAAACACTATTCTTTCTAAAACCTTATCACACCCCTCCCCTTACGTCCGATTATCTCCTCCATTAATCACCAAACGGAAGCCGCCCCAACTACTCCGATCCATGTGCTTGATTTTATATATTTTCAATCATATATCATGGATCATTCATTTTAGTTTGATCCATGTATGATTCTCTTTAACCGGTAAGATTCATTATCAATTTAATATTTATTATGGTTGTTTGATATAGATTTACTTGAGTTTTAGACAATGGGGAATTTCTTATTGTTGTGAATTCATTATGCTTTCTGTCAATTCCTATCAAGAATGAATCCACCATATAACTAACCTCGATTAAAAAAATATAGCATTATGGAATATCTTTACGTATAACCATTTTAGTTAAGATTGGAAATTGGAAAACCTATGGGAACTTTTGGACGTTACTCATTAGTATTGGTAGTAGTTCAGATGGAATTATCCAACATGGACATGATAAAAACAAATCGGGTTTAGTATAATTTTCTGATCAATAAATGAAATTTTGATTTTTTATCATTGAAATACTCCACTATTGGTGTTTATGAATTATATATAGTTTCATTTGATATGGTTCAAGATTTAAATTTGTTTAGATTGTTAAATATATATTGCATGTGGATAAAATATGTTTCAGATTTGGTATTATTATCTCGAGACGTTTACTTGATTATTTCAAACCGAGGACGATGATTATACCAAACTATGAGGCCCAATGACTGAATAAAAATAATTAGCCCAATGATTGTTCTAAATTTATGAGAGCGGGAATAATTTGAATTTATATGGTTTACATTTTGTTTTTCTAATTACATGGTTTTGGATCATGGATATTTGGAAACTATGTGAGCAATGTTAACTTCCGTGAAGTTGCTTTGTTTACAACCGTGTAACTAACATTTCTTCAACATTGCGTCACTTTAAAGTTGTTGTGAATCTTCTTAAACGATGGGAAATTGTTGTGTGTTTAAGCCTCTTTAAGGAAATGTTGCGTTTTTGGTACTTTGTTGTTGGGACAAAAATATACTAAGTGTGTTTTACTACTGATCAGTAGTAAAGACTTTTGTCTACTGATCAGTAGTAGCACGAATTCTTTAGTCCCAAAGCACTGATCAGTATCTAGATGGAGTAAGAATTGATCAGTAGCTAGTCAACTTGGAAAACTGATCAGTAGCTAAGAAGGTTAGTACCGATCAGTAGAAACTGATCATCTTCAACTGATCGGTAGATGTGGATAATCATTGGAAGACGACTACTGATGAAGATCCTCAACTACTGATGATGATCACCAACTGAAGATTTCACGTGTTCAATCAGAGAGTTGGTAATAGTTGGTCAAAGTAGATAGAATAGTTTGATTTGAGATGAAACTAGCTACAGAGTATGGGCATAGATTTTGTATAGGTTTGTAATCGATTGTAATCCGTACGAAGATCTTTGTTAGGTAGCCTCAAGGACTATAAAATAGTTCCTTTGTTATTTGAGATAAAAACATTGGTTGTAAGAGTGAACAATCGTTGTAATTTTCTCTAAATATTATAATCAATTGAGGCTGTGTTGATTAACTTGTTATTTGTTCAATCAAATTTATTCTTTCATATAACTTGTTAATCATAACCTTGTTCATACAAATTTGTGTTTATCTGCTGCAATACAATTTGTATTTGTTAAATCTAAATCTTCAAATCATTAACTTATAATTTGGTGGGTAATTGATTCGATCCTGACAAGTGGTATCAGAGCATTCAGGTGCTCTAGATCTAAGATAAACAAGGGTTAAGCAAAAGTTCATTTGAATCTTCATTCAAAAAAAAAAAAAAATTTAAAAATGGCAGATCTAAATGATAGTGTTCAAGCCAACATAGTTCCAATTTTATCTTCATCTAACTTAATGTGGAAGAACAAAATCTATCAATACATGCTCCAAACAAACTATCTCATGTGGGATGTAGTCCAACATGGTAACAAGACCATAGCAGCTCCAACAACTAGTAATGCAGAAGTTGCTCCACCCACTGATCAAGAGAAGAAGCAAAGGCATATAGAAAGTCAAGCTCTAAGTAGCTTGTTGTTGGTCATTCCAAATGACTACCAACACAAGTTTAGCAAAGTTTACAGATGCCAAAGCACTACGGGAAGCCTTGGAGAAAAGGTTTGGGGGAAATGCTAGCACAAGAAGAAACTACAAGGAGGTTCTCAACCAACAATTTGAAACATTCAAAGCTGGTAGAGGGGAGTCTCTAACTCAAACCTTTGATAGATTCAATAGGCCGTCTAGTGAAATGGAGATGGTTGGAATGGATATCTCTAAAGACACCTTAAACATGAAGTTTCTAAGATCTCTTCCTGAAGAATAGATCATGTATACCATAAATTATAGGCAAGGTGATGCCTTAGAAGATATGGAGTTGGATGATCTATTCAATGAACTAAGGGTGTTTGAAGGAGGTTGAAGCCAAGAAGCCACAGCCAAGCACAAGCACTCCACAGAATATTACTTTTGTTACAACTAAAGCAAAAGAAGTAAATGCATCTCCTGTTGATCAAGGATTTGTTGCAAGTGGAGGTGGTTCTTCAAAAGGATCTCAATATGATAATCCTGATGACATAGCTAGATATGCTTTCTATGCTAGTCATGTGAACTCAGGATTAATCATAGATGATTTGGAGCAGTTAAATGTTGATGATCTGGAGGAAATGGACATTAAATGGCAGATGTCCATGTTAAGTGTTCGAACAAGAAGATTCATTCAAAGAACTGGGAGAAGAAATTTTGTTGTGAAGCGAAATGACAACACAGGGTTTGACAAGAGCAAGGTCAGATGTTTTGAATGTCAAGAATCGGGTCACTTTGAAAGGGAGTGTCCAAACAAAGACAACAACCAAAAACGTCCTCAAAACATCAACAATGAAGGAAGACAAGGAAGCTTTCAAAGAAATCAAAGCAGTCAAGAAAAGTCTACTTCTAAAGCTCTTGCCATAACAAATCCAGATGAATCATGTTTTGATTGGAGCTTCCAAGCTGGTGAAGCTACAACAAATCAAGCATTGATGGCTGGTGTTGATGACTCCATTCCTACTGAGGTACTTTCCAAACTCTGTACACAAGCATGCATTAAACAAGTTAAAGAGTACAGAGATCACAACCAAATTGTTTGTGATGAACTAAAAGTTGCTAACCAAAGTAGAAATGAATATAGACATTAACTTTGAGAATCAAGTTAAAGCTTACAAAAAGAATGAACATAAATATGAAGAAGACATGGAATATTTGAAATGGGAAAAAAACACAGCTTTGAAAAAGGTTGATGCTATTGAAATAAAAATGGCTGAGACCAAACTTGAAAATAACCAAATCAAGTTGTCCATTACCAAATATGAAAAAGCTTCAAAAACAGTTGATGAAATTTTAAAGGGTCAAATTCATGGAAAGTCTAAATCAAGATTAGGTTATAATAGTGTGTCACCACCTTTTAACCAAAATTATATCCCTCCAACTCCCGAATACAACATTCAAAAGGAGGATATAAATGTGAAAACCATGAATGCTAACCCAATCAAATCTGAGCCTGAAATGTCTAGTCAAACAGTTGAGTCAACCAGTGAACCAGATGTAAGAGATTTATTTCCTAAATTGTTTGAAAAGCATGAAACTGATAAGGAAAAATCTGTTGCATCTGTGAAAATCATTTCAAAAGACACAAAGTTTCTCGGGATATTAAGAAATCAAATGTCAAAAACATTGATAAAATTGAAGCCTCAACCTCCAAGACTTTAAAAAGGTCAAAACCTGTGCATAACAAAGTTGCACAAAAGTCTTTGTCTTCTGAAAAATCAAGTATGTCTAAACAAAACAAAAGTTGTTCCTGTCATTGTGTTAAAACACCAAAACATGGAAACCAAATAAATTGGAACAACTTGATGACCCAAAGAAATCCCAACTTTATTAAATCAGAAAACAGGTGTTGCTACATCTGTGAAAAAAATTGGACATATTGCTAAAAACTTTTATTTTAATCAAGTGTTCAAAAGAAATGGGATGGGAGTTTCTAACAAAGTCATACTGATAGCAGTAGAAACTTTGCCAAAGCAAAACTTTCTACTGACAACAGTAGTAAAAATGCTAAAGCAAAAGTTACTACTAATGTCAGTAGAAACCTTGTTAAAAGAAAAAATGAAAAGGGTGTGAGTGGTTTGAAGTCAACTACTGCTACTGCTGTCAGTAGTAAGAAAGTGTACAAGGTTGTCGGGGCTGACAAAAGTGTCATTAGTAGTAACCTTAAAACTACTACTGATTCCACATGTAACACTAACACTGTCAAACTCACAAAACATAATGCATTATCATTGTACTTGAAAAGATTTGATTATCATGATGCTAAAGGTCAACCCAAGACAACCATGGCTTGGGTTCCTAAAAGGAATTAACCCATTGTTATGTGCAGAGCAAGCCAACCATAGAGAAGGGAAGAATTTGGCATGTTGATAGTGGCTGCTCAAGGCACATGACAGGCAACAAATACATCCTTCAAAATTTTGTTGATTAAGATGGAGGTTATGTTGCTTTTGGGGGAAATCTAAGAGGAGGAAGAGTCACTGGAAAAGGTACAGTTTCATGTGGTAAGCTTACCTTTGAAAATGTTCTTTTTGTCAAGGAACTGAAGTACAACCTGGTAAGTGTATCTCAGGTATGTGACAATAAGAATCTAGTACTTTTCAACACAAAAGAATGTATCATTCTTGATCTAGAGTTCAAAATTGATGAAAGCATGATCATTTTAAGAACTCCAAGGAAAGAGAATGTATACTTCTTGGATATGGCCAAGGCAACATTGGAAAAGGAAAATTGTTTTATTTCAAAAGCATCTTTAGATGAATCTTCTTTGTGGCATAGAAGAATGTGTCACATGAACTTTAAAAACATGAACAAACTTGTAAAAAATGACCTTGTACGTGGTCTACCTCAAAAGGAATTTTCATGTTTTGATCATTGTGTCTCTTGTTTGAAAGGCAAGCAGCACAAAGTGTCACATAAATATAAAGAAATCAACTCAAACATTCTGTTTTATAATTGTTGCATATGGATCTGTTTGGCCCAACTCATATCCAAAGTTTGGGAAAGAAATCATATTGCTTGGTTATTACTGATGATTATTCACGTTTTACTTGGGTTTACTTTCTTAGCACTAAGGATGAAACATGAGAAATTCTAAGATCATTCCTAATTAGGATAGAAAACTCAAAAAATCAAAAGGTAAAAACCATAAGATGTGATAATGGCACTACTAGAAACAGGGCTATCCTTGACCCGCTTTTTATGACCCACGCAGAAAGATGACGCGCAATATCCAGGGTCATAAAACAACAGTCATTTTGAGTAAAGAGATGACGCGTTTTCAGATGTGTCATAACACATGGGTCATAATCAGTTAAAATTAAGATTTCGTTATGACGTTTGTTTTTCTTCGTCCTAAATAGGTGTCATGTATATTATTTTTGTCATAGAATCTGCTTAAAATTAAAAAAACCCTAAACCTATTTTTTTCCCCCAAAACTTCCCGCTCTCTAAAATTTCCCCCCTCCCTCTCAAACTCTCAAAACCTTCGATTAATTCACCTCAAAACATTTTCAATCCACATTCGTTCAATTATCCCGCCCTAATTTCACAGTCATTCAATCCACTCTCAAAACTTTCAAAACAATCCCTAATCGACAAAAAATCAATTTGTATCAAAACTCTCAAAACTCTCCAGGTGTTAAGGATTTGCAGTTAAGGTATGCCCTAATTTACTCAAAATATTACATTATATTGTTTGATTGATAGCTGTAGAGTTATAAAATCAATTTACTGTATCATTTTTTGTATCAATTTATGGTAAAATTGTATGCACACCAGGTGTTTGTGAAAATGTTACTATGATATTTTTGGTGTTTGTGAATATATTGTATAGTTTAATAGAGTAAACTTATACTGTAAATGATTTGTATAATGTAACATGTATTGTTTAATATAGTGTTAAGGTAGTATTTAGTGTTTTTGGTATCATAATAATGTAATATTTTCTGGTGTTCTTGTTATTTGTATGGTGTTAAGGTAGTTATTTAGTTATTTGTATGGTGTTAAGGTAGTTAATTAGTTAACAGTAAGATAATGTTTTGGTATCATAATCCAGTAATCTTTTTATGTTTTAGTTTAATAAGAATCGAGATGTTTCTGTTTTAATAAGGTAATGGATAAATCTTGGATTTTCTGCGATAGATTATCAATCGCATACGAGGAAGGTGTGAATGCCTTTTTAGAGTTTGCACAATGCAACAACCCAAATTCCGACGCCATTCCGTGTCCTTGTTTAAATTGTATCAATTTGTGTCACACTTCCATTTCCAACGTACGTTTTCACCTGTTTAAACACGGTTTCGATGATAAGTATAGTGTTTGGTCCTTCCATGGAGAAATTTCATCTAGAGATGAAGCTCCTTGCCCTAATGAGTCTAGACCTCCTGAGTTCGATTACACAAAGGGGATGCTACATGATGCCTTCACATATGCAGAGAATGAACCTAGTTTACTGAAGTCCCTTCTCGAAGAATGTGACAAGCCACTGTTTGAAGGGTCAAAGCATAATGCACTAAATGGATTCCTGAAATTCCAAAATTTGAAGGGTCAATTTGGCTGGTCTGATACAAGCTTTGATGCTTTATTGGGTGAGCTAAATGATGTTTTGCCTTCAAATAATACAATCCCTAAGTCGTTATACGAGGCCAAGAAGTTGCTAAAAGGAATAAGCATAGAATACATTAAGTATCATGCTTGTGAGAATGATTGTGTCCTGTTCTGGGATGAGCACATGGATGCTTCTCACTGTCCAACTTGTGGCACTTCTCGGTGGAAGGAGAATAGCAAGACGGTGCCGAGAAAAGTCGTTTGGTATTTCCCGCCCATTCCTAGATTTAGAAGAATGTTCTCGTCACCAGAAACCGCACATGCCCTAACTTGGCACGCGCAAGGTCGGGTCAGTGATGGCAAGCTAAGACATCCTTGTGATTCCCCATCTTGGAAGCTTGTTGACGACAAGTGGAAAGAATTTGGAAAGGAAGATAGGAATCTGAGATTAACCTTGTCCGCGGATGGTATAAACCCTCATAAGTCATTAAGTGCAAAAATAGTTGTTGGCCAGTTACCCTAGCAACATACAATCTGCCCTTGTGTATGTCAAGAAAGTTCATGATGTTGACTCTACTAATATCAGGTCCAAGGCA
>CAJVGC010000001.1:51824043-51848450 GCA_910822075.1 Senecio squalidus | reverse complement strand
AGCCCTGTTTGTAGCAGTTGTATGTTGCATAGCATATTAGGAGGCTGCTGAACAACCATTTAAGCAAGTAACAAGTAAAACAGACCAAAACCTTGGCAGTGTCGTTATTACCAAACTTGAGCAAAATTACTTCATATTAGGCATATTAGGAGGCTGCTGAAGTTGTGTTTCTTGTGTAGTGTCCACGTCAGCCCGGATGCACCGAATGTGGGTACTTCACGTTGAAGTTTATGAAGGAAGTAGTTAAACATGGAGTTCAGGTTCTGGAAAATGACATTGTAAGTACTAATTATCTGTTTTAAGTAGTTTAAGTAGTAATTAATTGTTTCTAAAATGTTGTTTTATTGGTGGTGAAAGCAATGAGTACACGGAGGCCGAATTCGATGATATTCGAGAAGAATGGGCAATTTATGTGTCAAACTTTATATTTAGGTAGAAATCGAACTCGTTGTAATGAAACATGTTATAGTTAAGTTATTTGTACTTTATTAGACAAATGTTATGTAAGGAAAACGCATGGTTTTGATTATATATGAAATGCGTTAATTTTGTACAATGATCAGATTGTTGGTCAGGTTTATTGTCATGTATATATATAATATATATAATATATAATCACCAGGTTTTATAAAAAAGAATTTTATTTAAAAAAAATTAGTTTGCATAACTTTGACACGCAATTTCATATGTCATAAACATAAGTCATAAAATGTGGGTCTTAAACGAAGGTCAAAAACGTGAGTCATAAAATGTGGGTCTAACAACGAAGGTCAAAAACGAATGTCATATACCGCGTGTCTTAAAACGAAGGTCAAAAAAGAAGGTCATAAAACGAGGGACATAATCATTCAGCTGTGACGCCTCAATGCGCGTCATAAATTATTTATGACTGGTCCATCCTTGACGCGCATTTGCGCGTCATAAAGCCTCTTCTTGACGCGCAATGCGCGTCATTGATGGCCCTGTTTGTAGTAGTGTGGGACTGAGTTTAAAAATCATGTAATGAATGAATTATGTGAGAGTAAAGGTATAGAAAGACAATTTAGTGCCCCTAGGACTCCTCAACAAGATGGTGTTGCTGAAAGGAATAATAAGACTCTCATAGAAGCTGCACGTTCAATGTTAGCTGATGCTAAATTTCCCATTACTTTCTGGGCTGAGGCTGTCAACACTGCTTGCTATGTTCAAAATAAAGTGTCCATTGTTAAAGCCTTTACAAAGACCCCATATGAGCTCTTTCACAAGAGAAAGCCACTCATAAGCCTTTTAAAACCATTTGGGTGTCCTTGTACCATTTTAAACACTAAGGATCATTTAGGCAAGTTTGATCGCAAAATCATGGAAGGTTTCTTTGTAGGTTATTCTACAAAAAGTAAGGCATTTAGAGTCTACAACATCAAATCTAAGATAGTAGAAGAAAGTGCCAATGTTACTTTTAATGAGAAAACCTTAAATTTTAGTGGTAGTGGTCCTGATTGGCTTTTTGATATTGATGAACTAACAAAATCATTAGGATATCATTTTGTAGCCAAAACTGATGCAGGAACATGTACAACTTCAATTGAAACTTCAAGTTCAAAAGTTCCTACTGATCAGTTGCAACCATGTGCAACTACTGATCAGTTACAGACTAAAGTTTCTACTGATCAACATCTACACAGGACAACTACTGATCAGTACAAAAACAAAGAAAGAGAGGAATTTGTGTACTTTCCAATCTGCACTGCTGATCCTCCAAGTGTCTTTCAAAATCAAACAATTGTTGTTGATCAAGAAGGAGTTGAAGCCAACTCAATTCAAGGGGAAGAAAATCAAGATGATGAAGATGTTCCTGAATTCACTGAGCTGAATTCAAATGGTGAAGAAGAGGTTGTGTATGATGATTCATTGCCATCTGAAGATGAGGAGGTTCTTCCAGAAACAAATGAAACAAATCTGGACTCAACCATTGTTGAAGACATTCATCCAACACAAAGGATCAACAAAAATCATCCTCTTGAACAACTTTTAAGTGATGTGGACTCCTCAATTCAAACAAGGGGAAGGTTACACAGAAGCTTATATGAATGCTTGTTTGTGTGCTACATATCTCAAGTTGTACCAAAGAAGGTGTCACAAGCAACGAAGGAACCAAGTTGGTTTGAAGCAATGCAAGAAGAACTGCTTCAATTCAAGCTTCAAGAAGTATGGACTTTGGTGGTATTACCTAGTGGAAAAAGGGTGGTAGGTACCAAATGGATCTTCAAAAACAAGACTGATGAAAGAGGCATTTTTTTCAAGAACAAAGCCAGGCTAGTTTCTCAGGGTTACACTCAAGAGGAGGGCAACTATGATGAAGTCTTTGCTCATGTTGCAAGAATGGAAGCAATTAGAATCTTTCTAGCTTTTGCATCATTCAAAGGATTCACTGTCTATCAAATGGATGTCAAGAGTGCTTTCTTGTATGGGAAGATTGAAGAGGAGGTGTATGTGTGTCAACCTCCAGGTTTTGAAGATCCAGAAAATCCAGATATGGTATATAGGCTTGACAAAGCACTATATGGTCTTCATCAAGCTCCAAGGGCACGGTATGATACTCTCTCTGTGTACTTACTAGAGAATGATTTCAATAGGGGAGCTATTGATAAGACACTATTCATCAAGACTGCGAAGAAGGATATTCTATTGGTGCAAATATATGTAGATGACATCATTTTTGGTTCCACCAATAACAGTCTATGCAAAGATTTTGAGAAGATCATGCACAAGAAATTTCAAATGAGTTCTATGGGAGAACTAAACTTTTTTCTTGGTCTTCAAGTTAAGCAACTTCCTTCTGGGATATTCATTCACCAATCAAAATATGTGAAAGATATCTTAGAAAACTTTGGGTTCAAGGATAGTAAGCCTGCAAGCACACCTGTTGAAACACATAAACATCTGGAAGCTGATCTTTTGGGTGAAGAAGTTGACGAACACCTTTATAGATCCCTGATAGGTTCCTTGATGTATCTAACTGCATCAAGACCTGACATTATGTTCAGTGTGTGTGTTTGTGCCAGATATCAATGTCATCCAAAGGTTTCTCATTTGACAGCTGTCAAGAGAATCTTTAGGTACTTGAAAGGAAAACCAAGCTTGGGATTATGGTATCCAAAGGATTCTCCATTTGAACTCATTGCATACACTGATAGTGATTATGGAGGGGAGAACCTAGACAGAACGTCAACTTCTGGGGGATGTTAATTTCTTGGATCAAGACTTGTGTCATGGCAGTTCAAAAAGCAAACCAACGTGTCCACTTCATCAAAAGAAGCTGAGTATGTTGCTGCTGCCATTTGCTGTTCTCAAGTACTCTGGATTCAAAATCAGATGCTGGACTATGGTATGTCATTTCTTAAAACTCCTATTTTCATTGATAATAAGAGTACAATTTGCATCATAAACAATCCAGTCAAACACAGCAAAACCAAGCACATTGAAATTCGTTTTCATTTTATAAGAGACTGCAATGAAAAGAAACTAATTCAAGTAGAAAAAGTTCACACTGATAATCAATTTGCAGACCTTTTCACAAAAGCATTTGATGTGGGAAGATTTACATTTTTTGTGAACTCTATAGGAATGATAAATGAAAATTGAATATGTTCTTTTCAAAATCAAAATTTGTGTGCTTGGTCAATCTGTAAATTTTTGTAAATATAGTAGTACATATGTTAGTGATCTCTGTATTAAACAAAACAATAAAAAAAAAAAGAAAAAAAAGAAAAAAAAAAGCAGCTACTTTGTTACTAATGATCACTAGATGAAAGGAACTACTGATCAGTTGTAACTTAGTGACTAATGATGGAAGACAAGTTCAAAGTTTCTACTGATCAGTTGTGAAAACAACTTAGAAAGTTTTGTAGTGTTGCAAAGACTTTCCTACTGATCAGCTGAAACTTACAAGTCAAAAGATGACTACTGACGAAGCAAACTACTGATCAGTACTTAAGATGTCTCTTACTGATCAGTATGAGGAGATTATACTGAAGAGATGATCCAACGGATGGGAGATACTGATAATTGATTCCACTGATCAGTACTTAGAAATGAAGGGGTACTGACCAAGATTTTCTTGTCATTTTGTGATCAAATTGATACTGATAGAGGGTATTTTAGTCTTTTTCAACATTTTGAAAAACTATAAATGCACCTCTCTGCGAGCCAAGTTCATCTCAACGTGACCTAATTTACAAGAAAAACCGCTCTAAGAAACCCTCTTTTCTAAGAATCTGAAAAACGACTCAAAAATCACGAGTAAATCAATCATCAATGGCAGACACTCTTGAATTATCTGAAGCGCATAATGTGGTGGCTTATCTGATAAAGAATAAAGGTACATTAGGGTTTCATCAAATCATTGATTTCTTAAATTAATCAAAAATAAAACATGCTCTAACCCTAAATCCAACCATCAGAAGTCTACATATTAGAGAATTTTGGAACTCTGCCACCGCCGGTCAACTAAACGGCGTTCCCTGCATCAATGCAGTCATTGATACATAGCCAATCATCATCACTGAGGCCATTGTAGGTACACATCTGCAACTCGATGATGCTTCAGGTATAACTTCTCTCCGTAAAGAATCTTTGGTTGAGATTATTGGGCGTATGGGGTACACTGGACCCCTTACAAGATTAACTTTTCAAAAGGCGTTGTTTTCAAAACAATGGAAATTTTTTTCCCAAGTAATCCAAACCTGCATCTCTCCAAAACATAGCACTTGGAATGAACTGAATACTCCTATTGCTACTGCAATGGCGTCTTTAGCTACTAACCAAGTCTATAATTTTTCAAACATGATTTTTCAAGGGATGATAACAAACATTTCTGCTAAGGGAAATTTTTTAATGTATCCAAGATTCTTAGCAGAAGTCTTTTCAAAAGAAGTAAATGACCTTATTCCACATGAAAACATTTACATGGCTACCTCTCAAACCTCTAAACTCTTTACTTCAATGAGGAAGCTAGGTAAAAATTTTAAAGATTCAGATACCCCACTCTTTCCAAATATGTTGGGGGTATCTTCTTCTTCTAGAGGTGAGGGATCATCAAACCCAGATGCTTCCCAACCCACACCTACTGCTCCCACAACCTCTATTCCATCTACTGAGGAGCCAGTAGCTCCAGTCATTCCAGGTGACATTCCAGTTGATCAAACAAATGGTCAAACTGTTCAAGCTGATGTTCCAATTGATCAAACTCTTGGTCAAACTGATGTACCATTCATTGAACCAACAGTTGTACCAGTTATAAGTACACCAGCTTCTGAAGCTGGAACATCTAACCAAACAGACATGCAAGTGACCATGTCTGATGCAGAGTTGCATACACAGAATCAAGAGGGTCCTGCAACTCTTGTTTCTGAAACCCAATCCCCAAAAACTTACCAATATACATCTTTATGTACTGGGGATGATGATGACACCCAAGAGCTTAACATTCTTCAATCACCTTTTGTCACTATGCGTCAACCTGAGGTCTCACCCAACCTCACAGAGATGGTCACACAGGGGATGAGTGACCATATGGAAAGGGCTCACACTATTGATGCCACACCTAGTGTGACACAGGTTAGTGTGAAAGGTATTAAGACCCGGACCATGGCAACTTACATATATGGAGGATCTTTTGATCCATCATGTGAAGGTCCCTGGTCCCAAGAAACCGTGGGGGGTTCAGATGATCAAGCTAGGCTTGATACTGTTCCTAAGTTCAAATATCTACCTCCTGTTGGTACTCAATGGGAGAGTGGGGAGAACAGCTGTCAACGTACCATTATTGAATTGACGGATAAATGCACCATTCTGGAGGAGAAGGTGAAGAAGTAGGGCACAAAAATAAGCAAATTGGAGAAACAAGTGGGCAAGCTTGCAAGACAGGTCAAACTCTCTCATATTTCCATGAAAAGAAGAGCCAAGATGGGGAGATTTCACAAAAAAGTTAAAACAGTGAAACATGCTGAGAGTGTTGAAGAGAGAGAGGCTGATCTGAACATGGTGGTGTTGGAGAGTGGTGAGAAGGTGGTGGATAGTTGTGAGCATGCACTAGATGCTACCACTAAGGGGGAGAATGAGAATGAGGAGAATGATGATGGAAATGATATGGATGTGGATGTGCTTGAGGTTGAAGCTATAAAAGTTGATGGTTCTACAGTAGAAACTCTTACTACTGAAGTTCCTTCAGTAAAAACTCCAACTACTGAAGTTCCTTCAGTAGAAACTCTAACTACTGAAGTTCCTACTAATCACTACCAACCATCTGCATCTACTGAAATTTCTACCATTGAAAAGGAGGAAAATTGGAAGATGGTTGTGTTTGAGAAGGTAGAGGGGGAGAATGCTACTGAAGCTCCTAAGGATGATCAAACTACTGATGAAAATGCTACTCTTGCAAAGGTGATTGTACCAGAACCTTTGAAGGTGGATACTCTTACAGAAGGTCTAAGTAGGTTTGTGATTTTTTAAACTTGTTACAATGGATAATGTGACAAAAGCAAGGGAAGAGCTTCAAAAGATAGCAGAAGAAGAGAAGAAGGAAGAAAGAAGAGAAAAGGTTGGGTCTAAAACCATTATGCTTAAAGAACCAATAGACCAACCTGCAGCTATGAAAGCTCATGTGCCTGGGAAGGGGAAGGGCAATGAGAAGGAAATTGCCACATTTGAAGCTCCCAATGCACAGATTGAGATGGATGCCGAGCTAGCAAAGAAAATGCAGCAAGAATATGCTGAAGAAGCTCAGAAAAGAATAGAGGATGTTGAAAAGGAGAGGAAGGTAGCTGAAAAGAAAAAGATGACACCAGCTAAATCAAAAGAAGACAAGCTGAAAGAGGACAAGAAGAAATTCATTGACTACTTGATCAAGAAAGGAGCAAATCCAAGGTCAGTCAGAGCAATGAGAATGTCCACACTAGTGTCAAAATATGAAGAGGAAAGAAGGAAGGAGAAAGTAAAGAAGGAAAGAGAGCAGTTCGTGCTTGAGAGAAGCTTGAAGATGGCTCATGACACTGGAAGAAAAGCTTCAATGCCAAGTGGTCTTCTCAAGAAAAACACAAGTGGGGAGATCAGGTCAAAAGTGTCACAAAATTTGAAGAATGTGCCTGCCAGAAAGGAGATTGAAAAGAAAAGAAAGATAGAGGCACAAGAAAATGAAGGAAAAAAAAGTCCAGAGCAGCCTTTAAAGAGAAAGAAGATAGATGCTGAAGGACCATCAGAAAAGGGGAGACCAAGTGAAAAAGCGGTTGATGAGATCAAAGCATCATGCAAAAGAACCTTTGATGAGATGAAACATCTTGTTGATTATGGAGCCATTCCATCTCCTGTGCCAATTAACAGTTATGTGCCAATTACTGATTGGTACTATGAGGAAATAGAGGGGAAATCCATTCTCAAGATCATAAGAGCTGGCAAATCTAAAGATACTTTCTCATCTCACAAAAGACTCTTCTGCACACTATTAAGAAAAGAACTAGAAGAGGTGTATGAAATTGGAAAGCAGAAGTACAACAAAAGAGAAGGAGAGTTCAATCTTCAACATCTCTTACTGGGCTTGTGCACCATTCTCTTTGATCCAGATTCAATTTCTGAAAGGGTAAAAAGGTTCACATATTTGACAGAAGTGGCATATACTGCATTTATAGAAGCGATGGTACTTCAGAGTATTATCTTATTGAAAGTGAATATGACCATGATCTCTACCTGATGTGCATTCTGATGAAAAGAAAGCTTAGAGCATCAAGAACATCTTCAAGAGCTGTTGAACTGGTTTGGAAGATCAACCGTCAAATAAAAGCAAAGAGTGTTCACTTAAGAAGCCTCCCAAGTAAGTTTATTTTTGATGAAATCTTTGTGTGTTGATATAGTGATGAGCATGGGGATGCTATCACTAAGGGGGAGATTGTTGGGACAAAAATATACTAAGTGTGTTTTACTACTGATCAGTAGTAAAGACTTTTGTCTACTAATCAATAGTAGCACGAATTCTTTAGTCCCAAAGCACTGATCAGTATCTAGATGGAGTAAGAACTGATCAGTAGCTAGTCAACTTGGAAAACTGATCAGTAGCTAAGAAGGTTAGTACTGATCAGTAGAAACTGGTCATCTTCAACTGATCGGTAGAGGTGGATAATCATTGGAAGACGACTACTGATGAAGATCTTCAACTACTGACGATGATCACCAACTGAAGACTTTCATGTGTTCAATCAGAGAGTTGGTAATAGTTGGTCAAAGTAGATATAATAGTTTGATTTGAGATGAATCTAGCTACAGAGTATGGGCATAGATTTTGTATAGGTTTGTAATCGATTGTAAATTGTACGAAGATCTTTGTTAGGTAGCCTCAAGGACTATAAAATAGTTCCTTTGTTATTTGAGATAAAAACGTTGGTTGTAAGAGAGAACAATCGTTGTAATTTTCTCTAAATATTATAATCAATTGAGGTTGTGTTGATTAACTTGTTATTTGTTCAATCAAATTTATTCTTTTATATAACTTGTTAATCATAACCTTGTTCATACAAATTTGTGTTTATCCGCTGTAATACAATTAGTATTTGTTAGATCTAAATCTTCAAATCATTTACTTACACTTTGGTGGGTAATTGATTCGATCCTAACATGTGTTGTCGTCTGTAATCATTTTGCCACCTTGAAGCTGAAGTGAAGTTTCAAATGACCCCCCTTGAAACAACATTGTTGAGTAAATTTCGCTTGCTGTTAATGGTTTTTTTTTTAATGATTTTCCTATGCTACTTGTCCTTTTTAATTTGTCTTTTTTTTTTTATAATTACAGGTTACTTGAATTGTATTTATATGTTTTAATTTTGCTTATGCGTAATCGTTGTGGTTATAAAAGATGTTTTAGTTTTGCTTGTTCTCTACTGTTGTTTTTTCTATACAAAGAGGTTTTTGTGGTTGAATGTGGTTAAAATTAGGTTTTAGGGTGTTTTCTTTTGTTATTCACTATTGTTTGTGTTAACTTATTATTTTAAACAGGTTTGGGCATGTTTATGATTGCAAAGGGGTAGATTGATTTTCTTTTTGGTTGTAAACATTTGGTGTTTAATTTTCTACCGGGATATGTGGACAAAAAATATTATAGGTAAGCTGCTTCATAAACTTAGCGAAGATATTCGGCAGTTTTAATATAAAACTAAAAAAGATTTAATGGGCATTGAAATAAAACTGGACTAATTATAGTAAGATTTAATTGGAAATTATGATGAACTACGAGATACATTGGCTTTTAACATAGTTTATATTTTTTTGTAAGAAAACGTAGTTTCGTTGCAGGAAATATCACCCAAGCTGAACAATAAACTATTAGGCCACTATACACTTACTATCGGAAGTACAAAATTTAATTATATAAAAAATTCAATGTGTGCTCGGGGTTCCTAAAAGACACATTCTTTTTTGTATCATGACATTTTTTAAAAACATACATTTTTCGAAGATAACAAGTTTCTACCATAAACTATTTGACCCTACAAATAATAATTTCCTTTATGTATCAAAAACCTAATTATAAACTATTACACTATTTAACTTAAGTAAAAAAAAAAAAAAAAAGTAAAATTAACCTAATCATAAACTATTACAGACAACATATATGATAAACGTGTGTTTCGTAAAAAAATCTGATCTTACATTGAAAATTTTATATAAAAATAAACTATTAAATGCAACATATCATAGGCATTCAATAGCACACTCGATTTTATCTCACGAAGAAAACATGTTTTTATTAATTTCGCGTGGTTCAAAATGATCTCATGTACATTGTGCTATGAGTGTTCAACGAGAAACTCTTTTATATTACAAGAGACATATTTCTTTGATTTGACACTTTTTAAATTGATCTGAATCATTTAGGCTCCTCAAAGTACGGGTTAAAAACACTATTCTAGAAACTATGACACACCACTTTGCGTGTTCACAATTACCTTAACATAGCAAAACACGCTTAGTGCATTACCGTAAATATGGTAAGTATATACTTAACGCTACATCATACGAGTTTTATGCTAAGTTATATCAAAAAAGCTTTTTTATATCTCCATATATCGAAAATAAAACTCTACTAATTTGTACAAAAGCATCCATTGCTATCTTATAATTTATATGAAACAATCTTAACATAAATAATTTTTATTAATGATTTACATGCAAATCATAAACTATTACTTGTAACATATACGACACAACTTTTTAATAAAGAATTTTATATGGAAAACTTAGGTTTTATGTAATATGGCACACTTTGCGAGATTACCTTACTCTAATATACTTAAATATGCTTAATATATACTAGTATAGAACCCGCGCGATGCAGCGACGACGAAAAGTGATAATGCGATAATGATTTCTTATAGTTTCCGATTCGTCTCGTGATTTATGTCGTGAGAATAATAGTTTATGGGGCGGTCTTTGGGGCCAAAAGAAAATATGCGGTAACAATTTTTGGCTCACCGTTCGGGATGTAAAAGAATTATTGATATGCCAATGAGTTTCGATAGTTTCTTATTCGTTACTTCCAGCTTTATATTAAGTATAATACTTTATTATTTGGTTGTTCGTGTTATAATATGAATATTAAGGTAACAATTTTAAGTTTAGAAATTTGAGACATAAAAAGAGTTGCTATAATTTTTTCCCGTTCAACCATTTCATCTACTAAGTTTGGCAATATGAGGTAACATTATATATTCTGACCATTAATAAAATTACGCCTTCTATTAGTTCATCCTTCGAACATTCAGAAAATTTTGTCTTTAGAAATTCAACCTATTTGGGTAATGCGACTTATTATACGCTATTAGCCCATTTGGTAAAATCATATATGTATAACAAAATATAAAGTAGAGATAATTACAAACATGTTTTTTACGAGTTGGAAAATATGATTTTTTTAATCCTCTTGATTTTGAAAGTTCACCACACACTTTTTATTTGTAAACATTATATACTAGCAATCTTTTAGTCCATTAGAATTAACTTATTTCGGTTAGTTATATCAAATGACCATTTTACCATGCTTGTATTCAAGTGTTCACGTTTAATGTTCACTATCTTAGATGTTTATTTAAGATTGATGAGTTTTGAATAGTTATATGCTTTATAAAGATTGTCTATTTATCTATCTATTTTTTTAATACGTATCAAACATATTACAAAATCCATTTTATAATATAAGTTTCTTGGTAGTTTGAGACATAAATGTTAAATATTTACAAATACTTTACTAATACAATATAAATAAATAAAAAAATATATTGTTATCATTTTATTATGTATTTGTATTAGTATTGTATTTTATTTGTATTTTATATCTACCTTTTAAAATTTTCATAAAAAACTATATAATTATCACATATGATTATCAACTAAACCGTATAATCAATACTAATATTTAATAAAAAATTAAAATTTAAAAAAAATCCGAAAACTTGTCTAATATCTCTTAGCAAACATTTAAACATAATTTGTCTTTAAAAGAAACATAAACAACCATCATAACAATTTCTAGCAAAATAAATATAACAAATCTTGCAAATACTACAAATTACAAACAATTTATCTTTGAAATAATGTGGCAAAAATATTATTAGTAGATGTTCGGATTTTAATACAATTATATGGAAATTTAAAATGGTAAAACAATCATGCAAGGCTCATGTGCCTGTAAATTACCCACCCTGAAAGAGCCTCGAACCCGAGACCTCCCACAGATAGGCAGCATGCTATAACCACTTGGGCAAGCCCTAGTGGTATATATATATATATATATATATATATATATATATATATATATATATATATATATATATATATATATATATATATATATATATATGAAGAGGTTATTATAAGTTAAAGTAAAATAAGCAAGGTTACAGATAACGTAAGGCGTGACGTGGCGGCATAAGTAAGTCTTAAGTTTTGCAAGAAAAAGCGAGGCATGACGTTTTTCAAAGCGTGACAAGGCGGAAATTTTTTTTAATATATTTTATAAATTTATATATACTTATATATATTTTTACTATTATTAAGTTATATAAATATCAATAAAATATCAAAAAGTCTGTCTTAACGTTTAAGTATATATATATTCTAAGATATAGTCACAAATTTACAATCAAATGATTTTTATAGCCATTTTTAACTATTTTTAAAACTTTTTTTTTTTTTTAAATTTCATAACGCGTTACAAAAAACTAGCGTTAAGGCGCGCCATGGGACGCCTTGACCATGTTTTTTTTCCGCCACGCAAAAAAAAAAGACGCCTTGCATGTTTTCGTAATTTTTCGCCCCGCCTCGACGCCATGACACGTTATTTAGAACCTTGAAAATAAGTAAAGAAAATAAAAAAACTAATTATTGATATGTGTAATTTTGTATTATATTTATTTATTCAATTATAACAAACTTAAAAAAAAAACAAGTTTTGATATGCATCAAAATAAATGACGTTTAGCGTTTATAAATCAAATTCATTGTTTTTATGCAGTATATATTCAAATTTGATGGATAACAATAAATGTGACAACCGTCAAAACTCCACGGGGATATTAACTTATAACCTCGATACTTATATTTGATACTTTCCATAACTAACTTTATGTGTTACGTGGTTACGTAAACATAACTCTTTAAGCGAAGCTCGATGTAACTCATACAAAAACTTTTAACGTAGGTTTACGTTACTTAAACATAAAACACTTGTGTCTCGGAATCGGAATCGGAAATCGGAAATCAAACCTTAAAATGAATCCTAATGCCAAGAAACCATAAATGGAACTTGTCTAAGTTCATAGCAAAACAACCGTAAACTCCAAACTAACGAAAATGCATAACGATAACGGAAAACGAACCAGAAAACCAAACAGTTACGCAGCTGGCATAACTATTTGGAATAGTTACGCAGCTGGCGTAACTAATGGGAATAGTTACGCTGCGTAACTATGCAGTTACGCTGGCGTAACTATATGGGATAGTTACGATGCGTAACTATGCAGTTACGATGGCGTAACTATCTAGGATAGTTACGCTGCGTAACTACATAGTTACGCTAGGGTAACTAGCGTGTTGAATGGGTAATGGGTCATTTTTTGAGTCATTTCTGCATGCTCCAAATAGCTTCCATCTGCCCCTAACGTGGCAAAACGTAGCAAAGGCTGTAAAATCTAAGAAATGACACAATTGGAGTTAATTTACATCACTTTAACAAACACAAGCACACACACCATCTCACCTACACACACTCATTCTCTTACTCTCTCTCACTAATCACATACACTCCATCAATTTCCTTCTTTTACATCCAAAGTCATAGAAAAAAATCTCCATACATAATTCATAAAAATCGTTCTAAAATCAAAGGAAGAAAGAAGTGTTCATCTATTTGGGTTACATAAACGATTTTCCACATTTTTGAAGCTTAATCTCCAACAAATCACCATCAAAGCAATCTATTCCGGTAAAAACTTTTTAATCTACTGTTTTTACATATATATTAGATTGCATGTAAGATCAAACGCCTAAAAATATGATTTTTAAGTTTTTAACCCATTTACATACAAAACGGGTCGTTTTAAATCACTACTTAAATCATTAGTTTTTGTGGTTAAAAACTTGTTATAAACTGTCATGTATAATGTGTGTAGACGTTTTTATCATTGTATATCGAAATCTACCATCAAAGATGAATTTAAAACACCAAAAACGATTTTTAAAAAAACTGTTATTAGTTACGCCGTTGGCGTAACTACAGTTACGCCGCGTAACTAACAGTTACGCCGCGTAACTAACAGTTACGCCGCGTAACTAACAGTTACCCCGCGTAACTAACAGTTACGTTGCGTAACTGTAACCGGGTCGCGAAAACTTATTTAATCCGTTATAAACTTTATAACCATGAACTTATTAGTTAGACATACCTATGACACTATAAAAACAAGCATCTCGTTGACTAACGAGTATAATAAATCATAAGTAATGATACTCACACGAAAACATGATATATACTAGGATTTCGGTGATTCCGCGCACCTCCCGAGCACATTCCGAGCACGCGTTAGAATCTTCGCAAACAGTGAGTTACAAACCCCTTCTTTTAAATGCTTTTAAATACACTTTGGGGTGAAATGCGAGTCTTAGGATTAAACACTACATTTAAGCTGAAACATACTTTGAATGCTTAAAAAAACGCTTTGATACTTGAATACTATTACGAAAACCATTTTTCCAGCATTGTTGATGGATTTGCCAACAATGCTGAGGATACAAACACTATTTTTGCCATACACTCCTACACAACAGTTGCTATTAATCTCTGGGAGAGGACCGTTAGTAGTTATGGATAGCGCTATTAGGGTAGTTTCAAAGACCCTCACCACTACAACAACAGGTGGTGCATAATTATTACGTGGGTAGGCTTTAGGCTTAGAAACGATCATTGGGCAATACTTAGGATTGTCACATAGCCGTACACTATGTGGTCGATGCCTACATACGTATATACATATCGTCTTACATATGTGGATGGTTCCACCGCTGAGGTAATGACGTCGTATACTTATAATCTTACACATGTGGATTATTCCACCGCTGAGGTAATGACAAAACAAAACATGAATACTTATATTTTACGCATTGTTATGTGTCAAATCTTTGAATACTTATACGTTGCGCATTGTTATGCGTCAACTCTTTGAATACTTATACTTTACGCATTGTTATGCGTCGACTCTTTGAATACTTATACTTTTCGCATGGTTATGCGACAAATCTTTGAATACTTATACTTTACGCATGGTTATGCGACAACTCTTTGAATACTATACTTTACGCCATTGTTATGTGCGTCGAAAACTTGAATGCTTTTAATTAAACTTTGTAGCTCACTAACTACGTCTAACGTAGTTAACACTTGACTCGTATTTTCAGGAAACGAGTAAGCTTTGGGGACGATGCTTGTATGCATTTGGTTGACGACTTCAAGAATGGGAAGGGTTCGGGTGGTTTGGTTTTGAACACGTTATTATTGTATTTGGATATGTAAACGATGTTTTAAACTACTATGTAAACTTTGAAGTTATGTTTTGTTTAATATTACTTGGTGATTATCTATGAACTTGGGTATCGAATAATCTCGCTTTTCACATTCCGTGTTTCCGCTTTAGCGGGGTGTGACAGACTTGGTATCAGAGCGCAAGGTTATAGTGAATACCGATTTTTCAAAAATCAAACTATAACCAGTTTCTAAACAAAAGATTTTATTTAACCAAAACGTGAAGGCATTTTTTAACCTAAATTATTCGGAGCCTGATCACCTACGGATAATTTGGACTAAATTAGGCAAGAACGGGATTGGTAAACATTAATTGAACCTTCCCGGGAATTCTTAAAGTCAGACCCACACAGACCTAGATGCTAAACTTAAGATACTTTATATGCTCAACTTATTACTAACGCTAACATGAGGTGTAACATCGATTTAACTCATTCCGGTTAGGCTATGCCGAGAGGGAAAAAGTTAGCTACGTCCGACAACGAAATGCTATATGCTTTAGACTAATACTAAGATAACATTAAGACTTAGTGGGAATTTGATCCCATTCACCTTTCTATGATGCGATGAAAGGAACGAATATAACCGTGATAGACAACGAGGTACATAACCGACGTATACTCTTGAGAACTCACATTTTCCTACGAACTCGATATACATTAGTGATGCCTTATCGCGGTACAGTAGCGTTGAGCTAACATCATCGTAAACTATTACATTATAGTATAACGACTCGGATCTGGACTGGTTTATACTGTCCCATGCCGACTATATCTCCCGTTCTTTAGGCGGAGACGACACATTCTCGACTATCAACACCGTATACACCTTATTCCACTAATCTTTACGCGATGCCTTTTTATGGCAACTGAGAAGTATTCCCACATAAGACATGAGTGCAGTTGCAACTCGACATACTAAGTGATGCACCCAAGATATCCGATAACTAAGGATTGACACTGGAAGACATGATGGGTTCATGCGACAAGTTTACGGATCTCTATAAATGGTCCAGAAGTCGATGTATCATGACACTCGTATTCATAAACTATCACTCGACATACTTCATACCAAATAAACGATACATAGTGCAGTCCAGACAACTCGATGCTAGTTGTGGAATTGCTACACGTAAGGGTTTTGAACATCACTGTTATCGTTCGTTCGCTTTAGTATACACAATATAGTAATCTTCGGCCGCGCACGTATACTTAATCTTAATTACATGATATGCCCCTAGCATAAACATGTATGTCTCATACCTTACTTTCATTTATTGACATTATACTCGATTAAAGGACTAGCATTTACGAAATCGCAAGGATATCGCAAACTTATTTAGGGAATCGTTGGTCAGTGTGGATTCCTAGACTTAAATACGAATCTAAGGTAACTTCAAAACAAGGTAGGTTTTGAAAGTATATCCTAAAACAAAGGATCATCACGAAGATATGATCACATTCTTATGTTATAGTAAACCACGAAATAGTTATTTGTCAAACATGATGAAGTCATGTCTCTACAAGGAAATCGTCTAAACATCTGCTCTACAATAAGACCTTATTCATAAAAGGCGACATGGAAAGGACAAGGCTAAAACTTATGCCCGGAAAACACTTACAACCGATGTAATGGCTCATTTCTATTTTACCAAGCATGTGCCCAAGGAAACCGATTAGTAGTAAGGGAGTACCGGAAGTATTTCCTGGTGACTTGCCCGAACTATTACTAGTCCATTAAGTAAACTTAAGCACTAACTCAATAATCAGCACAACCCTTGCGGCCCGAGCATCTTACAAGTTAGAGCCTTCGTGATAGGAACTGAGGAAGCAAGATACGACCCCCGAGTAGTTGCAGCTGTGACGCAGTAATAGAAATGGATTGGTTGACCATCCGAGACGCAAAGATATTTTGCTTAGATAAAACGATACTGATGCCATTAGAAAATGGGAAGGAATTAATAGTACAAGGAGATAGGCCGGTACAAACTTCGAAACTTATATCGGTGATGTAAATGCGCCAATACCCGAATAAGGGTTGCTTTGCATTATTAGTAAACGTAAAAGACAAACAAACAAAAGCAGCAGACCTTAAGGATATACCGATAGTTAGGGACTATCCAGAGATATTTCCTGAATAACTACCTGGACCACCACCACAGAGGCAAGTAGATTTTAGAATCGAGGTAATTCCTGGAGCGACACCGGTGGCAAGGACGCCATATCGACTAGCTCCGACTGAGATGCAGGAATTATCCAACCATGTTCAGGAATTATTGGATAAAGGATTTATCCGACCAAGCTAATCACCGTGGGGAGCGCCGATACTATTCGTAAAGAAGAAGGATGGATCATTTCGCATGTGTATCGATTACCGAGAATTGAATAAACTAATTGTCAATAATCGATACCCTCTTCCACGAATCGACGACCTTTTCGATCAACTTCAAGGCGCAACCTACTTTTCAAAGATCGACTTAAGATCTGGATATCATCAAGTTCTGGTTTCTGAAGATGATATACCAAAAACTGCATTCCGCACTAGATACGGACAGTATGAGTTCCTGGTAATGCCGTTTGGACTCACAAACGCACCGGCTGTATTCATGGATTTGATAAATAGAGTATGTCGACCGTATCTAAACAAGTTCGTCCTCGTATTCATCGACGACATTCTAATTTACTCGCGTACCAAAGAAGATCACGTAGAGCACTGTTGTTAGAATTACTCAAGGAACAACAACTCTATGCAAAGTTTTCTAAGTGCGAATTTTGGCTATGTGAAGTCAAATTTCTCGGCCACGTAATTAATGGATCCGGAATTCACGTTGATCCATCAAAGATAGAAGCTATAGAGAATTGGGAAACTCTCAAAAGTCCGACAGAAATCAGCCAATTTTTAGGACTGGTTGGATATTATCGGCGATTCATCCAAGATTTCTCTAAGATAACCAAACCCTTGAAAAAGTTAACGCAAAAGAACGAGAAGTTCAACTGGGGAGATGCACAAGAACAAGCCTTCAATATCCTAAAAACGAAATTGTGCAATGCTCCAATTCTAAGTCTTCCTAAGGGAAACGAAGACTTCATAGTATATTGTGACGCATCTAACCTAAGGTTATATTGTGTATTGATGCAACGAAACAAGGTCATAGCGTATGCATCATGACAACTCAAGAAACACGAAGTAAATTACGCTACGCACGACCTAGAATTGGGAACGATAGTTTTTGCCCTTAAAATATGGAGACATTATCTCTACGGAACCAAATGCACGGTATTCACTGACCATAGGAGCCTACAACATATACTAGACCAGAAGCTACTCAACATGAGGCAAAGGAGATGGTTGGAACTCCTTAGAGACTACGACTGTGATATTAAGTATCACCCTAGCAAAGAGAATGTCGTAGCAGATGCTTTGAGTAGGAAAGAAAGGCAGCAATCGACTCGAGTACGTGCATTAGGAATCTACATTAAACCCGACCTGAGGATGCGTATAGCAAGTGCTGAGCATGAAGCCTTGAAAGCAGATAACATAAAGGTCGACACACTGCACAAACACGATAAGGATTTTGTAAGGAAGAACGACGATGTCTATTATTTTAAGGATCGAGCATGGGTTCCTACAACTAACGAATTGAGAAAGGCCATTATGGATGAAGCACACCGAACACGATACTCCATTCATCCAGGGTCGAGCAAGATGTATAAGGACCTCAAGGAACATTACTGGTGGCCCGGAATGAAAAGAGATGTTTCTTTGTACGTAGAGAAATGCCTAACTTGTGCGAAAATGAAGGTCGAATATCAAAAGCCGTCAAGGTTAATGCAGCAACCTAAAATTCCCGAATGGAAATAGGAACAGATCACGATGGACTTCATTACAAAACTACCTCGTACGTCGAATGGTAATGACATGATCTGGGTTATAGTGGATCGACTAACGAAGTCAGCACACTTCATTCCCATCAAGGAAAGTTTTAGCGTAGAAAAACTTGTTCAGATATAAATCAACGAGGTAGTGACTTGTCACGGAATTCCCACATCAATTATCTCGGATAGAGATACTCATTTCACTTCCATACTTTGGAAGGCTTTCCAAGAATTGTCTGGCACTCGATTAGATTTAAGCACGACTTACTATCCTCGGACCGATGGTCAAAGTGAGCGTACAATACAAATCTTAGAAGATATGCTAAAAGCATGTGTTATTGAATTCGGAGGAAGTCAGGATAATCATATACCACTAATAGGATTCTCCTATAACAATAGTTATCACGCTAGTATCAAAAGTGTGCCATTTGAAGCTCTTTATGGAAGAAAATGTCGATTTCCACATTGTTGGTTGGAATCGGGGGATCGATAACTAATTTGTAAGGATGTAGTACAAGAAACGATTGATAAATCACAACGATAAAGGAACTACTAAGACTACTAGAAGTCGTCAAAAAAGTTACGCTGATATGCGCAGAAAAGACTTAGAATTTCAAGTCGGTGACAAAGTACTTCTTAAGGTGTCGGCTTGAAAAGGTGCAATACGCCGCGAAACACATGGAAAACTTAGCCCAAGATATGTAGGACCATTTGAGATACTCGAAAGAGTTGGTCCAGTTGCGTATCGTTTGGAACTTGGTAACATACATAACACTTTTCATGTGTCGAGACTGAAAAAGTGCTTATCGGACGAAACACTTATCACATCTTTAGAAGAAGTACAATTAGACGAAAAACTTCAATTCGTCGAAGAACCGATTGAAATCATAGATCGCGAAACTAAGAAACTAAGACACAGTCGAATCCTTATAGTAAGGGTACGTTGGAACGAAAAACGTGTCCCCGAATACACTTGGGAACGAGAGGATCAAATGATGCATAAGTATCCTCATCTCTTCACTTCTCCCACAATGAGTATTACAAGTTGAAATTTTGGGACGAAAATCTTTCAACGTGGGGAGAATGTGACAACCGTCAAAACTCAGGTCGGGTATACTAACTTATAACCTCGATACTTATATTTGATACTTGCCATACCTAACTTTATGTGTTACGTGGTTACGTAAACATAAATCTTTAAGCTACGCTCGATGTAACTCATACAAAAACTTTTAACGTAGGTTTACGTTACTTAAACATAAAAAACTTGTGTCTCGGAATCGGAATCGGAAATCGGAAATCAAACCTTAAAATGAATCCTAATGCCAAGAAATCATGAATGGAACTTGTCTAAGTTCATAGCAAAACAACCGTAAACTCCAAACTAACGAAAATGCTTAACGATAACGAAAAACGAACCAGAAAACCAAACAGTTACGCAGCTGGCGTGACTATTTGGAATAGTTAAGCAGCTGGCATAACTAATGGGAATAGTTACGTTGCGTAACTATGCAGTTACACTCGCGTAACTACATATTTACGCTAGCATAACTAGCGTGTTGAATGGGTAATGGGTCATTTGTTGAGTCATTTCTGCATGCTCCAAATAGCTTCCATCTGTCCCTAACGAGGAAAAACGTGGCAAAGGCTGGAAAATCTAAGAAATGACACTATTGGAGTTAATTTACATCACTTTAACAAACACAAACACACAATCCATCACACCTACACATACTCATTCTCTCACTCTCTCTCACTAATCACATACACTCCATCAATTTCCTTCATTTACATCCAAAGTCACAGAAAAAAATCACCATACATAATTCATAAAAATCGTTCTAAAATCAAAGGAAGAAAGAAGTGTTCATCTATTTGGGTTACATAAACGATTTTCCATATTTTTGAAGCTTAATCTCCAACAAATCACCATCAAAGCAATCTATTCCAGAAAAACTCTTTAATCTACTGTTTTTACATATATATTACATTGCATGTAAGATCAAACGCCTAAAAATATGATTTTGAAGTTTTTAACCCATTTACATACAAAAGGGGTCGTTTTAAATCACTACTTAAATCATTAGTTTTTGTGGTTAAAAACTTGTTATAACCTGTCATGTATAATGTGTTTAGATGTTTTTATCCTTGTATATCGAAATATACCATCAAAGATGAATTTACAACACCAAAAACGATTTTTAACAAAACTGTTATCAGTTACGCTGGTGGCGTAACTACAGTTACGCTGGTGGCGTAACTACAGTTACGCCGCGTAGTTACGCCGCGTAACTGTAACCGGGTCGCGAGAACTGATTTTATCCGTTATAAACTTTGTAACCTTGAACTTATTAGTTAGACCTACCTATGACACTATAAAAACAAGCATCTCGTTGACTAACGAGTATAATAATTCATAAGTAATGATACTCACACGAAAACATGATATATACTAGCAGTTCGGTGATTCCGAGCACGCGTTAGAATCTTCGCAAATAGTGAGTTACAAACCCCTTCTTTTAAATGATTTTAAATACACTTTGGGATGAAATGCGAGTCTTAGGCTTAAACACTACATTTAAGCTGAAACATACTTTGAATGCTTAACAAAACGCTTTGATACTTGAATACTATTACGAAAACCATTTTGCCAGCATTGTTGATGGATTTGCCAACAATGCTGAGGATACAAACACTATTTTTGCCAATGACTAAACAACGATCGTCATGTTGCGGACGTTGTGAAACATGGACGAGAAAAACCACTAAAATTCCCATACACTCCTACACAACAGTTGCTACTAATCTCTGGGAGACGACCGTTAGTAGTTATAGATAACGCTATTAGGGTAGTTGCAAAGACCCTCACCACTACAACAACAGGTGGTGCATAATTATTATGTGGGTAGGCTTTAGGCTTAGCAACGATCATTGGGCAATACTTAGGATTGTCACATAGCCGTACACTATGTGGTCGATGCCTACATACTTATATACTTATCGTCTTACACATGTGGATGGTTCCACCACTGAGGTAATGACGTCGTATACTTATAATCTTACACATGTGGATTAATCCACCGCTGAGGTAATGACAAAACAAAACATGAATACTTATACTTTACGCATTGTTATGCGTCAACTCTTTTAATACTTATACTTTACGCATTGTTATGCGTCGACTCTTTGAATACTTATACTTTACTCATGGTTATGCGACAACTCTTTGAATACTTATACTTTACGCATGGTTATGCGACAACTCTTTTGTCACACCCCACAAAAATGGCGGAACCGAGGTGTACAGTGTATACGGTATCAGAGATTCAAAGGTTACATAAACATAAGTAAGCCATACATCATCAACATAGATTAAAGAGTTTGAAATACAATACGTTATTACAATCATCCGAATATATCAAAATACGGCTACAGCGTTTGGGATACTAAGGAATTAACATAAGCAAAACAAATTCCATGCAAAAGATCCACGTAGCCAACAAGCATAGCATCATAAAGTGTAACCTCAAATCCCTGAAAAGCGTTAAAATACGACGTCAACGTAAAGTTGGTGAATCATTCGCAATAGTAAATGAAAACATATTAGTATAAAAGTTTTCAATAAGTCTTGACCCAAAAAGATAAGGTTTGAAGATAAGTCATTTGAAAATGATGTTTTCAAAATATACGTGAAGTATACAAAACCTTTTGATAAAATACTCATACATATACTATAAAAATACCATAATCATTTCATAAAATAGCATACTGGATAAATAACAGCCTTAGGTAAATACGATACACCTGAACCATAACAATACTGGCAACTAACCCCACCTAGTGCATTACGCTAGGTTGTCCTCGAAATCAACGGTCATAACATTACTAACACGGACAGGGCGCATCCATCATCCATCGTGTTAGAAATGAGGGTTTGTTAGACCCATATAGCGCTATATATACGAACCGGCGGCTAAAAGCTAACAGGTGTGTATACGGGGCCTCGTTCTACCACAAAGGCGGAACAAGTTGGGTAATGCTAACCTAAAGGCATCCATATCCAAAATACATAACCATAATACATAATATACCATAAAATACATTTATACAACGCTAATCATGCCCAAAAAGTGTAAAAACGGTAAAAAGGGGCAACGAATAACTCACAGTATAGCAAAGCAATCCAAATCACGATATGTCGGGAAATACTATAATACCGTCAAGCTCCCACGTCTAAGTGCCCTAAACATCACGTAAATAAACATGTCTAAGTATCTCTAAGTCTAGTGGATTATGCCTTAACGATTAACGTTTTATACGGGTTTCGAAATGACCAATACGGATATCGATTTAACGGGATTACAAGTGTTTCGGAAAGTCAGCAGACTAGATACGTGATCCTCATACTTACGTGCACTACAAGTCACGTAAGTATCAAGTTACGTGTTATACAAGAGTTACGGGTCAAGAGGTGTTAAATACGTGATTAGTTACTTGCTTATGAAGGAATTACGTGATCAAAAGGACTACATACGTGATTAGCAAGAAAGTTACGCGAAATCAATGAATTACGTGATCATGAAGTCACTTACGTGACATACAAGTCACGAACTTGCTAATTACGTGAGAGAGAGACTTGTTACGTGATCTAGGACCATAATTACGTGAATCATAAGGCAATTACGTGCATAAGGGACTAATTACGTGAACAATTACGGAACTAGGGACTAATTACGTAAATATACAAGAGTTACGTGATGATGATGGTTGTTACGTGACTTATAAGTCACGTAATTCATAATTACGTGAGAGAGGGGGCATAGTTACGTGCAGATGAAGTCAGTTACTTGATCAGTTACGTACGCGTAACACAGTTACGTGACGTAACTGAGTTTTTACGAAAAATTACATTCGGGATGAGATTCAGAGTGTTTTTAAGCATCAAAATGACCCATATTCGAAACCCTATGTCCAGAATATGTTTAGGAACAATAATCTTAAATAAAATTCGAGTTTTGATGGTGAAAAGTGGTATTTTCGGTATTGAATCAAAATAACAAAGTTTAAAACCAAATTGGAGAGATACTTACCCGATCGTAACGAAAATTGGAGGATAGATGAAGGTGATAATGGTGAACAATAATCTGGTCTCGGATTTGGATTTCAACGGTCGGATCGCCGGAAAATGTAGAGAGAAGGAGGAGTGTTTATGTGTGTGTGTTTCTTGAGAGAGAAAGTGAAGGAGGTGAAATGAGGGATAAAGACAAAATGGTAGGTATAGATAAGACAAAAAGGTAGGTGAGATTCCTTAGGACGATTTTTGTAATAAAAATCTGAAAAGGACTAAAATTGTAATAGAATTTCTCCCATAGGACTAATTTTGTAATAAAATTTCCGAAAGGACTAAAGATGAAATACTTTTTAAACGTTAATCTTTA
>CAJVGC010000001.1:51769488-51823943 GCA_910822075.1 Senecio squalidus | reverse complement strand
TGTCTGCTGAGCCCGTATTGATGATTTCGAGATCGATGACGATGAGGACGAGGCACCACCAGTTCAGACCAAGACCACGACACCTGAACCAGTAGAGGAAGTTCCAATAAAAGCTTACAAGCCTCATGTTCCATATCCTCAACGATTACGAAAAGCAAGAATGAGGGAGCAGTACGGTAAATTTTGTGACATGATCAAATCTGTTAATATTAACGTTCCTCTTGTAGATTTGATTGCAGGTATGCCAAATTACGCTAAATTCATCAAGGAATTGGTCACAAACAAAGGAAAGCCATCGGAGGAGCAAGCCGCATTCCTAAACACAGAATGTTCAGCCTTGGTGAAGAACACGATACCACCCAAGTTGGATGATCCAGGGAGCTTTCTGATTCAGTGCAACTTCAGTAATACCTACAGTTGCAGCGCTTTAGCAGACTTAGGAGCTAGCATAAACCTGATGCCGTATTCACTTTATGCTAAACTCGCCATTGGAGTGTTAAAACCAACCAGGATGAGCATTCGACTAGCAGACAGATCATTTCAGTACCCATTAGGAATTGCTGAGAACATGCTAGTGAACGTGGGGAAATTCACCTTTCCGGTTGATTTCGTGATCTTAGAGATGGATGAGGATGTCTCCGTTCCACTAATCCTTGGACGACCATTCCTAAACACTGCTGACGCAATTATTCGGGTTAAAATGGGCAAATTTCATTAGGGGTTGGGAATGAAAGAATTGTTTTTTAATTTAGACTAGAGCTATGACTCATTCCTACTCTACTGATGAAACCTGTTTTCGGATTGATGTGTTTGATGATTTAGATTGGCAGGAAATTCTCGAGATAGAAACTAGCTTGGAGGAGGAGTTGAAAGACGAGAAGATCGAGGAAGTGGAGGTTGAAGTTAAGGAAGAACTGAAGTTGGACCAAAGCATGAGGATCAAATCCTCATCGAGTCACCACCAACCGACTTGGAGCTAAAACAATTACCGGTACATTTAGAATATGCTTTTCTTGAAGGTACTAATTTATTACCGGTTGTTATTTCGTCATCACTTTGGGGGTGACGAAAAAGCTCGATTATTGACAGTCCTTAAGGGTCATAAAAAGGCCTTTGCTTGGCGCATATCTGACATACCCGGAATTAGCCCCGATTTTTGCAAACATAAAATAAATTTTAATGATAATATAAAACCCGTTGTTCAAAGACAACGGCGGCTAAATCCGAATATGACAGATGTCGTTAAAAAGGAAGTTGTGAAGTTGTTGGATGCAGGTATTATCTACCCTATTTCAGATAGCCCATGGGTTAGCCCCATTCACTGTGTGCCGAAAAAGGGAGGTATGACCGTGGTGATGAACGAGAAGAACGAGCTCGTGCCAACAAGGACAGTTACCGGATGGAGAGTTTGCATCGACTACCGCAAGCTGAACGAGGCCACCAGGAAGGACCATTTTCCACTACCGTTCATGGACCAAATGATCGAGAGACTAGCAGGAAATGAGTTCTACTGCTTCTTGGATGGATTCTCAGGATACTTTCAGATCCCCATCGATCCCGAAGATCAAGAAAAGACCACATTCACATGCCCGTTCGGAACCTACGCATATCGGAGGATGCCATTTGGTCTATGCAACGCACCGCCACTTTTCACGGTGTATGCTAGCCATTTTTCAGGATATGGTGGAAAGACAATGGAAGTGTTTATGGACGATTTCTCAGTTTTCGGAGATTCTTTCGACAATTGTTTGAAGAATTTAGATCAGATGTTGGGAAGATGCGAGGAAGCACACTTGGTCCTCAACTGGGAGAAATGCCACTTCATGGTTCGAGAGGGAATCGTATTGGGACACAAGATCTCAAAAGCTGGGATAGAGGTAGACTAAAGCGAAGATCGAGGTCATTGCCAAACTACCACCACCGACGAACGAGAAAGCAATTCGGAGTTTTTTGGGACATGCCGGATTCTACCGAAGATTTATCAAGGATTTCTCCAAGATTACTCGTCCTATGACGAAACTCTTAGAGAAGGAGGTAGCTTTCAACTTTTCGGAGGACTGTTTACAAGCTTTCGAGATACTCAAGGACCGGATCACCAATACACCTATTTTGGTAGCACCGGATTGGTCTCAACCTTTCGAGCTAATGTGTGACGCCAGTAATTTCGCAGTAGGAGCTGTTTTGGGGCAACGGATCGATAAACATTTTCGACCTATCTACTTCGCCAGTAAAACACTGAACGAAGCCCAACAGAATTATACCACTACGGAAAAGGAGCTTTTGGCTGTAGTTTTTGCCTTTGATAAATTCCGCTCATATTTAGTGATGAGCAAGACAATTGTTTTCACGGATCACTCTGCGTTAAAATTCTTATTTGCTAAATTAGATGCTAAACCAAGATTAATTCGTTGGATTTTATTGTTGCAGGAATTTGACATCGAAATCAAGGACAAGAAAGGGGCTGAAAATGTCGCTGCGGACCATTTGAGCCGATTGGAGAACCCAAGTTTGGGGGAGTTGAAGGAAGAGGACATAGATGACGCTTTTCCGGGGGAAATGCTGGCCTATATCAGTAACACGGACAGCTACATCCCATGGTTCGCGGACATTGCGAACTATATAGTCGGAAAAGTCATCAACAAAGACCTAACCTATCAACAGAGGAAGAAACTTATTTCGGATTCAAAGTACTACTACTGGGACTCGCCATACTTGTTCCGTAGATGTGCTGATGGAATGGTGCGCAGATGTGTACACGGAGAAGAAACTCGCAAAATTTTGAACGAATGCCATCATGGACCCACCGGAGGACATTACGGACCAACGGTAACTGGGAAAAAGGTCTATGATGCAGGATTCTATTGGCCAACAATTTTCAAGGAGGCCTATACTCTCGTAAACACTTGTGACGCATGCCAACGCCAAGGGAATATCACGAAGCGGGACGAAATGCCACAGCAAGGGATCCAAGTTTGTGAAGTTTTCGATATCTGGGGAATCGACTTTATGGGCCCTTTCAAACCCTCAAATAGAAATATTTACATTCTAGTTGCTGTAGATTATGTTTCTAAATGGGTTGAAGCTAAAGCATTACCGACTAACAACGCTAACGTGGTTGTTGATTTTCTTAAAAGTTTATTTTGCAGGTTTGGAGTGCCAAAGGCATTAATCAGTGATCGAGGAAGCCACTTCGCCAACGCTCAGCTTGCAAAAGCTTTGAAAAGATATGGAGTAAATCACCGGTTTGCAACTTCGTATCATCCTCAAACTAGCGGGCAGGTGGAAAATACAAACCGTGCAATCAAGAGAATTTTGGAAAAGACGGTCAACAATAATCCCAATATATGGTCAAGGAAGCTGGAGGACGCATTGTGGGCATTCAGGACGGCGTATAAAACACCAATTGGAACCACCCCGTATCGACTACTCTACGGGAAAACATGTCATCTTCCGGTGGAAATCGAGCATAAGGCGTACTGGGCATTGAAGCTCTGCGACATTGACATTGATTTAGCAAAAGATTTGCGGTTCTTACAACTTCACGAGATGGATGAATTACGGTTACAGGCTTACGAAAGTTCCTGCCTTTACAAGGAAAGAACTAAGGAATTCCACGACCGCAAAATTCGTCGTAAAGAATTCAAGGAGGGCGATAAAGTACTTTTATTTCAATCAAAGTACAAATTCAAGGCTCCTAAATTACGCTCGAAGTGGACAGGACCGTACACCGTCAAACAGGCTTATGCTTCCGGATATGTCGAGTTGTGGAAAGAAGGCGGACAACCATTCATCGTTTCTGGGCAACGAGTCAAATTATATCACGAGGAAGATAATGAAAACGGGCTGATGATTGAGGATGGATTCTATTCCATCAACGCCTAATAAAGAGGCATCTCGAGTCAAGCTAACGACTCGGTCGAAAAATTAGCGCTTCTCGGGAGGCAACCCGAGTTTGTTTCTTTCCTTTTCTTAGTTCTATTTTTATTCTTTTTATTTTTTTAGAACTCTTTAACGTTTTTCTTTTGCAGTTTATTTAGTTAGGTACCAAGAAAAAGTCAGAAAATACAAAAAAATCGAAAAAAAACGAAAAAATTTTCCAAAAAAAATAGGCCGGTGCGCAGCACCCCATCACTAGGTGCTGCGCACCGAGGTTCTGTCCAGGTTTATAATTCTTGTTCTTTTTTTTAACACACAGCACACACATCACATTTACATAACAGCAGCAGCGGCGAGAACACACCACACACACCTAAATCTAAATCTTACTCGTTTTTCGTTTTTTCTAACTCACTAGAATCGACGGGTATGTATAATCTCTTTAACTCTTTAATTCTTACAGATTTCGAGTTCTTTAGGTTAAATTGATTTGGGGAAATTTCTAGGGTTTTCTTAATTCGTCCTAAAAACATGAAATTGATTGCATAATAGGGTTAGGATTGTTGAATTAACGAGGTTTGAGGTGTTCTTTATGGAAAACGACCAGTTTTGGCCGGATTTTGGCCGGAAACCAGCCGCCGGTGCGCAGCACCTCTGCTGAGGTGCGCGGCCCAGCCTGTTTTCCGGCTGCTGGTCGTTTCTTTCGTGTTTCTCACGTGTTACTTGCTGTTTGTTTTGTTGAATTTGTGTTGTGCAGGGAAAAAGGGCAGCAGTACAAGAGGAAGGAGAGGGTAGCCGTAGAGCTCGGCCACAATCTCACGCTTCCCTAAATGCGGCGATTATGGCGCCCGAGCGCCACCCATGGTTACTTTGGCCGGGATGCTCAGCTGACAGAAGGATAAAACTCAACAACAAACTTGCGTCATTACGAGGTCGTTCAGTGGCTGCACCTCGCACCGTGGATTGGAATTTCTTGCGAGAAATTCCTGTGGATTTGAGAGAGTATATGACTACACACAGCCGCACTGCCCAGCGTCACATCCCGATCTGGGGCCGGGCCTGGAAGACCGAGGAGCCAGTGTTCAGAGAGTGGGTACTCGAGTTCTATTGTTCACTTGAGATCTCGAAGGAATTCACCGACGAGACCTTCCTGACCGCGCCTCTGATTTCCTTCCGCTTAGGCGGAGAGGAACACCAGGTATCGGTTATTGATTTTGGTCGACTGACAGGTTTGTTGACTACTGGTGAGGCAGGTAACGAGGCTTTGATGGCGGCCTATTTCTCGGATGCGGAGCGAGATATTCTGGGTTTTGATGCCGATGCGGCATGGTTAGCTTTATCGGGGTTGGAGGGATATCACCCCAGATCCAGCCGCGCTAAGGATGTTCAGGACCCCACACTGCGGCTTCTGCATAAGATGATTTCTTACTCTTTCTTCCACCGTGACACACACCACGATAAGTGTTACAGGGAGGATTTGTGGGTTTTACATGCCTTCAGTGCTAGAGATCCCACCCGGTTTATTAACGTCCCATGGGCGTTAGCGAGGCATATGGCAGAAAAGGGAGAGGGCCAGACGGATTCCAGCAAGATGCTTTGCGGGCATTTCATTACCCGCATTGCACGAGAGTTAGGGGTGGCCACAGCGGCCAACATCCAGATGTGCTCACCAGCGGTTCCATGCAAGGTATACGGGCAGGCGGATATGCTCCGAGTTGGGATTCTTCACCCATCCGGTACACGTTTGGCTGCTTTCGGTCGAGTTGATGATGTTCTAGCTCCAGCTGCGGCCCCGAGGCGACGGGCTTTATCACAGGTGGACTTTCAGGATCAGGTTTTGGCCGGGTTGCACAGACTTCAGTTCGACAACGCTCAGTCGGACCGACGATGGGATCACTACCAGCAGCGGGAGCAGTACTTTCAGGACAGATACCAGCCATCCTTGGAGTATATTTACCAGCAGCAGCATCCAGCCCCATACCCTCCGTTTGCTCCGCCCGCCTACTACTATCCGGAGCCATATCCCGGGTACCATCCAGCACCACCACAGGAGGATCAGCCAGACAGTGACGATGAGTGATTTGTATTCTCTTTATGTATTGTGATGTTATGAACTTATTATGTACCGTATACTATTTCTTATTAGAAGAAATAGTAAGACTATTTTATATTCGTCGTAACTTGTACTCTTATTATTTTTCTTTTTATTTCTTTTCTAACATGTGTGGTTGATATTTTTTTTTAGTTTTTTTCTAAGACTGGCAGTAAGTTCAGCACCCGCTCATAAGCCTGGCATTCAGTTCAGCAAACCGCATTCCACCGCCATATTTTCACATTACACCAACGGGTTCTATACTTTCTACCTTTCTTTATTTTTTGTATTATTTTTATTTTTATTTTTAGGATAGTTTTTTTGTAAATTTTCCCTTAGTTTTGAGTCGTAAACACATTAGGGACAATGTGTTACTTAAGTTTGGGGGGGTCATCGGGAAATTTTACCTTTTATTTTTCGACCCTTAGCTTAGTTTCCATCGTGTTGAAATGTGTTGTTGTTGTACATGTTTGAGTCAGAAAAAAAAACAGAAAATCCAAAAAAAAAAAAAAAAAAATTGAAAAATTGAAAAAAATCCAAAAAAAATATAACGTGTCTAGTCGGTAAATACCTTAAACTGTAAGCATAACCAGACGCATTTTTACCCCACTCAGAAAAATAGTGAGATTTTTGAGCCTTTGAAAGCATTCATTTTTAATGCTACTTTTTCGTTTCTTTGAGTGTGCCGATGGTTGATGACTTTAGAACTTGACATTGTTATACATTTCGAGACCACATATGAGCAATTACATTAGGGTAACTTAGTGTGATTTTGGTACAACTTAGGGGCAAATTAGGATTAACCCATTTGATTAGCCTTTTCGTTTCTTTTTATATTTTTATATATTTTCCGTCTAACCCTTGTAACACTTATTTTTAGTGTTAGAAACTCTAGTAAACCAATTTGCGCCTAAACCGTTTCGTTTCTAAACACTACTATATTATTTTGTACACTCGCCTTAATTTCGTTTCTTTTTAGATTAGTTCCGAACTAAGTTATTTGATTGCTATATATGAAGTTAAGTTGAAGTTTATTAAGGCATGGAAGAAAAGTATCGATTATTATTGCCTTGTATTATTATTGTATTTGGAGAAATAGTAGAAGAAAAAAGATATATATAGTTGATTACTAGCCTTTTGAGCATGTGAACTTACTACGAGAAAAGATTATTTTGTAAGGCATGTACTAGGCATGAAAGAAAAAAAGAAGAAAGAAAAAAGTGAAAAAGAAAAGAAAAAAAATCGAAAAAACAGAAAAAAAAAAATTAGTTGTAGATTTTAAGCGAAGTAGTGTATTATGAGTCGTGTATTATTTACGATACATGTATATTCGGAGAAAAAAAAGAAGAAAAAAAGTACAAGTTGAAGAAATTAAGCAATCCCGTACGTTAGAGATTTTATTTAGTTCGGACTTAATCTAAGTTTGTATTATTTTATTTAACCCGTTTACACTCCAGTATATATTTATTCACATGCCTTTACCTGTATATTACAACCCGAATAAAAGTCCCCGTTTAGTTGTACCTAGACTCTAGTGGTGGAGAAGTGATACATTATCAAGCCTATGATAGAATATTCACCATGACTGAGCAATTGAGCGATTCTACAGAATACGTTACACACCCTTTTAGATTAGTTTGAGAGTTTGTGTGATTTTACTTCCAATAAAAATCGTGAGGAGTTTGGTTATGTTTATTTTTGGCTTTGATAATTAATTTGAAAACAGTTTTTGCTTGAGGGCAAGCAAAAAGGCAAGTTTGGGGGGATTTGATATCGCATATTTATATAGATATTTCTATGCGATATTGTGTCGGTTTTCATAGTAAACATGATGGATAGGATAGGTTTTTGCATTTAATCGTGTGGAAAAGTGTTTTTATCTATTTTACAGGTTTACATGATCGGAAAGTGGAAAGGAGTGAAGAAATGAGCTTAAATGACGAGATTACGGAGAAGCTAAGGAGGTGCTGCGCACCTAGGGTATGAGTGCTGCGCACCTAAGGAATTTGAGTTGGTTTTGGACACGGGAAGAGCCCGGTGCTGCGCACCCCATGCAAGGGGTGCGGCGCACCTGTCTGGATAAGCACAAGAAATTGGAGTTTGAGTCGAATGCGATTTCCACCTTGATTTTGCCTATAAATACAACATCAAAATCGTCCAGAAATTCATTCAGTATTATTCATACGTCTCTGGAGCTGTTATTAAGTTTGGAAGCAAGTTTTCAAGGCAAGGAAGATCATAATTTCGGCAATCGGCGATCACGACACTTTCGGCGATTTCATCGTTTGTTCTTTTCTTTGTTTGCATTATTATTCCAGCATGTTTTCTAACACTTTTATTACTTTTTCAGACTACGTTATGAGTAGCTAAACACTCTTTACGCTTGTTTGATTAACGGATCCTGTTTGATGTTATTTTAACGTTTTCGGTTGTTTTATGTTTTTGTGTTTAACCGTCGATCCTTATTTGCTTAGATTTTAATATGTTATCATAGTTGTTTATATTTAATTTGTTTAATCAACATTCTAGGTATTCGGAAGGAATCTAGATAGGTTAGATAAGTTTTATGAAATAATCGGTCGGTCTATAATCGATTTAAAATTATTAAGATTCGGAAGGACTTAGTAATAACAACTTAGGTAATTAAATTTAAGTGAGTAGGTCTAAGTATTAAGATTCGGAAGGACTTGATAATTAGAGGAGTTATTCGGAAGGAAACTCTATAAGGTTAAATCACTAAAAACAGGCTTGATACTTATTGCTTAATTATTAATATTTATTAACTGTATTCGGAAGGAACGGTGTAAGTAGCAATAATTAAAGTTAGTAAAAGATTCGGAAGGACTTTTAGTATATATTAGAAGTTGAAACAACAATCGATCTCGTAAAATTAACGGAAAATAGGTGAAGTGTCAAACAAGTGTAATCTCTCTTTATTTGATTTAAACCATAAATCTTTCGCTCGATTTTAATTAATCACTTTTTACTCAATTACTTGCAATTTTAGTTACGATAAAAAACCCCCAAATACTCTTAGTATTATTTATTCGAATATAAAAACAAATTAGTCCCTGCGAACGAACCTATACTTACTATTAAACTATATTACATACGAATAGGTCCACTGCCTATAAGTGTGTAATTGCGTGAAAAAGTAGGTTTAATTTAAGACTCGATTTTACACATCAGGTATTCTATGAAACTGATTGGAGTGATATCTCAAGTGATGAATCTGAGAAGGAAGATATCAAAGGAAAAGGAAAAGTGGGGTATGCAAGTGACCCAGAACAGACTGAAGAAGGAGATAAAATGGAGATACAGACTGAACCTGAGACTGAGGTTAAAAAGAAACAGGATGAAGCTGAAACAGAACCTGAGACTGAGGCTAAAAAGAAACAGGATGAAGCTGAAAAATTGGCCAAACTCCAAAGGTATGCTCAAAATGCTGGAATGACTGTGGAGCAATACAGAGAATATGTGAAGGGGTTATACAAAGAGAAGTTTGAGGTCAATCCTTATGACCAAGCATCAAAAGCTGCTGAAGAACTTGAAGCTGAAATGACAGCTGAGGAGGAACTGGCCATTGAAGAAGAACAAATGAGGGTTGAAGCTGACATACAAATGGCCAAACTAGTTCTCAGAGAAGAAGCCAGGGTAGACTACATTGAAAGAAATTTCACTTTGAGGAAGCACCAAAACAAAATCCAAAACTTAGAGTGCATATGTCCAGGTAGGTCTGAACTTCTTCTTACTTGTTATCACAAAGGAGGATCATACAAGATTGGGTTAAACATGCTACATACCTTGGGACTGGAGGAATGGAAAGAGGTAACAAATATGAGCATGGGAATAACAAACAGTGAGCATAGAATGGCAATCAGAAGAGAAGCTATCTACAATGTCAATGTAGCTCACATGCTGGAACTAATAACGGATGAAGAGTATAGGGCTTTCTGCACTAAGCACAAGGTAAGGGCTGGGGCTAAATCCTTGGGTCTGGAAACAAGTAGCATGCATCCTGTGCCCAAAGAGGTTGTGTTTCAAGACAAGACATATATTGAAACTGAGAAGCATGCTGGCCTTTGTTATGTTGATTGTGGGGGAGAGGAAAGTTTTCAAGCTAAAGACAGACTCAACATGACTTCAATCTATCACTGCATAGGATTACTTAGCGAATGTGAATCTGCTCAATGTCTTCCATTCAGAATGAAGCTGATCAGCTGGCTATTCAACAATCTCAGAAGAATTGAAGAAATTGGAACATTGTCTGACAAGGTGGAGTTAATCAAGAAGGAATATCAGCTGCACTTTCATAAATCTGACACTGAAATGGAGAGATTGTTAGCTTGGAAGACAAAGAGACTGAAATGGCTGAATGAAAGAGAACAACCTTTGCCATTTGAGATATCATTGAAGAAAAGGAAGAGAACTTTGAAGAAGAAGAAGTAATCTGTCTGTTGCATATTTTTTCACAAACAATGTTTTGTTAACTTTTTATGTTTGTGTTTGTTTTTTATGCATCTTTTGTAAAAGACTTTGATTGAAACAGATAGGGGGAGATTGTTGGGAAAAACAATGATTTAACCCAAGATTAATAAATCTGTTAATCAAAGTCTCAGTCTGAGTGACTGAGTCTGAGTGACTGAGTCTGAGTGACTTGAGTCTGAGTGACTGAGTCTGACTACTCAGACTCATTAAGAGACGTAAGGCGTAATTTTAGGCAGTCTAGTTAGATAAAATCTTCTATCTCTTTAGAAGATTTCCTAAGATTTATCCTTATCAAGCTCACTATTATTGTGTATAAATAGTGAGCTTGAACGTTGTAAAGATTGCACCTTTTCAACGAAATATAACTGTGTGTTATTTTCACTGTTTCACTATTATAATTCCGCTATAATAATTACTAAAACTGAGTAATCAATCGATAAATAATAATTAACATCTAAATACTTATTTGTGATTGATTTGCCTTTGTTTGAGATATTAGTGAGACCTAACACACTCCTACTTCTTCTTGAATCTTTCTTTTCTGGTCTTCCTCTCACAAAGAGTCCTTCACCATAATCATCTCTTTGATCAGTCCTTTTCTCAGCTCCTTTGAATTCAATGTTGCAAGTACATCATCCATAGACAAAGTATCTCTCCCATACATTAATGTATCCACAAAATGTTCATAAGCCTTGGGTAGGGAAGCCAAGAAGATGATTTTCTGATCTTCATCTTCGAGTTTCACTTCAACATTCTCAAGATCAAGATCTAATTTCTTAAATTCATCAACATGATCATCTAAATTCTTACCAGATGTCATACCAAACGTGCATAGTGTCTTCTTGAGATACAATCTATTCGCAAATCATTTCGTCACGTACAATGACTCCAATTTGGTCCACACACTTGATGCAATCTTCTCCTTCGTCACCTCTCTCGGAACTCTATCTCCTAAGCACAGAATGATCGTTGAATAATCCTTCTCAAGTATATCCTTCTGCTACTGCTTTTTCTCCTTAAAGAGCAGATTGAAGGCCTTGTTGAATCAAGAGTGCATGAATCTTCACCCTCCATAGACCAAAATCGTTTTTGCCATCGAATTTTTCCAAATCAAACTTCGTAGATCCCATTGCGGTTAACTTGATTCAATTGCTTCGATTCCTTCACCAATCAATCGTCTGAACTTGATTAGAGACTCGTGATGAGCTTACCAATTGTTGAAATTAATAATCAAGAACATAATTTGACCTAGCTTAATCCCCAAATCAATCAACAACGCTTAACTCTTTATTGCCGAATTGAATTGCTTACAATACAAAGAAAATGAATCAAAATTACAAAACAAGAAAGTGTTAATTTGTTGATCTCTCTCACCAATCTCACATCACATATCTCTTGCTATTTATCCATCTCATTCCCGTCTTAACAAACTATTAAGAAGATAACGGCTATAACTAACATGACACCAGCTTTACCCTCAACCTTTCAACTATTTACAATATCACCCATGGACTATAACAAAGGGTTTGTATAAGTCGAAAAGTTCGAAGCCAAACCTTAAAAATGACTTTTAAATCTATATGTGCAAAGTACATATACTTCGTATGGGAACTTAAGCGATACAAAGTATAGTCCCGCTAGCGAATTAGCCAACTCCCGGTTGACCTCCATACGTCGCATATATAACTCCAGGCTTTGACTTCATCGACCCCACACTTCTACGTCGTATACCACTAAAACTCATACGACTTACAATACCACATATTTGGGTAGTTTCATCCATTATCAAGGAAATAAAAACCAAAATTCAGTCGTGGAAAGAATGCTAATATTTGTCCGTATAATTAGGAAATATATCCTAATAGGATACATAACTTGCTTACTAAGATTAGAAAACCTATAGAACCTCTGGGGTTACTATTAGTGGATTCCATTATCAAAAGCAAATAAATTCTTCCTCTCCCTTTCTTGTGATAATCGGCCGAATACATCCCTAGGGGGATTCGGTTTTCGGCTTAAGCAAGAAAAGGGAAAGCTTGAAAAATCGTTGTGGAGATGAGAAACTTTTTAAAGCATATAAGCGTGTTGCTAAAAGAAGGTGTCGTGCGCAAAACCGAAGAGGGGTTTCAATATATATCCTAATAGATTTATCTTCAATTCAAGATCATAATGTAATATCTAAACTTGGTTAATATTAATTACGTGATAAAATTTACTTCCGTTGCGTGTTGTATAACAATATGATAGTTAATATACCTATATTAAGAAGTCCAAGACCAACAAAATCCAACAAAGTCATCGCTAGTAGGTTTTGCCGGAGATATGTCAGGAAATGCAGTCATTTTAGAATTTGCAGTTTTCAAAATCGAGTTCAAATGCAACATCTTGCGTGGAAGACCTACAAAGAAGAATTTAGGAGCCATAGTTTCCGTAGTAAATTGTTAGTTAAATCCCCTACAAGCACAACTATTGCCACTAGCAATCATAGAAGGAAATTGAAAATTCCCTGAAAAAAGTAATGAAGAGGGATGTGAAGTACAAAGTACAAAGCACCATCCAAAGCAATACATTTACATCATAACATACATTAAAATTAAAAGAGTCTGTAATTTTAAATGACAAACATCTGATATTAATTTGTAATAGATGAATCCCATAGGGGTTCTAAGACATAATATTTTTATGTGTTATTATATAAGGAAGAACTCGGGTTTTAGGCTGAAACCTCGGCCAAATTAAAGAAAAGCAATTAAAGTAAATCATGTGAGGTGAGATGTTTTTTATGAGATTGAGGCAGTCTTAGAATTGTTATCACCCTTCATTGTGTTAGAGAAAGGGTTTGAGATCGATTATCTTGGATTATTCTTGAATCAAAAAACACTTTCTCATTTATGTATTTCGACCGTATATTGCATAGGATATCATGAAATTGAAATTGGGATAAGACAACAACTCATTTTATTTCTAGGCAACTTGAAATCGAAGCAAAAATATTAGAGAGTGAGTATAATTATGTGTTTGTGTCCTTATTGAAACGAGATCATGCTCAATATAACAAACAAAAGGTGGTTAAAATCGGTTATGGGATTGAAACGAATTAGTGCACATTTTCGTTTAAATACTGGTTAGAGTGTTTTTGTCTAGAAAACACTTCGCTCTGTTCTCGAGTCTAAAATTAAAGGATAACAAAGTATTGTAAAAAAAAGTAAGGTAAGTAAAGGAAAATATTAATTTTACTTTACAATCACCCCAAATATGGCCGAATTGTTTTATTGAATAAAATGTATAAACTTTACATTCAAATCCTTTCATTTCCTTTACTTTCCTTTCTAAAAAAAACTTGAGAACACGATAATTTATTTATTTTTTTACCCTAAAAATAAAACTTAACCCCTAACCAATATGCTTGTTGTTGATAACATTAATATTACCAACACCTTTCGATTAAAATGCTTGCATCTTTCCACGACCTAATGTTAGGATTGATTCATAAAACGCAAAAGATTCTTAGTAGAAACAAACAATCTAACACAGGCCTAGATCCAGCATTTGCATTAAACTTGTACGGTCAAATGCCAACCTTCATGGACCACGTCCCGATGGACCACCACATGGATATTACCATTAACATCAAACTACTCTAGAACTCTAGTGACATTAAGAGTCCTCCTACCATTTTTGTCATTTAAATTTTTTAACGTTTGTTGAGATAATTATGTAGAGGTCACGAACCCAAATAGTTAACCTTTTTCATTTAGGTGATTTATATATTCTCAGTACTTAATAAAACACAAAGCTATTAATCGGATTCATTTACTCCAATTTTGCCTAAAAAGATGACCGAAATGCAATTTAATATTTTTGAAAGACAAACATATCTTTCATGAGATGTAAACGTGGTCTTAAGGTAATGAACCATGCATTTTAATATATAAGGTACTTAATGAAGAAAGATTAAGTAATTCATGAATGATTAACAATATAAATCATTTAATAAATATCTCACCAAACGTTTCTACCAAAAGAGGGCAACAACAAGTCATGTTTTGCCATATGTGATGTGTTAAGCAAATAACACACCGAACGACAACAGACAAATAAATTATGTTGAGGTCAAGTTAACTCCAACGAGGCCACATACAGAAACCCATAGGTGAAAACCAAACCCAAAAAGGTTCAAATTATTAGAGTGTACAAGGCCTATAAGACGTATTTTAGGTATACAACTAGAGTCATATTGTCAGTCAATACATGGCAGCGGAATTTAGGATCACATAGTAAATAATAAATCGGATAAAGAGTTACCTTGAATTAGAAGCAAGCGAAAGTCGTAGATCTAAGTGTAAGATCTAATCTACGGTTGCGTATGCGACACCTTGTTTTAGCAACAGACTAGTATGCTAGTACACGTTTAATTGATTTGCACAACAATTGTCTTACAACAACTCTTTATTACAAAAACCAAAATAAAAAAACAAAAACCCTTTAAAAAATAAAAACCGATCGGCTCAAAAGGTTTCCAACCTTTAGTCGACTTTTATGTTTTGTAATAAATTAGGGTTTAGGGTTTATCTTCTATTTATAGGTTTTCAAATCTAAGAGTTTGAGTTATATTATAATAAGGAAACCTCCTTATTTACATAATAAACCCTCTATTTAATAAATATTTACACTTAACCATTAAGTAATATTTAATAAATAAATTAAACCTGTAGTCGTGTCTAAATGTCGATGTGTGCGCTCCCGTAGTCTCACACATTTACGGACACACATTTGTTAAAATATTCAAATACCAACAGCTCCCACTTTTGAATAATTTTCAAACAAAACGTGATAACATTGATTAATGTCTAGCAACATATCAATGCTCCCATAAATGTACGAGTAAGTTTCTCCAAAACTCACTTGTGAGTCTAAATTCGGTTCATATCCTTTTGTTACAGATACTTAGTTAAAATCTTTTGATGGATCAAAATCATTCCATTTTAACTACTGTTTCTCATTTCGCAAATCACTTAAAGATTACCAAATACTATCGAGACACATCTGGATTTATTTGGGTTCGTCCGAACATACATCTTAAGTGTTCATGAGTGGCCCAGTTAGTATCTAACTTCAGTTTTCACTGAAGGAACAAATCCTATCTTGACTACAACTGGTAGTCATCGTATTTCGCAACATTACCAAAAATAGCCTTTATAACACCCTTATTCAGGAGTGCGTTTGACCAGAATCAAATAATGCACTACGTACATGATTCCCAACTTGCATCTCAAGTCAAAGGACATTAAACCTTATGAATTATACTTAATGTCAAGGATCCATAAGTACTAATTCATGTGGGATAATCTCGTGTTCATCTCAATGTACACTATCCGGGTTAGTGAGCCAAGCTGACTACTCAGACATTGTCTTAATTTAATCATATTCCCATATGATTAATCGACAATGGATATTTAGAATTAACATTTAAAAATTATATTTAAATATAAATCAAGGATTAAAACAAGAAAAATTGGATAACAATTATATAAGAAATGAAATCACATATCCTCAATATTATTCATTCTTAATAAAATTGTTTATTACATCCATATGTCCAAATACTATATCAATCACAGATTACATGAAACAACTAGATAAACGAAGTCCTATACCCTCAACCAAGTGAGTTAGGTTCGTCTTTACCAGAGCCTTGGTGAAAGGATTAGCTAAGTTGTCATCTGTGTGAACTTTGAGTACTTGAATTTCACCATGTTCGACTCTTTCATGAATATAGTGAATTTTCTTCTGAAAGTGTTTAGCTCCCTTTTGAACCCTCGAGTTCATTGGCTATGATCATTGCACCAGTTTTGTTGCAATATCTATCCAAAGGAGTATTGGCTGTGGGAACAATACCAAGTCCAGAAACAAATTTCCAGATCCAAACAACTTCCATTTGCATCTCTGGAAGATGCAATATACTCAGATTCTGTTGTAGAGATGGTTATCTCTGAAATCCAGCATCACAATATCCAATATTAGCCTCAGGATTTCCACCATTCATAACAAGAACCATATCTTTAGTATCCCTAAGGTACTTTAGTATGTTCTTTACAGCAATCCAGTGTCTTTCGCCTGGATTCTGTTAAATCTTGTTAACAATGTTCTGTGCAAAAGCCACATCAGGCCTTGTGCATCTCATCACATACAAAATATATCTTTTTGCCTAAGCATAAGGTATCCTTTGTATGCGCTCCACTTCTTGAGGTGTAAGAGCACTATCCTTGATGTTTGAGATTAAGTCTATCTTTCATTGATAAATTTCCATGTTTGGAATTTTCTATACTAACTGCTTAAGTATATCATCAATGTAAGCTTTTTGACTTAACTCAATTAACCGCTTAGATCTATCTCTCAAGATCTTGATTCCCAAATCAATACTGCTTCTCCTAAGTCTTTCATGGCAAAACATTTTCCAATATGAGATTTAACATCTTCAAGCATTGGAACACTGTTTCCCATTAGCTATATGTCATCTACATATAAGACTAAGAAGGTACCATTACTCCCACTGAATTTTTGATACACACATGGCTTATCGAAATTCTGAACAAAATCAACCTTTTGATTTCTTCATCAAATCTTTTATTTCAAATTCTTGATGCTTGCTTAAGTCCATAAATGAATTCTTTAGCTTGCATACTTGTTGGAATGTAATGGATCAATAAAACCTTCTGTTGATTCATATAGACGTCATCGTCTATATAACCATTTAGAAAGGCTGTCTTGACATCCATTTGCCATATCTCATAGTCATAGAACGCCGCGGCTAAGAGAATTCTAATAGCTCTTATGTCTGCCATTGGGGAAAAAGTTTCCTCATAATCTATACCATAGACTTGAGTAAATTCTTTTGCCACGAGACGAGCTTTATAGATGTGTATTTTCCCATCCATGTATGTTCTTTATCTTTAAATAGAAACATTTTGCAATCGATAGTCTTGGCATTTGGAGTTTTATCTACCAAATTCCAAACTTCGTTTGCATTCATGGATTGAATCTCCAAATTCGCAGCTTGAAGTCATTAATTAGCGTCCGGACCTGATAATAACTTTCAAGTTTCGAGGTTCATTAAGATCCCCTTATACGTCACCATCCTCTAGATTAACGTTTAAGTTCAACCTAGAAGGTGCACGTATAGTCCTTTCGGACCTACGAATTGGAGCATCAACAATTTGTTGTTGAGACTGAACTTGTGGCTCAATCACAACTTGAGTCGGACTAGATTGAGGCATAAACTGAGGCTCAACTCTATCCCCCCCCCCCCCCCCCCCCCGAATTGTTGATCACCTGTGTGAGTAGAAGGTGATGTATCTCCCTCTTGAACCTTGTCAAGTTCTACAACCCTCCCACTGTTTCCTTGTCCGATAAGCCGTGTTTCGAAAAACTCGGAATAGCGTGCAACTTGAACAGTTTGTTGGAATCATATTGAGAATGCATAAAGCAGACTCTAGAGCATAATCCCAAAAGATAATTTCAGTATATTAAGGTTCATCATTGATCATACCCTGCCAAGCAAGGTTCGATTTCTCCTCTCCGATACACCATTGTGTTGTGGAGTATAAGAAGGAGTAAGCAATTGGACAATTCCACATGCTTTGAGATGATCCTTAATCTTTAGGCTTAAGTACTCACCACCACAATCCAATCAAAAGATCTCGATGGTTTTGCCGAGTTGATTTTCTACTTTCGTTTTGAAACACTTTGAATGTTTCAACCACCTTATGTTTATGTTTAAGCAAGTTAAACATAACCATAACTGTTGAAATTATCCATAAATGTAACGAAATAGTTAGCACCTTTCTTTGACACATGTCTAAAGGGATCACATACATCAGTATGTATGATTCCTAAAAGATCAGTTGCCCTTTTCGTCTCATACGGAAAAGGTTTTCTTGTCATTTTGCCCCACACACACAAGATTCGCATTTATCAAATAAAATATCATTTGACTTTAAAAGCTGTGAAACCTTTTAATGCAATACTTGTATATGTGCGCAATACAACAATGTCATAGATAGGTTGAGTCCAAGTTGGCCTTAACGCATTTAGTGCTAATAATAGATATAGAATTATAATTTAAAGAAGAATGAGCATGCGAATCTATTTCATATATGTCATTAATATCAATCATATTAATATAATAACATTATGTTCGAAACAGAAATACCATATTCATTATTCTCTAAAACATAAACTGAAACATTCCCCCTAACATAAGTAAGTTCATAATAACAATTGTCTAATACAATTATTATGCCCTAGGGTAAATGTAAGTCTTAACTTCTAATGGCTTTCATGACTACACGTTTGACATAGCCTACGTATAGTTATAGAGATCCATTCTTCAGTTTCTTCTTTGCTCTAAATCCTTGTAAGGAATCACAAATATGAGTACCACAGCTAATGTCAGATACTCAGGTATTTGTTTTTAGAGAAAAAACGTAATTCTATAAGTGAAGATACCCGAAGATCCGGCGTTGCCGACTCTCATCTTATCTTGCACCTCGGCTAGAGTAGAGTAGGACAATTCCTCTTTCAATGCCTAATCACTTAACAGTGATTTCAACCATCATCTTTAGTAGGATGTTCTCTTTTCGCTAGAGGGGTTAGCTTAGGCTTGTGAATATAAACAACTGCTTGTTTATTCGTTCCATCTTGTTTAGCTTTGCCCTTAGCTTGCGGTTGTCTTTTCTTATCTGAACCATACCACCACTGACCGCTAGGATCTGGTCGGTAACCGATTAGGAAGAAATTTCTCAAACTCTACGAGCATCATATGAAGTTATTGAGAATTTTAGCCATACCATGCATATTGTTGTTAGGTGTAAATTCACCAATACCTTGTGAAAGGCAATTTAGAACAACAATAGTTTGATGATAGAGTAATTCATCCTTTGCAAATGATTAACTTAGCTTGTTATGTTGACAACGTGAGTCCATACTGACGTTCCAGCAACATGTTTTCACTAATGTAATTCTTGAATCAAGTCGTTCAATTCAAGACCGACTTGTTTCTAATACATAATGTGAAGCTTAACAATCATTATATCCGGCTACTTATCGCTTCTTGATAAGTTTCCCGAGTTATCTCATCATAAGCATTCTTCGGCTCAAGAGATATCGGTTTATTAATGACTGGTAATTACTTCATCGCTCACAGAACGATTCTCAGCTGATGAAACCAATCATTAAAACTTGGTTCAGTAAGTATTTCACCTTTGAACATTGTTTTGATTTCTGACATAATCCCGCTTAAATCGGGATTTTGTGCCATTTCTACAAAACAGAAGAAAGTTCTCATTAGTACTTTCGACATAAGGTTTCTTAACAAAACGTAAAACCCATGGTTTACTTTCCGTTAAGACTAGGACCCAATTGACATATTACCGTTCAATCAGTTGATCTGCTAGGAACTAAATAATACTCAAAAGGTAAGTGACGATCCGTAATTTCATTTACCGGTGCAACTCCTAGAAAATGGGACTTAATGTCATAATTCGATCCGAGCATCAAAATGGTGATCGTGACATTAATCATGTTTCGTCGCATCTTATCGCTATCGGCGTTTACAGTCTCACTACATAACCCGATTTAAGTTATCCGACTGAAGACTGCAGATAGTCCACCACAGTCTCACTATGAGTAGTAATCCGCCTTGGATACACTTCACCTACGTCTTACGTAGAGTGACGAGCAAGTACAAGTTGTCTAGGCAATACGGATAGCAATTGACTTAAATTCCATGGGTGTTAAAATTCTACGTACGCAATTGTCATGCAACAATTTCGTAACGTAATTTAGTTAAAAACAAAATGTTTTTATTTTACTGGTTATTAAACGTGTTTCTATGATTACCTAATTTATACAACTAATCGTAACATGGTCATCATTAAAACCCTTTCGGTAGCTCTACGAGAGTACGACCAGGAAAGCATGTGAGGTGTAGCGAATGGTTCAACATTTCTTAATAGCATTGCCTCATTAGGAGTGTACCCCACTCCGCATAACTTTCCTAGACATCGTCCCCTATTGTAGGTGAGCCTAGTTGGGTAATAATACACTGAGCATGTACAATCTAGTTATAAATTACCAATCACACGCTTATTAAATCGATGGTTTTTAAGATATTTTGTAAATTTATACGTTCCGTCGCTGGACCAAATTACGGTATATAAACCCAACCAAATGCGTTATAGAACGTATAAAAGTGCCAAAATAAATTAATAACTCGTCATAATAATTCTTTAGTCTTATTAATAAATTTTGTTTTTTTCAAAAGACATTTGACAAAAAATATTTATAATAAACAATTTTGAATTATTCTAAAAAACTAATTGGGTAATGCCTAAAAAGTCTCTATGGTCATTGCTTACATATTGAATCACTCCCGTTTCAAAGGAAACAGACCACATACATCCGTCCAAATAAACAAGTTTGGATTGCGTAAGCTATCAATATGTAACAATTCGTATATCAAATAAACCACACATAACTTTTTATCATACAAATCCTTTTGTGTCGCACATATTCAAATAACAATTAATAATATGTCACTAATTCAATTTACTTTTTAACAATATCGATATATCTAATTATGCTTACAAAGTTATGCATGTAACTTTATAAACATAATTTTGCATAAAAGTAAATATGGTAATTAAACATCAAATTGCAAAGTAGATTGATTTGAAATTAACTTTTTAATTTTGTAAAATCATACAATAAACCAACCCTAGATCCCCTTCAATTTTGATGTTTTAGATCCAAAATAATATTTACCTGTGTTTTGGCTGATACCACTTTAGGTATACAACTAGAGTCATATTGTCAGACAATACATGGCAGTGGAATTTAGGATCACATAGTAAATAATAAATCGGATAAAGAGTTACCTTGAATTAGAAGCAAGCGAAAGTCGTAGATCTAAGTGTAAGATCTAATCTACGGTTGCGTACGTGACACCTTCTTTTAGCAACAGACTAGTATGCTAGTACACGTTTAATTGCTTTGCACAACAATTGTCTTAGCAACAACTCTTTATTACAAAAACCAAAATAAAAAAACAAAAACCCTTTAAAAAATAAAAACCGATCAGTTTGAGTTATATTATAATAAGGAAACCTCCTTATTTACATAATAAACCCTCTATTTAATAAATATTTACACTTAACCATTAAGTAATATTTAATAAATAAATTAAACTTGTAGTCGTGTCTAAATGTCGATGTGTCCGCTCCCGTAGTCTCACACATTTACGGACCCACATTTGTTAAAACTATTCAAATACCAACACGTATAACCTTCAGAACTCCGCTAATTCCGTCTATAAATATGGGCTCGCAATCAAGTATAGAAAGCACCAATAGATAAAAAATAATCCCAGGAAAAATTCATTTTAAACTCATGGGAAAACCTCATGTTTTAGTCATACCATATCCGGCACAAGGCCATGTATTGCCGATAATGGAACTTGCGCAACGTGTAGTTAAGCAAGGTGTCAAAGTTACATTCATAAACACAGAGGTTAATCACAATCTTGTGACAAGAAATTATTCAGACAAGGATGGTTCCGGTGATCTAATGCAGATGGTCTCAATCCCTGATGGTTTAGAACCATGGGAGGACAGGAGTGATATGGGTAATTTGACCCGGTCAATGTTACAAACCATGCCCGGCAAGCTGGAAGAACTTATAGAGCTAATTAACAAAGAAAACAAATATAAAGTTACCGGCCTTATTGCTGATGGTAGCATGGTATGGGCAATAAGAATTGCAGAAAAGATGGGTCTTAAAAGAGCAGCCTTCTGGCCTGCCTCAGTTACTACACTAGCCTCTATATTGAGCTTTCAGAAGCTAATTGACGATGGAAGTATAAACCAGAATGGTGAGACGTTTATAATTATATATTATATATGTACGTTGTCTTAATGTTGAAATTTTTATTGTAGGCATACCTCTAAATAACCAGATTATCAAGCTGACGGAAACCATGCCACCTATAAAACCGGAGAACCTCTTATGGGCATGCTTTAAGGGCGTGGGTTCTGTAGAAATCATGTTTGATTTCCTAAAACAAGCTGAAGAAGTTTTTAAAATGACAGAATGGTTTATGTGCAACTCATCTACTGAGCTGGAGCCTGCAGCATTTAGCTTATATCCACAATTGTTGCCAATAGGTCCGCTTCTGGCAAGCAACCGGCTTGCTAATCAAGCAGGAAACTTCTGGCAAGAAGACACTACTTGCTTAGCATGGCTCGATCAACAATCAGCATGTTCAGTCATTTATATTTCATTTGGAAGCTTTACTATTTTAACCCAAACTCAGTTTGAAGAATTGGCTATTGGTCTTGAACTTAGCAACAGACCTTTCTTATGGGTGGTGCGACCAGGCATGACAGAAGAAACTACATCTGCTTACCCAGATGGTTATATTGAACGAGTAGGGTCTCGTGGAAAAATCGTTGGCTGGGCACCTCAACAGAAGGTCTTAGCTCATCCTTCGGTAGGTTGTTTCATGAGTCACTGTGGTTGGAACTCTACCTTAGAGGGGGTTACAAATGGACTTCCCTTTTTATGTTGGCCGTACTTATTTGATCAATTTCACAACGAGACTTACATTTGTGACATATGGAAGACTGGGTTGGGGTTTAGTAAAGATGAAACAGGTATCATCAGTCGGGGAGAAGTAAAAGATAAGATAGAGCGGTTGCTCAGTGACAAAACATTCAAAGCTAACGCCTTAGATATTAAAAAAAAGGTTACAACTAGTTTCAAAGAAGGCGGCAACTCACACAAAAATCTTAGCAATTTTGTTGAGTTTATACAAGAGAAAGATACAGATGCCAAAGATCAACACGATAGTTAGCAAACTTTTAAGTGTATAATAAGTACCTGATAATAATAAAGGACTTGGTGCAAGTCCTACAAATATATGCTTATTATATTACGGGTTGAGTTCATTTAATACTATTGTAAAATTCGAGAATAAATAAACCAATCATAATCTTTTATTTTAAAAACTCACTTTAATTTTTTTTTTTTTAAAGTTAATTATCTTAATATTAAAGGTCTTGGATCGCCATATCTCGAGGATCGATTTATCATGATCAAACAAGCATCATGTATCATCATAAAAGTGCAGAAAAATAAGAACAAGGGTTGAACCCTAAAATAATTTGATATTATATGAATATGGGGTTTATTTGATTACAAGAAATCCTAATCTATATATAAAGAATGAAAAGGTGTGATCAAAGGGATACACCTGTTCTAATAGTTGTAACCTTAAATATGATCGTAACCTTTCTATATGTCTATTCCTCTAATGGGTTTGTTTTCCTAGTGACCCAAATTGGTTTCTCCAGGCCTTTTATTACTTCTTTTTGGCAGTGAGACATTAAACCGGTCCAACAATTCCTCCCTAATGTCAAGATGCAAAAATATTCTTGTTCCTTCCTGCTTTCTTCAATCTTCTTATTCCTGAGATCATCTTAAGTTTCAATCTTCCTTGGCAGTATGTATGTGGTTTCTTGTGCTTGCCTTCCTCTTCCTTTCGAGGATAATCCAAAGTATTCGACTCTTTCTTTCTTCTTTGCAGCCATCGATCCATCCATATTACCAACTCCGTGGTAATCTTCGAAGCGCCTAATGCCTTCATCTTCATATCCTCCAGTGGAATTCCTTGATGATCGTGTTGCCTTGTAATGCGAGACAAAGGTCTCCAAATAGTCGAAAATCTGCAAGCCCCCTAATTTTCTTCCCAAAAGTGCATACGAAAATCCTTTCTGCCATCATCCTTTTTCCAAAAAATGATCTCGTTTTCGATATGTGTTGATGACTTTTTGGTTTCTATTTGAACCGAATTCCAACAAGGTTAGTGTCGTCATCACCACTTGAATCCTCCATGGTTGCGTCTTTTGAATGATGATTACCACATGATTTGTTGTGTTGTTTGGTCCCTTCCGCTCTGATACCAATTATTATTGGTCTTGGATCGCCATATCTCGAGGATCGATTTATCATGATCAAACAAGCATCATGTATCATCATAAAAGTGCAGAAAAATAAGAACAAGGGTTGAACCCTAAAATAATTTGATATTATATGAATATGGGGTTTATTTGATTACAAGAAATCCTAATTTATATATAAAGAATGAAAAGGTGTGATCAAAGGGATAAACCTGTTTTAATAGTTGTAACCCTAAATATATGATTGTATCATTTCTATCTGTTTATTCCTAATGGGTTTGTTTTCCTAGTGGCCCAAATTGGTTTCTCCAGTCCTTTTATTATTTCTTTTTGGCAGTAAGACATTAAACGGGTCCAACACTTAAAAACCATAAAGGTATTAAACGAATAAATTATATAATTAAAGCGAGCATTATTTCCTCTTTCTATAGAGCACCCACTTGATATACTTTTGACGAAAAAAATTTCCGGGTTTTTGACGGGTTTTGGAAAATTTAAATTATAAAATCATAGTTTTATCACATGTGATATTAGTAGTTTGCTTTTATGACTTTTATGTCGTTCTTTTTTATTTTAATTAAATATACATCATATAATATATTTAGGTTTTGAAATTCACATTTAGTGTTTATACCACATTTGATTTTACCTTATGAAAATCAACATTTGACCAAAAAGAAAAAAAAAAAAAAGTTTTCAAAATTCGATTTTATTCCGGGTCTATATAGATTATATCTTATAATATTTTGTGTTTAAATTTTCACATTTAAAGTTAAAATCGTGTGTGTTATTGGCTTATTTGTTTTAAAGGTCTACGTATATTGTAATATCACATATGATATCACATGTGATTTTAGTACTATCACATGTGATTTGGTTGAATTTTTTATAGGTTTAATTTACTTATATATATCATATAACGATTTTCTATCTTTAAATCCACATTTTATGTTAATATCACATGTGATATAATCATATGAGTTTTAACATTTGTCCAAAAACGAAAAAATAAAAGTTGACAAAATTTAATTTTTTTTTCAGGTTTAGATAAATCATAATTTATATAACATTTTTTGTTTTTAAAGTTTACTCAATTTTTTCTATTAAAATCACATGTGATATTAACGTTACAATTTCAATACCCACCCGAAAATCGAAAAAATAAAATTCGTCGAAAGTATATATTACCACTGCTCTAATTAAAGAGGAGAACACAGCGGCCGCAACGGTGTAATTTACTTTTTCTAACGATTAACGATTTACGAGATAAATTAATTTAAAAAAATGTTTTAAAAGTGGGTTTTGACTTAAAATTAGCCATTAAATTGAAAATAAATGAATGATAAAGATTGAGTCTTTTGATCCTTAGAAAATTAATGTTCTTATTTGATATTTTTCCTATTACATTTAACAATAACTTTATAGGACATTCAGGAACTAAATTTGAAAGCAAGGTTATACACTTCATCCATTCCACTTTTGCAAAGATTAATATTTAAACCAAAAGCAAGGTCGAAACAATTTGGTTTCAAATTATATTACTAATTTGATGTGAACAAAGAAAAATTTACGGCATTTTTGAAATATTTTCAAGCTTAGTCAAAACTAGATTTGTTTGCAAATTAAATTAGGAATTTTCGTTTCAATTGGTTAAAACTTAAAATTGATATCTATTTGAGACAAACTAAAAGCACGTTACAGTAATAACATTGAAATATTCGATGCAATGGTCATGTTATCATAACTAAACTCATAAAATAACATAACCATCAAAAATATCCACGACCATAACTCAATATTTTAGGATACATCGGTTTTTTATATATTATAACCATATAAATTTTAAACAATAAAAGTACATTAATTATTTAAAAAATATATAAAAAAATTACAATAATTAAAATAGAAAGCATTACAATAATTAAAAAATAAAACCTAAGGTTCTCGGGTAGATGCAGTGCGTATTTAGGCCGTTGTTCTTTCGACTTCTTTACAATCTTTTGGTTCCATGTCATGTGTGGGCATACGTAGAAATTATATTTTTCAAAAACGACGTTTGTCTTCGATCTCTTTTGTTTTAGCAATCTTTAAATCACGAAGTTGTTGGATAACCGTCATTAAACCCATCACGCTTTGAAGATACATCGAAGGACGAAGAGGTTCGTGTATTTTTAGGTGCTCGGGGCTTTTCTACTGGTCTTGGAATTTCACCATGACCAAAGAGCTCTGGTTCTTCGTCGAGGTTTACCGGTTCATCGACGGGTTTAAGATTGAGAAACTTTGGTGATTTATGCAAAACCTCCCATGCACTATCATGACGAAATGGGCGTCCAAGTTCGGCTTAAATTTTTTTTTTTAACGCCGTTGTGTAAACCGACTAGTCATCGTCGCCACTTCCTTGATCTCAGTCGGCACGATCATGACATACTATGAAAGATCGTATGATTTTGCTCATAGTTATTCATTTCTTCGTAAGTTAATTTTTTGTGAACGATTTTGACAAACAGCGTTTACATATCCGAAATACAAAATAAGTGTTCATAGCCAAGCCACCCGAACCCTTTCCCATTCTTGAAGTCATCAGTCCAAAGCATTCAAGCATCGCCTCAAGCTTACTCGTTTCCTGAAAATACGAGTCAAGTGTTAACTACGGGAGGCGTAGTTAGTGAGCTACAAGTTTAAGTAAAAGTATATATAAGTTTCAACGCGCATAACAATGGCGTAAAGTATAGCATTCAACAGATGTCGCATAATCATGCGTAAAATATTAGTATTCAAATAGTTATCACATAAACATGTGTAAAGTATAGTATTCGTGTTTGTAGGCATTGCCCACATAGCGCGACTACGTGACAATCTTAAATATTGCCCAATGATCGATGCTAAGCCTAAAGCCTACCCATTTAGTATTATGCGCCATCGTTATTTGGCGTTGTGGTGAGGGTCAATCTACCCTAATAGCGCTATCCATATCTACTAACGGTCCTTTCCAAAGAGATTAATAGCAACTAATGTCTTTGGTAGTATCGGGAATTTTAGTGTTATCTCGCGACCATGTTGTACAACGTCCGCAACATGACGATCGATGTTTAGTCATTGGCAAAAATAGTGTTCATATCCTCGGCATTGTTGGCAAAACCATCAACAATGCCGGCAAATTAGTCTTTCGTAATAGTATTCAAAATATCAAGCGTTTCGTAATAGCATTCAAAGTATAAAAGTGTTTTCGTAATAGCATTCAAAGTATAAAAGTGTTTTCGTTTAGCATTCAAGTATCAAAGCGTTTTTCAGCTTAAATATAATGTTTAAGCCTAAGACTCGCATTTCACACCAAAATATATTAAAAGCGTTTAAAAGTAGGGGTTTGTAACTCACTGTTTGCGAAGATCGTAGCGTGCTCGGAAAAGCTCGGAAGGTGCTCGTAATCACCGGAATCCTAATATGTGTCAAATTTGGGTAAGTATAATATTATTTGTTAACTTTGATATTCGTATATCGTATAATATTTTATAAGTTGCAATGTTTAGTTAACTTTAAGTGTCAAAAGTTAATATGTCCGTATATTGTCCAAATCGTTTATCGTTACGTTTAGTTCAACAATGTCCAAAGTCAAGATTGTTTCCTTAAGTTATTCGTTTATGAAGTGTTATGACAAGGTCTAACGGAATTTGGGCAGCGCTTCCACGCCAAAAAATTTTATGTCTAAAACATCCACACTTTCCCGCTTACAAATTACATACGTTTTAGTTAAACAATTCACCAAGTCCATTTTAAATGTAATATGTCAACTAAATCATCCCAAACACAAGTATTTATTAGTCTCAGTCCCAAATATTCAGTTTCGAAAAGTCAGGTTGCGAATATAGCTTTTTAACGACAAAACGGAGATTTTCGGAATCTGCCAGCATCCACGGTGCACCGTCTTGGGGGATCCAGGACGACGCCCTGATTGCTGCGGATTACCCGGAAATCGTTTTCTTCGCGAATCTGGTCATTTAAACGGTAGATTTCGACATGCAATTGATTTAAACCTTATTAAACATCATTTTCTCAGTTTATATGTAACTTTTAACCACAAAAACGAAGATCTAAGTAACATTTTATATAAACCCGTTTTTGTATAAAAATGGTTATAAAACTTCATAAAAACTTGTTTTTATGTGTTAGATCATTCATGCAATGAGTTATATTAGTAGTAAAAGTAAAAAGGAGAGTTTCTACCGGATGAAAAGCTTAGATGATGTCTTGGAAGAGATTTGAGCTTCAAAAAGTGTAGAAAACGTTTCTTTGACCCAATTTTTATGCAACCCTTTATACCCTTTGCTATTAGAACGATTTTGATGGTGTTTTAATGTTGATTTCTCTGTGTTTTATGGCTGGAAATGGACTGGAATCAAAGGGTTTTTTAGAGAGAGTTCTAGAGAGAGATTTAAGTGTGTGTAAATGAGTGTGTTTTGGTGAAATGAAAAAGTGAGAGAGTGTTTGTCACACCCCGCTAAAGCGGAAACACGGAATGTGAAGAGCAAAGAATCATTTCTCGAGTTATACCAAAAGTCAACGGTTCAAGTCATTTAAATTGACGTTAAAAAGGTAACCATGTTCGAAAGATACAACCAAGATCCGTAAGTCTAAAACGACAAATACATATTAAAGTATTTTAATAAAAATTCCCAAGTATCAAAGGTCTTTTCCCGTATTACTCTTCACATAACTAGCTTGACCCGCCTGAGCAATGCACTTCATAACTTACGCTTAGTTTCCTGAAACATGAGATAAAGTGTCAACTACGAAAACGTAGTGAGTGAGTTACAGTTTATAAGTTGACCAAAATGTTCCGATAAAAGTTTGACGAGTATAAAAATATTTATAAGTACAAGTTTCCTAAAAAGAGTAAGCGGAGAAGCAATCGCTTAAAGGTAATTTATATACTGTCGTAAAAGTTCAAGTCAAGAGTTTAATGTTTGTAAAAGTCCGAGTCAAGTTCAAAGTTCGTAAAAGTTCAAGATAAGTATATAAAAGTAAAGAGGTTTCCAAAAAGGAGGTTAGTGGAGAAAAGTCGCTTAAATTTTACATACTTTCCAAGTTCAAGTAACGGGCGAATCGATGCCCAAAAGTTAGAAAAGACCAAGTAGAGTCAAATTTAGTCAATTCATGGTAGCGGAGCAAATCGCTCAAAATTCGTAAATTTATGCGTATAAGTAACTAATTAGATTTCTTGTATCAACCGCTTGGCATCTATAACTTAAGTGTTCACACTAATCCGATTATCCAACCGTGTCGGCCCCAACTTCCCGCCTCTCAAACGGGAAGTTAATCAGTACTTAGTAATATGTACTTAGACTGCCATCTAAGCAAGGAACGGTTCTTTCCTAAGTATCGATACCCATAATTACTATACGGCTAAGTAGTTAATAGTGTGTAAGTCTAAGTCTAAAAATAGTCGGGCACTAAGTAAATTTTGTTTTTAAAATAGAGAGAGTCGTACGTCCATCACTTAAGATCGTGTTATAGTTCCATCAAGGGTTGGTACGTATACAAGCATCAATAATTAGTCTAGTACAAAAGAGAGCGAGCCAATAAGTCCAAGTAGAGTAAAATGTTTTACGCATAAGAGTTCAAATAGTCGTTCTAAATAAGTCTAAGTACGTTCCAAAATAAGTTCAAAATAAGTCAAAGTACGTTCCAAAATAAGTTTAAAATAAGTCAAAGTACGTTTCAAAATAAGTTTAAAATAAGTCAAAGTACGTTCCAAAATAAGTTCAAAATAAGTCAAAGTACGTTCCAAAATAAGTTCAAAATAAGTCAAAGTACGTTCCAAAATAAGTTCAAAATAAGTCAAAGTACGTTCCAAAATAAGTTCAAAATAAGTCAAAGTACGTTTCAAAATAAGTTCAAAATAAGTCAAAGTACGTTTCAAAATAAGTTCAAAATAGTTTATAAGTTCAAAAGTTCAAGTTCAACAAGTCAAGAGTCGAAGTTCAACAAGTCAAAATAAGTTCCAAGTCAAAATAATTCAATAAGTACAAAAAGTCAAAATAGTTCATAAGTTCAAAAAGTCAAATAGTCGTACAAGTTCGCAAAAGGTTTGATCTCATGTTTCCCCCAAAAAGAGTACTTAAAATGTAAGAGTAGAGAGGGGTGTAACTCACGGGTTGCGAAGATAAGAACTTGGAAGAATGGTCGGAAATAAGAGCCGGGAATCACCGAATGCCTAAGGATACCAAGATTTGTTCAAGTGTTATTATTATATTAAGTTATTATACCTAATATATAATAAATGAAATTTGTGTTATATTATGTAATATAAGTAAATTTTTAGTCAAACTTTAAGTGTCAAAGTCCACTTTGTCCAATATAATACGAAACGGTTAACGTTTGGTTTTAGTCAAAAAGTCCAAAGTCGATGTTATTGTTATTATGTTGAATATGTTTTGTTTGCCAAAGTGTTTTATATTTCCTAACGAAATTTGGGCAGCGCTTCCGCGCCCAAATTTTATGTCCCAAAATATTAACCACTTTCCCGCTTACAAAACACATATACATACATAACGTTTTCAAACATGTTTATCTTAGTCAATTAAGTCCAATATAAGTCACCAATATGTTCATTTTTACAAAACTCAGTCCCAAATGTCAAGTCTCAAAAGTCAGAATGCGTAACCAAGTTTTTAAACGGCCAAAACGACATTTTCGGGAAGGACAGCAGGTCGGTGCTAAGCACCTGGACATAGGTGCGCAGCACCTACCCTGCTGTTCTTCCCCTTTTTGAGTTTTTCTTGCAAAATCGTTTATGTAAGTGATAGATCTTGACATGCAATCGGTATAAACCTTATTAATCATCATTATACCAGTTTATAAGCAACTTTTAACCACAAAAACAAAGATTTAACCATCATTTATTAAAATCCCGTTTTTGTATAAAAATGGTTATAAAACTTCATCAAAACTTGTTTTTATGGTTTTGATCATACATGCAATGAGTTAGATTGATAATATAAGTAAAAAGGAAGATTTCTACCGGATGAAAATGCTTAGATGATGCCTTAGAAGTGTTTTGAGCTCCAAAAATGGTGAGATAAGCTTTTTAACCGAAATCTTTTGATTCCTTTTCTTCCCCTTGATGTTAAAACGTTTTTGGATGATGATTTTAATAGGTTTAGTGGCTGCAACTTTCTGGTTTTAATGGAGGTTCTAGAGAGAAGTTAGAGAGAAGGTGGAGAACTATGTGTGTGTGTTGGTGTTTTTAGTTTATAAAAAATGAAAAATGAAAGAAAGGGAAAGAGAGTAGGTAATAATAACTCTTGGGACAGTGGGAAGTCAGTAATGCAAGTCACATCTCGTTTTTGTTTGGTTAAATTTTGTATAAAAACGAGACAAGGACTAAAAATGTAAAGTTTTTGAATTCTGGCACTAGGTGCTGCGCACCGGGCCTAAATTCAGCATTTTCTGATTTTTCGTTTTTACGTTATTGCTTCGTTGGACCTTTTTGTTAATTAAAAGTTCTTAATTATGATTAGTTATGAACTTAGGAAAGTTCAATAGATGTTTTCTTGGTATTAGGACTTATATAAATTGATTCCGGGTGTGATTCTGACACTGTCGCGTATCTGGTTATTGATCAGTTAAAGGTAACGGTAGACAATAAGAGGGACATAGAGCATAAATTGCACCTAGAATTTGACGGTTGTCACAGTGTTGAGTGTTTTGGGGTGAAGGGATGGCAGTAAACTAACATAAGGGGGGTCAAATCGGGCTAGGACAAGTGTACGTTGATGTTGCAACCGAGAATGAGTCTTAAAAGCACAAGTTTTGAAAATCTGGCCTGCTAGGGCGCCGTCCTAGGTTCCCTAGGGCGGCGTCCTGGACATTTTTCTGTAGTTTTCTGTTTTACGTTTCTGTTATCGTTAAGCCTTTTCGTTAGTTGAAAGTTTCCGATTGTTTTTGCAATGAAATTAGGCAAGATCATTATGTGTTTTTCCTTGGTATTAGGATTTATTTATAGATTCAAATTTGATTTTCGATTCCGATTCTGAGACACGCGTTAAAAGTTTATATAACGTAAACCTACGTTTAAAGTTTTGTGTGAGTTACATCGAGCTTAGCTTAAAGAGTTATGTCTACGTAACCACGTAACACATAAAGTTAGTTATATCGAGTATTAAACATAAAGATATCGAGGTTATAAGTTAGCGTTCTCGACCTAAGTTTTGACGGTTGTCACAGTTGCTGGTGTTGAAATTGCGCGATGGTTGGAAGGTTGGTGTTTAACTGAAAGCTGCCTAAACTGGATCAATATTCAGCCAATCCCTTGCAGCTTTATCTCACTTCTACTTCTCGTGGGGCATTGCGATAGGATGGAATGCCTGGTAGCTGCTCCTCCGACCCGGAGTGTATTCTAGTGGAAAGGACACAAGTCGGCTCGAAATTAACAGAAAATGAACCTCTTATTCCAATTCAGTGCTCTCCGAACCGTGCGGGACCCCAAGCCTAAGGGACGGGGGACGGCGTAATTATTTGAACAAGGAATTTCCTTATGTGTGTTGAAATTGCCTAAATTGAAATTGTTGTCATTCGTTCATATCTTGTTGATGGGGAAGAAGTTCCATGTTGGTGTTTCCACCGAGTAGTGAAGTGAAGCCACCGGGTTATGATTGGAAATTTACGAGAATTTGTTATGAAGGTGAATTGGTGTTGGAACCGGATGACGAAGATGACGAATTCCAAAACTCGTTTTGTTGAAACATTGTTTTATTGTTGTATTAAATTTTTTAGGGAGACCGAAGTTTAGAAGGTGTATATATTTTTTAATAGAGATTGTTTGAAAGTTACTTCTTTTAAAAAAAATTAAAAAAAAAAAAAAATTCAGCTAGTTTAAGGGTTATTATTTAAAATTTTAAATCAGTTTTTTTGTATCGTTTTATTTTTTGAAACAAGAAAAAGAAAAAAGCAAAAAAAAAAACGTCACGCTACTGTAACAACACAGCCACATTGGCGCTGCTGCCCAAGCCAACCATGGTGGCGCTATCCTCCTCCTTAACGCGAAAGAATGGCGTAGGGTTGCATATGCTCTAATAGAAGAAGGAAGTATTTATTTTGTATGACCCAAAATAAAATTTTGGATTTAAGGAGTAATAATGGAGATAGTATTGATACATACACATTTTTCATTTGTCTACCAATATAACTATTTTTTTTTCTTTCGTAGTGATTTATCAATTTTTAACTTTTATTTATATTCATTTGGGTTTTCAAGTCGACTAATCACATGGACCTCCTGCTATGCAAGCTATGCAAGTAGCTCATATTCTTAAGATAATGTTATGCAATTCACTTTTTTAAATAGGAAAATCACAAAAATACTAATATTAGAGGGATTATATACCTAAGTATTATTGAATAGGGTGCTTTAACAAATTACTAATTTGATCCGAGAAGCGGACATTAAATTCAATCGCGAAGTAACTCGGCAGAAAACACGTGGCAACTAATGGCAACTAATTGGTTGTTGGAAAATTGAAGGAGTTAACGGAATACATGTATTTAAAGGTAATTGTGACACAAATAAATTTGAATCAACTAAGTGTCATAGATCAGATTTTGAATATCACATGAATATTGTACAATAGAAATTTAGTTACAATTTTATCCCTACTTTTTTTTTTTGCCTTTCTAATTGTTAAAAGGATAAATTTGTCAATTTACAAATGGTTTTTTTTACAAAGTTTGTGCCGAGAAAGACATTTTGAATATTTCATTTTTCTAACAAATTTTGTATTTGGAAATACTTCTTTTATGAAATATAGGTTCTTTAAAAAGTGACTTTTTTTTTTTTGTTAATCTAGATATCCGACTCGCTTTGCGAGCCGACTAATCCCATGGCGACCACCCTTTTTTTGCGGGTAGCCCGGAGTTATCGCAGATGAACCTCCATAGCCACAAGGGGTTTTATTTTTTTGCTCATAGGATTCAAATTTTGGACCTCTATGTATTTTACCTTTGGAGACCAAACAGCATTGACTTGAACCTCATGTTTAAAATTTTGTACAATGCATAAGATGATATTGGCAGTGGAAACAATAACTTCCCAAACCCGTGACCTACTTTCGAAAAATTTCCTCTCCAGATGGGTAAATTAAATTAATATTGAAACTTTTAAATTTCTTATCCGTGACTGTTACTAATTACATAAATTGTTCTTATGATTTACCAAAAATTACGGATTTCGTAAGTTTAAAACGTGTCATAAATTTTTTAGTTTTGGAAACTAATTACTTTTTTCGTCAAATTTCCAACGGACATCCATTTTAGAGATACGCGATTTTAACAGAAAATTTGAGCAAACATCCATCTTAGGACGAAAAACGTAATTAGTTTTCTAAATATGACGATTTATGCAACTTTTATACTTAGGGCGATATCTATAATTTTGAATAAACCATAGGAACGATTTATGTGATTAACTCTACCTTTTAATACGTGTTTTCCGCTGGCTCATTTAAACTTCTAAAAACTAATTAGTAGTAGCCACGTGTCTTTCGTTGAGTGACTCTGCGGTTGCATTTAATGTCCGCGTGCGGGTCAAATCAGTAATTAATTAAAACTTTTTATTTAACGGTTATTAGTATATGGTGGGTCTGATATCCGTATTATTGTAATTTCCCCTTCTAAATTGTTCTGTGAAATATTTTTTATTTAATCTTCGATCTTTGTTTCTCGATCATTTTTGCAGTTCGGCCTTTATTTGTTATTTCTTTCTTTGTTTTACACTTTTTTTGAGTTATTCATATCAAATGAAGAATATCTAGGGCATGCCTCAAACTCTCTTTTTTTCTTTTACTAATTTTACGAGCATATATATCAATGAATATCTTTTTTGTTCATCCAAGTGCGCCTTGGACCACGAACCTAAAGATTAAGCAAATCTAAATCATAATGAAATTATTAATGTCAGTATCACCACAATAAGCCAAACCCTTCATTTCCTTTGCGTTACGGATTGCATCATTATCCTCAAATCACTTCATGCTAATGATTTTTTTATTCCACTCCAGAGATTTCTTTTATGTACACTTGTTGAAATTTTTACTTCAATAACTCTGAGAGAATTTGCGTAATACCAGAAATTTCAATTATGACGACGGTTATCGAACAAGAGATAAGAAAAAAAATCCGAGATATGAGAATAATTAGACGACCCTCATTAAGGATTACATAAGCCGGAAAATACGAGCTTATGAAACATAAACCGAAAAGTCAATAAACTCTTTATATAAGCCCAAACAAACACCCCCTAAGAATCTCCACGTAATGCTTGAACTTTGGTCCTAGAACCACCTTCTTCTTGAGGTCTTCACCCAGCTTGATTAGGAAGCCCCTAGGCCACATCTTTTCAACTGATCCTCATGTAAACATCACATACTCCCCCGTTGTAGTAGCCATGTGCTGAACCGCACAAGCCTTTATCCCGAACACACACTCGATCTTCAACCTACTCTCGTCAGGCTCCCTGAAACCGTCAACATTCTCGTGTTCATCTTGATATCCTCCATATACTAGACCCGCCTCTATAGAGCCTCTCAGAAAACTCACCACGATCGCAATATCCGGTCTAGCACATACCATCAAGTACCCTACAACATACACATGTGGGACCTTACACATCTTTTCCATATGCTAGTCATTCCCAAGGAAAAACTTCAATGAAACCTTGAAGCGTGCTTCCAATGGCATAAATATCGAACCGCCGTTACTCATTATGTTATAACCCATAATTCCTTGCACATACCTCAACTGAGACACCCTCAAGGTTCGGCTACCCTTCTCCCTGAAAATCACCATACCGATAACCTTGTTTGTGATACCCTCTGTGTCGAAAACTTTCTCGAGCAAACCTTTGGTATCCTTGATTTCAGCCTTGCTACTCCAAGCAAATGTCCTTTTACATGTGTGCTCCCATGTCACTCTCTTTTGATACCTAATATACACCGGTTTAGAAGCTATCCCCATATTTTGTAACCGAGGTTCCTCACCTTTCCTCTCATCATTACTCCCAGATCTACCTCAACTTCGTGGCGACCTCCGATCAACTCACATTGATCGCCCGATAATTCCACCTCAACCTCGACATGCTCCCTAGAATTTGTAGCACCATCCTCCACACGGTCTTCTAAAGGGTATACACAACTCTTTATCCTTGTTCCATACAAAACCGTAATGGAACCCATATTTTGCATCACCATGGTGTATCCCTCTTTCTCCAACCTACTCAAAGATACCAAGCTCCTTCTCAACTCTGAAATGTAACCTACACCCTTGATAACATAGCTTGAACCATCTTCCATCGGTACTCTCGTTGCCAAAGAGGTAGACATATACAATGACTATAACCACACCGCACCTGCAAATGTATCCTTTTGTTACTCCTCCTTGCAAATCGTATCCCTTCTGAAAACCCTTAAGACGATTATCCAAGTTCCCCAATGTCCTACTTTCTCCTAAGTTACTAAACCCGTAACTTACTATGCAAGAAAACCCGATTGAACTTGGAACAAAAGAACCTTGCAACTCCTGGTACCGTTGTTTATATTTCTTGAAATCGATAAAATTCTCCCCAAGAACCACACTGTATCTTGATACACAAGTAAACTCTATCACTCAAGAACCCTAATAACACCTTCATTTTATTCCTCTCCTGCAATCCTCAAATAGTAACCAAACAACTCCACAATCTTTGTGGAATACGTAATCAATTCGTAATCCTAACTTGACACTCAAGTTAGTCTTGCAAAACCCTAGTTAGTGTGGTAAACTTTTAACGCCACAAACCCTAGTAACCTTCTTCTTTCTTGCGTCTCAAGTAACAACCCCGACAAACTAAACCCTATTTTATTGTTTAACAAATAACCACACAAACACCTTCTTTGTTCGATAAACCAACCCGCAAGAAATTAAGTCTTCAACCTACGATTTCAAAACCAAACCCGTATTCCACTCAAGTAAACTCTTGAGGATTACCCACAACACCATAAACACAAACTTGGATCTTCAATACAACCCACGAATCAAAAAGCGACTAGTGCAAAAAATCCCATAACTTGCTGAATTTTCAGCCGTTTTCCTATTTTTGCAGCCACTTTGGAAATTAATATATTTTTATAGACACCTCTCATTGAAAAACAATCCAGATATATTGTAGAACTATGTGTTACGAATTCACAAACAAAATTTCGAGATGATCCAACGGTTAATGAACTCAAGATCGAGATGATCTTTCAATTGTTCACCTCAGAAGAACCACGAACCATGGCTCTGATACCACTTATTGGAATTTTGACGACAACAACCCTAAGGTAACTTGCGGAATACAAGAAATTTCAAGTATGGTGGTGGTTTTCGAAAAATAACTAAGAAAACAAACCGAGCGATGAGAATGATTAGACGACTCCTTAAGGAAAAGGAATTTCGGTACAAGGTTTAACACTGTGTTCTCAAGTTTTATTTTTAGGGTAAATGAATGTGAAGGAAAGTAAATAAATAAATTGTGGTGTCCTCAAGTTTTTTTTAGGAAGGAAAGTAACGAAAATGAAAGGATTAGAAGGTAAAGTTTATACATTTTATTCAATAAAACAATCCGGCCATATTTGGGGTGATCGTAAAGTAAAATAAATACTTTTCTTTACTTTACTTTACTTTTTTTATATTACTTTCTTTTTCTTTAATTTTAAACTCGAAAACAGAGCGTAAGTCTCACCCATAACCTTATTTATAGATGAGGGAGTAAATCCTAGTTAGAATTAGATTAGCAAATAACCTCCTAATACCCATCTAATCTAGGGTTTTCTTGCAAGCCAAGTAACCTTATTTGTAGGCCAAAACAACTAAAAGAAAACATAAACCTAACCTAATGCAAATAGCTAATACTTCTAGAATATTATATCCTAATTAATTAATTATTGGATAACATACATCTTACGATAAACCACTCATGTATTTTTCATACTCTGATTATCCAATGAACTTGTCACCTAAATGTTTAATCTTCTCCAAGTCACGCTTTTCCGTGCACTATTTTGCTATACTATACTACTATAACATCTAATATAAACTTATCAGATATTAATCAATCACTTGATAAGTGGAAAATCCCTAACCATAATCATTCATGCACCAACCCAAAATTACAAACGTAGTCATTCGGGTAACAAACAAATCACAAAATGGTTTGGACCCTCGCCTATGCTATCTTGTTGATGGTGACTAATGGGATAAACATGTCCTTATATTCTCATATAAAATATAATCACGTACACAATATATAATTTTTAGCTTGATTTCTTTTTGTAGTTGATTCATTAATTTGGCGATTAGAAAGAAGTTAAGCAATCTCCTGTTTTAATTCGACTAATGGATATCTTTCTTGAATCTTATTCACTAGCTTCTTTTGCAAAATAATAATAAAAAAGGTTAAATAACTAGGTAACCCGAACATCGAGATTATAGGTGACATAACGGGTATTTCAAGCGAGTTGAGTCAAATCTTAAAATGTCTATAATAGTTTGTATTGGTTGCCACAGAAAGATAGTTTATAAAAGTTTTCGAATTTTATGAAAATTTTATGTGTCGGATATAATACAAGTAAGTATTTTTATTTCCAATATAATCAAACATAATAAAGTGGTTAGTTTTAGGAATATGTTATACATGTGAGTACACTATGGATGACTTCAAACCCGTTTGACTCATTTCATTCTAGATTAATATTTCATAAAATAATTCAATTTTTCTTTTCTTCTCGTTAGATGGTTTTTTACTATTGACATATAGGATTATACATATTGTTTCTATACGTTTTCCTAAAAATTGTGTAACTATGTTTTAATTTGTTCGCATTTCATTGTGTACAATATGTGTATGAGTGTATCATAAGTGTGAAAAAAGTTGTCATGATTTTGTATATATATGACCACTTATAAGTACGGGAATTTTTTTTTCCACCATCATAAATGAAGAAATTGTTATGATTTTGGATATATTTAGGAGATTTTACGTGTGAACAAATCGTACAAGTTAATAAGTGCAAACAAACCGAAAAATATACACATTTTAAAAGCGTGTAAAAAGAAGTCAGGGTGTTTCAAGTTAATTTGGGACCTGAAGCTAAATAAAAGAGTGGGGCCCGAATAACATCTTTTTTGAATAAAAGAGGGTTGTACCTCCGAAATTTTTTATTAATTGAAAAAGTTATTACAATTGAAGGCTGGGGACTCCCCACATATGGAAAGGAAAAAGGCTATGAGACATGACTCATTAGCCAAACAACCTAACAACTACATATTACAATAGAATAAAAACAAAATAAAAAACTAGAACTAAAGTTTACATTTTCGAGCTTTCTTAGATGCAAAATCATCAATAATAGTATCAATATTAATGTTGTCCAATATATTTTTCTCAATGCATAACATAGCCAACCCATTCAATATTTCTTGTGACATTGATGATCTCAAATAGTTTTTTAGTAATTTTAATTTTGAAAAGCTTCTTTCGGCCGATGCGACGGTAACGGGTATAGTTAATAAAATTCGATATGCAATGGAAGCATTTGGATAAAAACCTTTTTTTTTAATAAACTCTAAAATTTCAAATGCGGTCATAATCACATTTGGCCAAGTCATTTGCAATCTTTGAGTTTCGTAAACAAATCATTTACATCTACATCACTCATATTATTATGAGAAAACTTGCTTCCGAAATTAGTACAATTTTCTTTAAGTTCCACATCATCCAATGACTTTAATTTTTTTGAATTATATAAAAAACCAAAAATATTTTCAAATATTGTTATTTGCTCAAATCTAGCTTCTAATGAAGTAATTGTCTTATCAACAACAACCAAAAAATACTCAACTCTAAAAGCTTCTTCGGGTGATTCAAATTCATGTTCATCTTCATTATTAATTTCATCAAATTGTCTTTTTCTAGTAACTCGACGTTTTTTTGGAAATATTGGTTCAACATCCATATCAAATGCAATAGCTTTGACATTATCTATACTAGTGGCAAAACCATACTTTCTATAATTTTTGAAAAATGTCATGGTTTTGTTTAATAGATCAAAAGTGGCATCAAGACAAAGAGTTTTAGTTTGCAATTTTTTACTAACCATATTAATAGAAAATAAAATATCATACCAAATCACAATACCAAGTAAAAATTCATAACTTTTGATAGCACCATTCCAAAAAATGAAATAGCTTTCGCACAAGAATTTGTCATATCACTAACTGTAAGGTTAAGGCTATGACAAGTACAAGGCATATAAAATGCTCTCGGGTTAATATCAAGTACTAGTTTTTTAACCCCACGGTTTTTTCCTTTCATGTTAGAACCATTATCATAACCTTGTCCCCTTACATCATCAATATTAAGACCAATTGATCTAATTGCATCTTTTAACACATTAAAAAGTCATAAGCCCGAGGTATCATCTACCTTTAAAAATTCTAAAAAATATTCTTCAGCTTTTATAATAAGTTACTAGACATGTTCACACATCGAATAATTAGAGTCATTTGTTCTTGATGGCTAACATCTGGCGTACAATCAAGAATTATAGAAAAATATTTTGCTTCTTTATTAGTTTTAATTAAAGAACTCCTAACATTTTTGGCTAAAATAGAAATTAGTTCATTTTGAATTGTGGAGCCTAAATAATGATAATGAATTTCTTGATTTTCTATACGCCTAACATGCTCTTGCATTATAACATCATATTCCGTCATACTTTGAATTACACCCAAAAAATTACCATTCTTTTTAAAACTTGTCTCCAACGTTCTTTCTCAATATTAATTTGATGTTGTAAAGTTTTATCAATTGTTTTATTATTATCCAATCTTTGTTTTAGTTCATCCCAAGAATTCATACATCAAAAATGTTGGACACTACTTTCATGTTTTTTAAGTCTAACACTAAGGTGTCTCCAATCGTTAAATGCAAGCACCTCTAATATTTCTATTATTAGGTTTAAACAACTTATAACAAAAACAAAATATTTTATCAACTTTTTTTGAGTAAACTAGCCAATTTCGATCACTAGTATCTCCATTAACATATTTTCTAGTATAAGCAGCATAAGTAAAATGTCTAGATATATTATCTTTAGGATAATCAAAATTTGATTCTCTTATAGGCCATTTTTCAATTAAAATATCTCTTAATTTATCATCAAGATATTCTAAATTTATAGGATCATAAATATCTAAAGGCGGAACAAATTGCTCATTTTTATTTTCATTATCATGTGTGACATTATCATCTTCATGATTGTTATTCTCATTTTCAATATTAACATCTTCATGTGTGACACTTTCATCTTCATTATTGTTAATTTCATCATCAATAGTGACATTTTCATGTGTAATATTAGCGGATTCATTTGCTGCATTTTCTTGTTCATTTAAAACACTAGAACTAGAAGAGCCTAGTTTTTTTATAAACTTATTCATAGATCCTTTTTGTTTTTCTATAGATTGTTCAATTTTCTGTTTTTTTTTTTTCCTTTTTTAATGTCCAGACATATATTTTCTAGGCATCATTTTATTAATTATTATTAAACAGAAGTGAGAGGTGGGAGGGAAAAAAGTCAGACCTGAGACCTGCTCTGAAGAAGCCGATCAGTGACAGACAACAAGAAACAAGCCAACAACCTCTATTTTTCAGCAAGACAGCAACTCTCACTCAAACTTGAATCAAAAACAGAAAAACTCTTCTACTTTTGTGGTGAATCTGCAAATCTAGAATCATAAACAATCAAGCAACAAAAAAAAATAATCAGTCCAGGCAACAAACAATCCTTATTAAATCTCATATAACAAGAAAAAAAAAGATCACAGAAAATAAACATACTTAAGAATCGAGTTCTTTGCTTGGTCAATCAGAAATTCAGAATCAATTACAGAAATCGATTGCTTGGTGGCTTGAATGGTGCCTTGGTATCGAGCAATGTTTATGGCGTGTTAATGGTATCGAGACGAGCAGAGGGAGTCAGGGAGAGTGAAATCAAATTTCAGAATCGAGCATGAGGGGAATAGATTCAGAATCGAAAATAAGAATTAAATCAGAATTCACTGGCCGTTTGAGATGATTGTGAGTAATTTATTGCTAATTGCTGTGATTTTGGGACTTGGTGAAATCGTTTGGGCGTTTGGCATGCCCGATGAGGCGATGATGCAGTTGGCAACCTCCGAATTTAATGCCTAGAACTAGAACAATCCGATCGGTTTTATGCTTCAATTTTTTTTGGGTTTTTTCTTTTACCAATTTTTTTAGGCATTTTTTTATACCAATTTTTCCTTAGATTTTTTCTTTTACCAAATCTGTTTTGGGTGTTTTCTTATATCAAAATTTTTTTGGGCCTCAAAACTAACTAAATATAGAAGCTATATAAAGGAGACATACAAATTTGGGGGCCCTATGAATTTGGGGGCCCGGAGCGGTCGACCACCTCGCACAAGTACACGCTACGCCCCGGAAAGAAGTGTGCAAATCACATTATCTGATATAGATGGACAGTAGTGACATGTGAAGAAGGTAAAAAACAAACAGTTCTGAAGACATGCACTAGCACAGCAGCACATACTGCCTGAAGACATACGTGGTTCTTTTAAAGCAGTAGGAACAACATTCTAAAGATACCGTTTTCATCGGTCACTTCAATATTCTAACTTTAGCCAAAGATAATAGATAAGCTAGACAACAAAAGCATACCCAAGTGAAAAAAATGGCTGTCAGTGGAACGGAATACAATTACATCAGATGTTTTATCCAAGTTAGTTTATATAGGTTAAAAATGTAAGCTGATAGAAACTATGAAGAGATGAACTTTTTAGCATTCGGGACTTCGGGGACTTTATCTTTATATGGAACTCCAATGAAAATGTAATTTTAGCTCGAATTTATTTAAAAAAGGAAATGTAACAAATAACGTAGAAGTGTCAAAGAAGGAAATTTCTTTACAACTTATATGGAGCCGAGTGCCCGAGTAGTATGTTTTACGTAATTTCCCAGGTCTCTCCTAGGACTAAAAACCCTTTAACTTTTTATAATTGTGAGTCTAAATTGATTTATTCAGAATCCGAAAGATTGCAAACGGAAGCACTCAATCATCTCCAGCTTAACTCCAATAGAAGCAACTAGTTCCTTACCAACCTATGGACCACGCTCGCATTCTGCCAAGACTACATGTCAGAATAGAAACTTGGCTGATATTGCTAGGTGCCTGATCTCCACAAGTAGAAAATCTCTATGGATAGTAAAATAATTTTCTCTTTAATGCCTGGTAAAGAAATAGGGGGTTGGATAATGGGCCACAACGGGTATCTTATGGTTTGCAACTTTAAGCAATAAAATAACACTCGGGGAGAGATAACCCATAACCCGAACGGATCACCCATTCCTTACGAAATGAGTTGAAATTTTCACCTCTTTCAAAAACCGTGTGTAGGATGTTTCTAGATATGCTATAAATTTTCACAAAATTCGCAAATTATTTTTTACCGGACCACCAAGTGTTATAAAATAAAATAAAATGTTCAACTTTTTTCCTATAAAAAAGACCTCACAATCAAATATAGAAGCGCAAACACTCTTTAATTAGCAACTCCACAGAAAACATCACTTAGAAATCATGCCAAAACCTCATGTTCTGGTCATACCATATCCCGCACAAGGTCATGTAATTCCTACCATGGAGCTTTCTCAACGCTTAACGATACAAGGAGTCAAAGTTACATTCGTAAACACAGAAGTAAATCACAAGCTTGTGACAAGCATTTGGTTAGATAAAGATGGTTTGGAGGATCTAATGCAGTTGGTCTCGATTCCTGATGGGTTAGAACCATGGGAGGACAGGAGTGACCTTGGTAAGTTGAGCCGCTCAATATTAAACACAATGCCTGGTAAGCTGGAAGAACTTATAGAGACAATTAACAAAAAAGACGTAAATAAAGTCAATTGTATCATGGCTGATGATTGCATGGGATGGGCCATAAAAGTCGCAAAGAAGATGGGGATTAAAAGAGCAGCCTTTTGGCCTGCCTCAGTTGCTACACTGGCCTCCATGTTGTCCTATCATAAATTGATTGATGATGGAATCATAAACGAGAATGGTGAGACATGATTATATATTTCATTGACAACAGGCAATTTCAACCCATTTACGTCTGAATGGGTTGATTTGGCTTGTGTTTTTTGCTAAACAGTTTAAAAGAGTTAAATAAAAACTTTTATCCAAAGAAGATCCGGTCAAATAGGTTGTTGACGGTATTTAAAATACATAAAACCTCATAGATCATTTATATTCCAAAATTTTGATTATTAGTTTTAATAATATTGTTGTTGAAATTATAATTAAAGCTATTAAAAAAAGCGGGTTAATGTTACTTGTTTCATTAAGTAAAACTTTAAAGATGTTCATTTAATCTTTCTTGACACCTTTTATTGTAGGCCTGCCTATAAATGATCAAACAATAAAGCTTTCTGAAACCATGCCACCTATAAAAGCTAGAAATCTGGGATGGGCGTGCTTTGCGGACTCAGATACCGTAGAAGCTGTTTTTCAGATTATAGTAGAGGCAGCAGAAGTTTATACCATGACAGAATGGTTTATATGCAACTCAATTGCTGAGCTGGAGGAACCAGCATTTTCCCTGTACCCTCAACTGTCGCCGATCGGCCCTCTGCTGGCAAGCAACCGACTTGCTGACCAAACAGGACACTTCTGGAAGGAAGACTCCACCTGCTTAGCATGGCTGGATCAACAACCAGCATGCTCAGTCATCTATATTGCATTCGGAAGCTTCACTATATTTAACCAAACTCAGTTTGAAGAATTAGCACTTGGTCTTGAACTTAGCAACAGACCATTTTTGTGGGTGGTGCGGCCTGGTATGACCAAGGAGACCACAGCCTCTTACCCAGATGGATATATGGAACGAGTTGCCTCTCGTGGAAAAATTGTGAGTTGGGCCCCACAACAGAAGGTTTTAGCCCATCCTTCTGTAGCTTGTTTCTTCAGTCACTGTGGTTGGAACTCTACTTTAGAAGGCATGACAAACGGACTCCCTTTTTTATGTTGGCCGTACTTTGCTGATCAATTTCACAATGAAACGTACATTTGTGACATATGGAAGACTGGGTTGGGGTTTAATAAAGACGAAGCAGGTATTATAGCACGAGGAGAAATAAAAAGTAAGATACAGCAAGTGCTTAGTGACAAAACATTCAGAGATAAAGCCTTGGATTTTAAAGAAAAGATTACAAGAAGTGTCGGAGAAGGTGGATGCTCAAATAGAAATCTTAACAATTTTATTCAGTGGATACAAGAGAAAGATTCAAATGCCAATGGTCAAGGCGTCATTAGTTTGGATTAACATTACCAAGGTGTTAATCTGTCACTATCTTTTATGCTGTTACAATTAGGATCTCCGTAAGTTTCTTAAAGCATTGGCATTGAAGAATGTTTGTAAACGATCTCTAAGAAACAATATATCCAAGTTCTGTAAGCAGAAGTTGTTATGGTTATGTGCTTGTATCCAAATTTTGAGATATTTATCGAAGTTATTGATTCTTGTTTCCCATCATATCTAAGCTTTCTTCAAATGTGTCTTTCTTTCCGGATGATGAGGTTAGTAAGGACCACCTATGTATATGTCAGGTTGTCACCAAAATTAGTCAGATTGTCTATCAAGTTGACAACGCCTGTCATTTGAAGAGTTGTCAACGCCTGTCCAAGTTGTCAGCGCCTATCCAAGTTGTCAGCGTCTGTCCAAGTTGTCCGCGCTTGTCAAGTTGCCAGCGCCTGTAAAGTTGTCAGCGGCTGTCATCTTTCAAGGTCAAATTGTCAGCGCCTGTCAAAGTCAAGCTATGTCATCGCCTGTCAAAGTCAAGCTATGTCAGCGCCTGTCAAAGTCAAGCTATGTCAGCGCCTGTCAAATCAAGCTGTGTCAGCGCCTGTCAAGTCAGCACCGCCTGTCAAGCTGTCACCGCCTGTGCAAGTTGTCAGCGTCTTTGACTGCTTTATTGTCGTCATAATAGTAAGGCGTTACATATACCGGTGATTAATGATTAAGACCGTTCAAGTATTCATGATCATCGTTAATGGGCAACGCTCCATGTACTTGACACTGGCCATATAAATACATGGTCCAAATCATTATCGACAAACGTTTTTCTCATCTGATCTCAATACACACACAAAACCTTAAACGCAGAGTTCATACACTCTTGCCTTCATCCTTAACCTTGATCACCCTAGGTTCGTCAAGAACTTGTTGGGTTTGCACTGTGATCATCATAGGAGATCTAAGGTTGACATCACCTAAACCCTAATCTTTGCGTTTGACAATCTCTGTTCTAACATTGGCGCCATCCGTGGGACTCGTTTTTTAAACGGCGTTTCACTTTTCCAATTTTTTTTCCCAGTAATCAACCGTTTCCATGTAGGCAACACATCCATCGCATATCACTTCTTCAGCGCCAGAAATAACCACTACTGTAACTACCACTGCACCGGAAGTGGTGATGACTTCACCTGTTCATACCACAATGCCGGAATCATACGTCGATTCTGAGTGGACAGTGTCGGATCTAAGGTCGACACGAGGGTATCCTCTTTAACAAGTCCCCTTTTCTCCACAAGGCTGGCAGGTACAAGTACGTTTACTTCACCACAGCTAGTGACAGCCATCCCTCCCTTCCAGCCTCTTTTGTCCCACGGGACAAGCTCTCAGGAGGACGGCACGGACCAAGTCAGACAACCCGTTTCAAACTTTCCTCAGACCGCTACCCAAGGGGTATGGGAGGATCCAATTGTGGAGTTGCTTAGAAGGTTGGCTCAGAGTACTCAACCACCACCACCCCCACCACCACCTGCTTCATCAGATCTGTTGTCACAATTAGTGGAGGCATTGCGCCCAACGCCTCAGCCAACGCCCGTACGACCAGTGGATCCGTTGTCACAACTCCTGGAGCGGCTAAGGAAACCAAGCACACACACCACGCCAACACCTCTACCCTATGACACATCTAACGACTTGCTCAGAGTGTTGCAAACCTTAGTGACAGCAGCAGTTCCACCCCGTGCAACCACTATGTATTGGGAAAATCAACGATTTAACCCAAGTTAATAAATCTGTTTATTAAAGTCTTAGTCCGAGTGAGTATGAGTGACTGAGTCTGAGTGACTAAAATAAGCTAAGGGATTATGGAGCTGACTACTCAGCTTCATAAAGAAACGTAGTGCTTTATTTTAGGTATGTTAGTTAGATAAAATCTTCTATCCATTTAGAAGATTTTCTAAGATTCATACTTATCAAGCTCACTATTATTGTGTATAAATAGTGAGCTTGAACATTGTAATCGTTGCACTTTTCGAAGGAATATAACTGTGTGTTATTTTCACTGTTTCGTTATTATATTTCCGCTATAATAAGACTTGAAACTGAGTAATCAATCGATTAATAATAATTAACGTCTAAATACTTATTTGTGATTGATTAGCCATTGTTTGAAATCTTATTGAGACCTAACAATTGGTATCAGAGCGAATAAGATTTAAATTTTAATAAATTTATAAATCTTAAACGATCAATACTTAAAATCTCAAAACAATGTCATCAATACTTCATAATTTTGCCCATTGGAAGCTTAAAGCTGAATGGCATCTCTCAGGAATTCATGAGGAAATGATAATAATAATAACTGAAGGACCCATAATCCCAGAAAAGCACATTGATGAAGTCAAGGAAGGTGATAAAGTTGTTCAACGTGCAAGATGGGTTCAAACTACCAAATCACAATGGACAGATCAAGACAAGCTGTTGTTCAATCTTGATCCTAAAGCCAGAAGCATTTTAGGAAATGTAGTGTCTGAACAAATATTTTTGAAAATAGCTGGATGCAAAACTGCAAAAGAATTACGGGACACGTTAATTGTGTCTTATGAAGGTGTTGCAGTGGTGAAAGAGCAACGATTAAACAGTCTCATTAGAAATTATGAAAATTTCTATATGAAAGAAAAGGAGACTTTGGCTGACGTTCACACAAGATTTCAAATCATGCTGAATGATATGTCAGCTCTAGGAGTGACAAAGGAAGATGATGAAATATGTAAGAAATTTGTTGACATCTTACCTAACAAATTTGAATCTGTTACATCTCTTGTAGTTAGCGAGAAACTGTCCACCTACAAGCCTCCAGGACTCTTTGGTTTATTGTTAAATTTTGAGGAATCTCAAGAAAGAAAAAAAATCAACAATAGACGAACTGCAAGGGATCCTGAAGCTGCATTAGTTGCAACAAGTAGAAGGAATAAATAAATTTATTCTAAAGCTGACTCATCTGAGTCTGAGTCCCACTCAGACTCAGAATCAGATGATGAAACCGAGGTCAAGAAATTGAAAAGTCAGCTTGCTCTACTAACTATGAAGCTTGAACAGAAGACATGCTACAAAGGAAAGTAACCTTTTGATCTGAAAAAGGTGAAATGCTTTAAGTGCAATGAATATGGTCACATGGCGGCTGACTGTAAAGTAAAGAATGCTCAGACTGAACACATGGACGAGGTTGCTGAGAGGGCCCAAAGATATCGACAGAAGTATCTTAAATACAAGAAAGGCAACAGTTCAAACACACAGAAGCCTCAAACTGAGCAAAAGGCATTCTTTGCTGAAGAATGGCTAGATGAGGAACTATCATCTGATGAAGATGAAGAAGTGGTGGATAAATGTTTAATGGCATTTACAGAAGAGGTGTCTGAAGCTGAGAAATCTGCCTCTCAGTTTGAGAAGGATCTGAAGGAAGCTGAGAGACTGAGTTGTAACTCAGACTGGAACAAGTCAAAGCTTTATAAGGTACACAATTTCAACTCTTACACAAATGAACAAAAACTTCAAATGTTTGAGTATATTTTTGTTGACTTGACCACCACTTTAGAAGAACAATCTGAACTCAAACAAAAATTCAAAGATCTTGAAAACAATTTGAAAATTAAAGATGATAAAATAATTGAACTAGAAAGTTATAAAGTACTTTTAAATGCTCAGACTGAAGCTTATAGTGATCTTGCAAAAGAAAACCATAAAATTAGAGAAGAAACTGAGCATTATAAAAGAATTTGTAAATCATGGTGCATATCATCCTTAAAAAATGAAGATTGTTTGAGCAGACAGGTACCCAAACAAGTTCAAGCAGTGTTGGGGGAGGGATTCAGTTTGAAGAAGTATATGACTGAAGAAGAAGAAGAAGCTGAAAGAGAAAAAATTATTTTCAAACCAGAAATTCTTCCAAATACTTTCACTTACTTGAAAGGAGAAAAAATAATGATGTCAAATGCTTTTGTAAAACCTGTAATTTCTAAAGTTTCTAATAAAAGTGATTCTTCATCTTCTTCTCAGTTTGAATGTGTTAATTTGTCTGAAACTGAACAAAATGTGCATGCTGAAAAAGCTTATGTGCATCTAATTAATAGATTGCCCAAGGCTGTGAGTAAATCCAAGATTCAGCACCCAGTCAGTCCCAAGAATCTGAACAAAAGTCATGAAACGAAAACTATTGATAAACTGGGAAATCAATTGTTGGAACTGACCAATATAGTAAAAACTCTAGTCAGAAACAAATCACCCAATCAAGTCAGGCCCAAAACTCCTCCTAGGAGAATTTGCTACAATTGTGGTGAAAAAGGGCATGAAGCTGTGTTTTGTAAACAACTGACTCAGTCTAGACCACATAAAATTATTTTATAAAAGTCAGTCTCACCAAAACATTGGTCAGCTTCACATAAGTCAGTTTCATCAAAGTCCAGGTCAGTCTCACCTCAAAATCAAAGAAACATTTCTCCATTAAAGACAACATTTGTTCAATCCGTTAAAACTAAGTCAGTCCCATCTCGAGTCAGTCTCAAAAATACCCCATGTAAATACTGTGGAGTCATAGGTCACTATTCTGTTAACTACATGAAGGAAATTAATAAATGGAACTATACCAATCCCAAAACTGACTGCAAGATTGAACCTGACCTTAAACCTCCTCCAGTTCATGGATCCACTCTAAAGTGGGTACCCAAAAGGAACTAACATCTTCTATTTCATGTACAGGACTCTACAAAATGGTATCTAGATAGTGGAGCGTCAAGACACATGACTGGAATGAAGTCTTTTCTACAAGACTATAAAGAAGAAGATGGGCCTCAAGTGAGATATGGTGACAACGGGGTATCAATGACACGTGGATATGGGAAGATTCATGCTGGAGCTGTCACTTTAAAGAGAGTTGCGTATGTGGAAGGATTACAGCATAACTTACTCAGTGTGAGTCAAATAACTGATGAGGATCATGAAGTCAGATTCAGGAAACAAGCTGGAATAATCTACAGTGCCAAAGGAAAACCATTACTACTCGCCAAGAGGGAAAGAGATGTATTATGTCTGGATCTGAGTACGGCAAATGATGAAGCTGAGACATATTTGTTCACAGAAACCAAAGAAGAACTCAACTGGCTGTGGCATAGAAGGTTGTCTCATCTAAACTTCAAAAATATAAATGCTTTGTCAAAGAGTAAATTGGTTAGAGGTCTCCCCGAACTGACCTACACCAAACACAAAGTTTGCTCAGCCTGTGTACTTGGAAAGCAAACAAAGACTCAATTTCCATCCAAAATGCTGCATTCAATTGATGAACCGTTATTTATGCTACATATGGATTTATTTGGTCCAATTGGAATTGAGAGTAAAGGGGGAAAGAAATACAACCTTGTAATTGTTGATGAATTTACTCGATTTACTTGGGTTATCTTCTTAAGGGCTAAAAGTGATGCAGCTGAAGAGATCATCAGTCTGATCAAAAGAGAACAGCGCCAGAAAAACACTCTTGTTCGTCAAATGAGAAGTGATCATGGAACTGAGTTCAAAAATTCAGTCTTAATAGACTTCTGTGATAAATTAGGCATAGTTCAAAACTTTGCCTCAGTCCGAACCCCTCAACAGAATGGAGTTGCAGAGAGAAGAAATAGAACTCTAATTGAGGCTGCTAGAACAATGCGGTGCTATGGAAACATGAAGATCAAATTCTGGGCTGAAGCTGTGAATACTGCTTGCTTCACTAAAAATAGGTCCATCATCGTAAAGAGACATGGAAAGACAGCTTATGAATTGTATCATAGCAAGGTCCCCTCCATTCATTATTTCCATATCTTTGGAATTAGATGCTATATCCTAAATCAAAGGGACTTGTTATGCAAGATGTCTCCTAAAGATGATGAAAGACTGTTTGTTGGATACTCAAGCATAGCCAAAGCATTCAGAGTCTACAATGAAAGAAGGAAAGTGGTAGAGGAAAGCATTAATGTCACTTTTGATGACACCACTCAGTCTGACAAAGATGAATCATCATCACCGACTGACATTGCTACAATTAATCAACTTTGTGATGAATTACTTTTAACTTCATTTGAAGCTGACTCTCAGGTTGAAAATCAGACTACTGAAAACACTCCTCTAAACCAAGGATCTGAAAGTGAACCCGATGAACCATCTTTCCAGAATGTTCCAGCAATAGAAAATACAGAGTCAAATGAAACTGACGACACTCAGCCTGACATCCCTCAGTCTGACCAACCTCAGCTCCAATCTACTCAGACTGATGATACTCAGACTCAAGCAGGAGAAGTCACTGAAAATGTTTCAGGAAACATCAAGACTGTCAGAGGGCATCCCATCTCATCAGTTATTGGTTCATTAACTGAAGGTGTCACAACATGACGAAAGAAGGCCACATCAAACTTTTGTTTCTACACAAATTTCTTGAGTCTGATGGAACCAAAGAAGGTTGAGGAAGCCTTATTAGATGAAGACTGGGTTCATGGTATGCAAGAGGAGCTTGGAGAATTCATAGTATGGACAAAGGTCCCACGTCCCCTGCATAAGACCATCATTGGACTTAAATGGATCTTTCGAAATAAATATGACAAAGATGGGGTGGTGATCAGGAATAAAGCTCGATTAGTTGCTCAAGGCTACAAACAAGAAGAGGGAATTGATTACGATGAAACATTTGCTCCAGTGGCCAGAATAGAAGCAATTCGTCTCTTCTTAGCATATGCAGCATTCAAAGATTTCTTGGTATATCAAATGGATGTGAAAAGTGCATTTCTGAATGGAGACTTGCAGGAGGAAGTCTATGTCAAGTAGCCTCCAGGTTTTGTTGATCCTAACTTTCCTGATCATGTCTTTAAATTAAACAAAGCTTTATATGGTCTCAAACAAGCTCCTAGAGGGTGGTATGATACTTTGTCTGATTTTCTTCTTAAAAATGACTTTAAAAGAGGTTCCATTGATAAAACATTGTTCATCAAAAAGGAAAATGGTCATGTGATTTTAGTTCAAATATATGTTGATGACATTATATTTGGTTCCACAAATGAAAAGCTATGTACTTGGTTTTCAAAACTCATGTGTAGTGAATATAGAATGAGTATGATGGGAGAACTTACTTTCTTTCTGGGTCTACAATAGAACAAAAGAAAGATGGCATTTTCATAAACCAAAGTAAATATGTTCATGATTTGGTAAAGAAATTTGGTTTTGAAACAAGTTCTGAAATGAAAACACCAATGAGCATATCTGATAAATTGCATAAAGATTCCTCTGGCAAGTCAGTTTGTCAAGCTACTTATAGAGGAATGATTGGTTCTTTACTCTATTTAACTGCCAGCAGACCTGATATCATGTTTTCTACATGTCTATGTGCACGCTATCAAGCTGACCCCAAGGAATCCCATCTTAAAGCTGTCAAAAGAATTTTCCGATATCTTAAGGGTACACCAAATCTTGGTCTGTGGTACCCTAAAGATTCTGGTTTTGAACTAATTGGCTACACAGATGCATATTATGCAGGATGTAAAATGGACAGGAAAAGCACTTCCGGAGGTTGTCAGCTTCTGGGAGGAAAGCTAGTCAGCTTGTCCAGTAAGAAGCAAAACTCAGTTGCAACTTCCACCGCTGAAGCTGAGTATGTGGCTGCAGGGAGCTGTTGTGCACAATTACTATGGATGCAGCACCAACTGGCTGATCTTGAAATCAAGCTTCAAAACACTCCCATCCTGTGTGACAAGAAAAGTGCCATTCATATCACTGAGAATCCTGTTTTCCACTCCAGGACCAAACACATCGAAATTAGACATCACTTCATTCGAGACTGTGTGGAGAAAGGAAAGGTCAGACTGAAGTTTGTATCTACTAATGATCAATTGGCAGACATATTCACGAAAACTCTGAGTGAGGACAGGTTTTTCTATCTGTTAGGAGAACTAGGAATGTTAAATCCTTAATCTGTCAAAAACATAAATCTCAAGCTGACCTCTTAGTCAGCTTGTGAATTTTCAGTCTGACTCAATAGTCAGCTCCAGTCTGACCAAGTGCACAGACTGAACGTAATTTTAGTAAATATCTTTTGCATTTTTTTCTTTTTAATTTCAGTAAATATCTTTTGAAATTCTTTATTTTTTTAATTTTAGTAAAAATCTTTTGAAACTTTTATTATTTTTTTGGGTCACTGTACAGTCAAGGGTCAAAAGTGTCAATCGGATAAACATACAAGGACTAAATTGAAAGTTTTCTAACTTAGTCCCTTAATCTTCGCTCTCTTAGTTTATATTCAACTGAATTTCAAATTTTAACCTAATTGCTTTAATCTCTAATCTTCTGCTTGATCTTTATTCTAATGGCGAATGCTAATATGATCCTTCACGTTACACCGCGCATGATTCCTGGTGCAGACTTTCAACAACAAGTTAAAATCAAAGACAACAACAGGGTGGCTACTGCTGACATTCCCACCAATCGTCGAAACAGGGGCTTTGAGCAACTCATTCAATACATGAAGGCACATCCCCTCTACGACGCGTTCTCCACCTGTACTCTGTGAATGG
>CAJVGC010000001.1:51685787-51769388 GCA_910822075.1 Senecio squalidus | reverse complement strand
TCTGATGGAACCAAAGAAGGTTGAGGAAGCCTTATTAGATGAAGACTGGGTTCATGGTATGCAAGAGGAGCTTGGAGAATTCATAAGAAACAATGTATGGACAAAGGTCCCACGTCCCCTGCATAAGACCATCATTGGACTTAAATGGATCTTTCGAAATAAATATGACAAAGATGGGGTGGTGATCAGGAATAAAGCTCGATTAGTTGCTCAAGGCTACAAACAAGAAGAGGGAATTGATTACGATGAAACATTTGCTCCAGTGGCCAGAATAGAAGCAATTCGTCTCTTCTTAGCATATGCAGCATTCAAAGATTTCTTGGTATATCAAATGGATGTGAAAAGTGCATTTCTGAATGGAGACTTGCAGGAGGAAGTCTATGTCAAGTAGCCTCCAGGTTTTGTTGATCCTAACTTTCCTGATCATGTCTTTAAATTAAACAAAGCTTTATATGGTCTCAAACAAGCTCCTAGAGGGTGGTATGATACTTTGTCTGATTTTCTTCTTAAAAATGACTTTAAAAGAGGTTCCATTGATAAAACATTGTTCATCAAAAAGGAAAATGGTCATGTGATTTTAGTTCAAATATATGTTGATGACATTATATTTGGTTCCACAAATGAAAAGCTATGTACTTGGTTTTCAAAACTCATGTGTAGTGAATATAGAATGAGTATGATGGGAGAACTTACTTTCTTTCTGGGTCTACAATAGAACAAAAGAAAGATGGCATTTTCATAAACCAAAGTAAATATGTTCATGATTTGGTAAAGAAATTTGGTTTTGAAACAAGTTCTGAAATGAAAACACCAATGAGCATATCTGATAAATTGCATAAAGATTCCTCTGGCAAGTCAGTTTGTCAAGCTACTTATAGAGGAATGATTGGTTCTTTACTCTATTTAACTGCCAGCAGACCTGATATCATGTTTTCTACATGTCTATGTGCACGCTATCAAGCTGACCCCAAGGAATCCCATCTTAAAGCTGTCAAAAGAATTTTCCGATATCTTAAGGGTACACCAAATCTTGGTCTGTGGTACCCTAAAGATTCTGGTTTTGAACTAATTGGCTACACAGATGCATATTATGCAGGATGTAAAATGGACAGGAAAAGCACTTCCGGAGGTTGTCAGCTTCTGGGAGGAAAGCTAGTCAGCTTGTCCAGTAAGAAGCAAAACTCAGTTGCAACTTCCACCGCTGAAGCTGAGTATGTGGCTGCAGGGAGCTGTTGTGCACAATTACTATGGATGCAGCACCAACTGGCTGATCTTGAAATCAAGCTTCAAAACACTCCCATCCTGTGTGACAAGAAAAGTGCCATTCATATCACTGAGAATCCTGTTTTCCACTCCAGGACCAAACACATCGAAATTAGACATCACTTGTGTGGAGAAAGGAAAGGTCAGACTGAAGTTTGTATCTACTAATGATCAATTGGCAGACATATTCACGAAAACTCTGAGTGAGGACAGGTTTTTCTATCTGTTAGGAGAACTAGGAATGTTAAATCCTTAATCTGTCAAAAACATAAATCTCAAGCTGACCTCTTAGTCAGCTTGTGAATTTTCAGTCTGACTCAATAGTCAGCTCCAGATATCTCAGTCTGACCAAGTGCACAGACTGAACGTAATTTTAGTAAATATCTTTTGCATTTTTTTCTTTTTAATTTCAGTAAATATCTTTTGAAATTCTTTATTTTTTTAATTTTAGTAAAAATCTTTTGAAACTTTTATTATTTTTTTGGGTCACTGTACAGTCAAGGGTCAAAAGTGTCAATCGGATAAACATACAAGGACTAAATTGAAAGTTTTCTAACTTAGTCCCTTAATCTTCGCTCTCTTAGTTTATATTCAACTGAATTTCAAATTTTAACCTAATTGCTTTCTTCTGCTTGATCTTTATTCTAATGGCGAATGCTAATATGATCCTTCACGTTACACCGCGCATGATTCCTGGTGCAGACTTTCAACAACAAGTTAAAATCAAAGACAACAACAGGGTGGCTACTGCTGACATTCCCACCAATCGTCGAAACAGGGGCTTTGAGCAACTCATTCAATACATGAAGGCACATCCCCTCTACGACGCGTTCTTTTGTGACAACACGATGTGTCCACCTGTACTCTGTGAATGGTGGTATACCTGTACCGCAAACGCTGACAAGACAGCCCTAACTGGAACATATAATGATGGCCAAGAGACAATCACCATCACTGAAGAAACCATTCGTACCGCTTTATTGCTTCCCACACTTGCTGAAGCAGTAGAAGGTGGTTTTCAGGCCAGACGGACCAAACAACAAGCTAGAGCTGAGGCGTTCCCTCACATTGGTCAGCCTGAAACCCAAGGGGTCATTCAATACAAATTTTTTAAAGGAAAATGGAAGTTCTTATTTTCAATGATCACGAGGTGTTTGGGGGGTAAATCGGGCAGTCTTGATCAGATGAATGAGTCTAAAACTCATTTGTTTCATTCGATGGTAACGGGTAGAAGAATCTCTTTTTCACAACTATATTTCGATGAGATTCTCTCCCTTGCCCTAAAATCAAAAAGACAGAATGATGTTCCTTTCATTCGTGTTCTTTCACTTTGCTTTGAGGAAGCCCTGGGAAAAGAAATTTATGATCAGCTTGAGCAAACATTTTATACATGTGATCTCCCCAGGCTGACTTCAAAATTTTTTACATATATTCACATCACCGAGGATGAGGCAGCGTTAACACCTGTCATGCTTCAATGGATTGAAAATCCATTCATCGATCAAGATCTCACTGAGTCTGACTCCTCAGACTCAGAAGTCCAAGCTGAACGAATTGACGGGGAGATTGAGGGTAATATCCCTCCAGCAGATGCTGAGATTCAAATGGGTGGGGCTGGGCAAGATGATGCTGATCAAGGTATGGCTTTTCTTCTATCTTTACCTTAGTCTGAGAGTATCCCCTCTCAGTCTGAGCAGTCCACTCCACATCTTGATGTACTGGCTACACAAGCGACCAATCTGAGGGACTCACCAAGTTCCTTTGAAAAAGCTCTCACATCAAGCCCCACAGTAAATCAAGCACTAATGGACTCCCTTTTCCATGAGGCTGAGAGTTCTGAACTCCCCTCCAGTGCTGTAGATCAGTCCACTTTTCCTGTGCTAGAGAAGGATGTGAATCTGACTACCCAGACTACCCAACGCCTATCTAGTGTAGTCAGCTTGGAGACCCACATTACTGCTGCCACAATGACACATGTGGTAAGCATTGAAGAAGATATCCCACTCCTGTATATCCCTGTACTTAGTATGGGACCACCCCCTTCATTTTCAAGGCCAGTTCCAACGGCTATTTTCACTAGCTCTGTGCTAGTTCACGATCAGGTACCACCAAATCTCTTACACTCTCATGCACAAGTCGTCAATGCCTCACTCCCCAAACTGGTTGAAGTACAGACTTCCATTTCTATGGCTCATGATCATTCTCCTAAAACACAGGGAGGGAGTGAAGCTGTGTCAACTGGTTCCAATCCACCTGTTACTCCAATCCCTCAGTCTGAGGTTGCTATGACAGTCCCTGTGCTGTTACAAGCTATTACGGACATGTCAACTCAGTTTGATGTCAAGCTGAGTGCAATGCAGACTGAGTTGCAAGCTATGAAACAACAAAATTCTGGGGAGATGCAGGATTTGAAGGAAATGGTTATGAGGCTGACTTCTGAGATCAGCATAATGAGAAAAGGGAAACAGGTTGCTGAGGGTGCTCCGACTCAGGGGGAGAAATTAGTTGCCACACCTAATGAGTCTGAGATCCCCAAGCAAGGTTTGAAAAGGAAGAGGGAAGAGGGGGAGAAAAGGTACTACAAGACTACCAGATTCAACACTAAAACTGGTCAGTCTGAAGTGTTCTACGAAACTGACTGGAGTGACATATCAAGTGATGAATCTGAAAAGGAAGAAAAAAAGGGAAAAGGCAAGGTGGGATATGATAGTAATCCATATCAGACTGAAGATGAAGTTGAAATGGATGAACAAAATATACAGACTGAGCATGAGACTGAAGTTAAGAAGAAACAGGATGAAGCTGATAAATTAGCCAAACTTCAACGATATGCCCACAACTCTGGAATGACTGTTGATCAATACAAAGAGTATGTCAAAGGGCTGTACATGGAGAAATTTGAAACAAATCCACAAGATCAATCAATGAAGGCAGCTGAAGATCTTGAAGCTGAGATGAAGGCAGAGGAAGATCTGGCCATTGAAGAAGAACAAATAAGGGTAGAAGCTGATAGATTAATGGCCAAACAAGTTCTTAGAGAAAAAGCCAGGCTTAACTATATTGAAACAAATTTCACAATAAGGAAGCACAAGAACAAAATTCAAAATTTAGAGTGCATAAGTCCTGGTGGATCTGACCTTCTACTCACGGAGGATCCTACAAAGTTGGGTTAACCAGGTTACACACACTAGGTCTGGAGGAATGGAAAGAGATAGCCAGGTTGAGCACAAGAATAACGAACATAGCTCACAGAATGTCTATAAAAAGAGAAGCTGTCTCTAATGTCAATGTAGCCCATATGCTGAAGCTGATGCCTGATGAAGATTATAGAGCATTCTGCACTATGCATAAGGTGAGAGCTGGGGCTAAATCTCTGGGTCTAGAATCAAGCAACATGCATCCTGTCCCCAAAGATGTTATATTTCAAGACAGGACCTATGTAGAGACTGAGAAGCATGAGGGATTGTGTTATGTAGATTGTGGGGGAGAGGAAAGCTTCCAAGCCAAAGACAGACTAAATATGGCTTCAATTTACCATTGCATTGCTTTGCTCAGTGAATGTGAGTCTGCTCAGTGCCTTCCATTTCGAATGAAGCTGATTAGTTGGCTATTCAATAATCTCAGGAGGATTGAAGAAATTGGAACCTTGGAGCTGATTAAGAAAGAGTATCAACTGCTCTTCCATAAGTCTGATACCGAAATGGAGAAATTACTTGCTTGGAAGACAGAAAGGTTGAAATGGGCAAAAGAAGTGACTCAGCCTATGTCATGGGAGACTCTCTTGAAAAAGAAAAGATCTGTCAAGAAGAGGAAGTGATTTGCTTTATGTATCTTTTTGTTCACAAACAATGTTTAATTAACAATTTTTGTTTGTGTTTATTTTTGGTGCATAGTTTGTAAAAGACTTTAATTGAAACAGATAGGGGAGATTGTTGGGAAAATCAACGATTTAACCCAAGTTAATAAATCTGTTTATTAAAGTCTTAGTCTGAGTGAGTCTGAGTGACTAAAATAAGCTAAGGGATTATGGAGCTGACTACTCAGCTTCATAAAGAAACGTAGTGCTTTATTTTAGGTATGTTAGTTAGATAAAATCTTCTATCCCTTTAGAAGATTTTCTAAGATTCATACTTATCAAGCTCACTATTAGAGCTTGAACATTGTAATCGTTGCACTTTTCGAAGGAATATAACTGTGTGTTATTTTCACTGTTTCGTTATTATATTTCCGCTATAATAATACTTGAAACTGAGTAATCAATCGATTAATAATAATTAACGTCTAAATACTTATTTGTGATTGATTAGCCATTGTTTGAGATCTTATTGAGACCTAACACTATGCCTTTGTCAGTGGTTACTTCAAAGTTCTGTGACTGGGTTGCCAGATTCCCACTCCCAGATAAGCAAAAAGTCCCGTCCGTTGTTGGTACTTACGACGGTACTCGAGATCCAGACGACCACCTTGCTCTGTTTGAACAGGCTATTATGACGGAGAAATGGTTAGACCCAGTCGCTTGCCACATGTTCCCTGGAACATTACAAGGTTTCGCTCGTGATTGGTTTGCTGACTTGCCTGAAAGGAGTATTCAAGATTTCGCAGATCAAAAAGCCAAGTTTGTGACTCAATTTGTACAACAAAAGAAGCAACATAGAACTCATATAGAGGCTCATTTGATACGACAAAAAGAAGGAGAGGGGTTGCGTGACTTTATCCAGCGATACACACAAGAATGCCAGAAGATCGCCATGTTACCAGAGAGTCAACGAATTTCTGGCTTTACTCTTTCCCTGCTTCCAGGACAACTTGCAAGAAAAGTTAATCAAGAGAACTCCAATTACTTTCAAAGAAGCCACGGACAGGGCATATGACTATCTAAGGTCAAAGGAAACTGTCTCCCTGACGAGAGAGGTAGGAGGCAAGTCATGGACCGACACTCGACGAGATGAAAGGAGCAACATGAGGTTTGGCCCATACGATAAACATGCGTCTGAGCCTGCTCTTAGCAAAACACCAAAAGAAATCTTGATAACAGAGCAGGTGTGCGCTACCTTCGCACCTCCACTCCAGATGGAGCATAGGTCAGGTACGAAAAACATGAATAAATACTGTGATTTCCATGAAGACCATGGACACGACACAAATGTATGTAGAGAGCTCAAAAGGGAAATCAGACGGGCTTTGGAAGAAGGCAAGCTAGAACACCTTGTCCCTGGCGCTAAGTAGCAAGCAAATAAAACTCCACCTAAGAAGAGTTACGCATGGCAAAAGAAGGGGGAAGACACAGAACACCCCGGACCACCTGATGGCCATGTCTTCATGATTCATGAGGGAGCCAATATGAACTGACCTATCAAGGTGCGATAGTCTTTACTGTCATTTTTTCCTTTATGTTTTCAATAAATGTTTCCAAGCACATGGAATGTCATGGTCATGTATGAAACTGGCAATAATAGCATTTGGTCTGATCTTGTATCCCAATATTATCGCACAATGTCATTTTTCTATGGTATTTGCATAAAAAAAAATATCTAAAGCCAAACATGCACTTTCATCACGTACAATGTTACAACTTGAACACGCATGCGCACGTACGCAACTAAGAACATAGTTCAATACAACATGTATGAAGCCAAGAAAGACAACCTTGTCTGGCCAAATAACATACAATCATATTCGTCTTTTAATCTACTTGATAAAAGATAAGCACGTCTCACTGGGAAGCAACAATCCTAGCGAGTAAACAAAGTAAAGGTTAACCAACAAAAGTGCCATTGGCACAGTGTCACAGGCACAATATGAAGCATACATCAGAATCTACCTATGTCATTGGCATGCAAAGGAACTATGGGCCCTCAAGAAAGTGTCATACGCACAACCAAACATACACACTGTCATGCACACCCAAGACGGTGTCATGGACAACATCCATAATATAAAGATAAAAAACAAAAATGGGTTATTGACTTGATCATTAAATAAAACATTATTTTTCAAAACAAAACAAAGACAAAAATAAGTAACAAACATAAACAATTTATTTGTTTCCAATTGTTTATTATAAAGAAAAAAATACGTTCTAAAAAGATGTTAGAAAAGAATAAAGTACTATCATCTTAATTATATATTAAGATGTGGACAAAAATGTCCAACAACCAAAAACCATTGCCATGCCATGAAGAAAGAAAAAGAAAACCATGTACACTGCCGGTTCAAAGGGACACCGGCTACCGGGTAGTCACCGTTGGTCCTCTCGCCGACAAAAAAAATAATTTAACGCACCGGCTAACAAGAAAAGTGAGACCATCTATTGCAATAAAGTACTAACTCCCGCCGGTCATGGTGACATCGCGGTCATGGTGGCATCGCGGTCATGGTGGCACCGCCTGTACATCTGTAACGATCATTCTTGAATTATGTAAAACTAAACAAGTTTACGTATAATAATTCACGGTCATGGTGGCACCACCTATACATGTGCATTCCTGAATTATGTAAAACTAAACAAGTTTACGTATAATAATGTTACACATTATAGTTGTAAATACTAAGTTGTTTATTATACGTAAACTTTTGGACCAAAATAAATTACTTGGTAGCCAAGTTCTTGAACAATACATTTATGAACAGAAAAGGCTCATTTATCCATCTTATACCCACTATTCCTCACTAATCGGCCCATTATATCTGTTGAAAATTATATTTTCCAATTAAATAAGAATTTAAAGTATAAAACTAATGCTACGTTAAAAAAAAAAAAAAAAAACCTTCGAGTAACGAGTAATGATAGTTATGACTTGCAAACCGTTGTTTTGGCAAATCCTAACTCGGGGGCATGATGAGGTTAGTAAGGACCACCTACGTATATGTCAGGTTGTCACCAAAATTAGTCATTCTGTCTGTCAAGTTGAAAACGCCTGTCATTTGAAGAGTTGTCAACGCCTGTCCAAGTTGTCAGCGCCTATCCAAGTTGTCAGCGCCTGTCCAAGTTGTCCGCGCCTGTCAAGTTGTCAGCGCCTGTCAAGTTGTCAGCGCCTGTCATCTTTCAAGGTCAAATTGTTAGCGCCTGTCAAAGTCAAGCTATGTCAGCGCCTGTCAAAGTCAAGCTATGTCAGCGCATGTCAAAGTCAAGCTATGTCAGCGCCTGTCAAAGTCAAGCTATGTCAGCGCCTGTCAAATCAAGCTGTGTCAGCGCCTGTCAAGTCAGCACCGCCTGTCAAGCTGTCACCAACTTTCCAAGTTGTCAGCGTCTGTGACTACTTTATTGTCGTCATAATAGTAAGGCGTTACATATACTGGTGATTAATGATTAAGACCGTTCAAGTATTCATGATCATCATTAATGGGCAACGCTCCATATACTTGACACTGGCCATTTAAATACATGGTCCAATTCATTATAGACAAACGTTTTTCTCTTCTGATCTCAATACACACACAAAACCATAAATGCAGAGTTCATACACTCTTGCCTTCATCCTTAACCTTGATCACCCTAGGTTCGTCAAGAACTTGTTGGGTTTGCACTGTGATCATCACAGGAGATCTAAGGTTGACATCACCTAAACCCTAATCTTTGCGTTTGACAATCTCTGTTCTAGCACCGGACATGTTATAAACTCTGATACACTTAAGTTTTGATACATTTCAAGGAGTCTTTTGAGAATCTGATTCTAGAGTTTTGTTACCATTAAACAGTGTCGGAGTGATTGTTTGAATCAAATTATCAACTTAGTGTCGTATTAGAAAGAGTTAAACGTAGGTGACCCATGTATGACTAATGTATGTTATAGTTTGAAGACACCAACACAAACTTGATATCTACGAACTAGACGTTGAACGTCTATTTTTAGGTCACCCTCCCCATCTGCATCGGAATAAGCTGTAAGTGTTAGAAAGAAATAATTACGGGATCAACTTTGACATCATTTCCCGATTTAGAGAAATATTACAGCAAGCGACATCAACATTACAACAATTGCCAGCGAGTCTTACAGCCACAAACTTAGCATAGTTTCCAATTATATTGCAAAATCGTTAGTATAAATATATGCAGAATGTATCAAAGAAACTCATCTCAATAAAACGAAACCTTTCTGGCCATTGTGAACATGGTGTCAGAGCGGTTTTCGATCTCATCATTTACCGCTTAAAAACCCACAAACAATCAAGAGTAAGGAGCTGCCATGTCCGAAGACGGTAACTCCATCTCTGACCTAGCTTTACAGCTAGCAACCATCCTGAAGAACAACAACAACCAACAGCCTCAACATCCAAAACTGTCCGATAATCTTCACATTAATCTGAAACTAAACAACCACAATTATGCTCTATGGAATCGAATGATTCGAGTATCCATTGGGGGGAAAATCATAAGCATTACTTTCTCATTTAACCCATGAACCGAAAACCATCACAAGTAACACCTTTGATACATGGGAACAAGAAGACTTAATTGTTTTCTCGTGGCTCATTCAAAATATAGAACCAACTATAGCCGGAAATCTCACAGAGTATCCAACTGCAAAGGCACTATGGGAAGCGTTAGCAACAACATACAGTACTGGTAAAGATAAGTTACAGATATACAACCTCCATGTAAAGGCAAACAAACTAAAACAAAACGAAAAAACGCTTGAAGAATTCTGGATTGCACTACAAGGAGTATGGGGGGAGATCGATTGGATAGATCCAAATCCAATGACCTGTACCGAGGACATCAAAACATATGCCAAGGTAAGATCTGCCCAAAAACTTTTCCAATTTTTACACGGATTGGATAGGAAATTCGACCCAATCAAACGAGAAATCTTCATATTGGATACACTACCAACCGCGGAAACAGCTTACCCTACTGTTCGTAAAGAAGCCGCTCACCAAAATATTTTGGGAGCAACTAACAATGAACATGGTATAGCAACCGGTTTACTTGCAGGGTCCGACAACACGGACGGAATGGTATTCACCAGAAAAGGATATCGGAAATTCCATGGGAAAAAACCCTACATCAAGGAAGACTAGTCTCACCTCGTTTGTGAGGAGTGTGGAATGAAAAAACACACCAAACACCAATGCTTCCGTATTGTGGGTTACCTAGATTGGTGGTCCGATGGCCACAAGAAGGGAATGAAAAACCCCAATCGGATAAGAAGCCACCTGTCAAACAAGCCAACAATCAAGAAATAACCGGAAAGGGATTTGGAGGTGTAGCGGCGGCTGAAAATGGAGGAGATGAATCCTCAAGCTTCACCGTAATAGGTAAATGGAGTTGCAAAGGTAACAATTATGCCCTAAACAACAAAAGAATTTCAGGTAATCCAAGTAAAGGTCGAAAGACAGATTCACGTAATCCAATTAAAGGCCCAAAGACTTATTACTTAAATGACCAACTTAAATCCCAAAGCCCAATTGGAGTGGGTAACATAGCCCAATCCAATAACATCTCATGGATTTTCGATTGTGGGGCAACAGATACTATGACTTACGATATATCCGATTTTATTAAAATGTCCAAACCAATAAAAACTCATATCCAAGCCGCAAATAAAGGGAAAATAGAGGTAAAATCTAGAGGAACAATTGAAATTTCACCTACGATAAAACATCCCAACTGTTTATATGTTCCCTCATTGTCACGCAAACTATTATCAGTCAGTCATGTGACAAAGGAACTGAACTGCACTGTGCTTATGCATCCTTCTTTCTGCCTTTTACAGGATATCAGGACGGGACAGATAGTTGGGCGTGGCACTGAAAAATGTGGATTATACTATGTGGATGAAGTGACTCAAAGTGGTACTGCAATGATGACTCATGGGTCAACAGAGAGGGAAGCATGGATGTGGCATAGAAGGTTGGGTCACCCATCTGCTAGTTATTAACACGTTTTATTTCCTGAATTATTTCCATTAAATAAACCTATCTCATGTGAGACTTGCATTTTAGCCAAAAGCTATAGACAAACTTTTAGACATAATAATACTCGTGTTGAAACACCTTTTTCATTAATCCATTCAGATGTTTGGGGTCCCGCCCCTGTTATTGGACAACAAAATTTTTCGTTACTTTGAAACATTTATTGATGACTATACACGAATAACATGGATCTATTTTTTAAAAAACAAAGAAGAAGTTTTTGATAAATTCACATACTTCTATACCATGATCCAAACCCAATTCCAAAAATGTGTTGAAATCATTCGATCAGATAATGGTGGAGAATATGTGAACTCAAAAATGAAATATTTCTTTAAAACAAAAGTAAATAATTCATCAAACCACATGTCCTTACACCCCTGAACAAAATGGGGTAGCAAAAAGGAAAAATCATTTTTTGTTAGAAATAACAAGGGCTCTTATTAAAGAATCTCAAGTCCCAAAACGATTTTGGCCATAAGCACTTGCCACACCAACCTACCTCATAAATCGCCTTCCCACAAAAATACTCAATCTTGAAACTCCAATAAAAATCCTCGAAACACACTTTAAACTTCCTCCTACTCTCACTCTCAAACCAAAAATCTTTGGCTGCACCGTCTTTTTCCCCATACCAAATTCTCACCGGAATAAACTCGACCCTTGAGCTGAAAAGTATGTCTTTGTGGGATACGGAGTGAACAAAGGTTATAGATGTTATAACCCCAAAACAAACCGTATATACACTACAATGAACTGTGACTTCCTTGAAACAAAGTATTTCTACACTTCTCAACACAATGGATAGGGGGAGGAATCGTATGATATGATGAAGTGGATTACTTACCTATATTCTAATACCACGACAGAAATCAAAGATAATCCACATCTCAGTGCTACAACTGACACGAATCCCATCCTGATATCCGAGGTAAGTACTTCTTCATCGAATATCTCTCAAAATGTTGATTTTGTCTCTAAAAATGTTGAATGTGTTTCCCCTCAATTTAATGAAGCACATGAGACAAGGAATAACATAGAAGTACAAGAACCCATAGAAGAAGATGTAAAAGAGGAAGCGATGCCTGAGGAAAGGCAAAATCAATATGTTCTACCAGCACGTGTCACACGAGTCCAGCAAAAATGTACTCTCCGGAGCATATGTCAAAGAAGTCTAGGTACCCACTAGCAAACATAGAGAATGGGCACTTACTAGAAGAAGCAAAAGCATTTAGTGCAAGCCTACATTCAGAAGAAGTTCTCTCTACCACGGAACAGGCACTAAAATCAGAAAAATGGAAAAAGGTTATGATAGTTAAAATGGATGCTCTTGCCAAGAACAACACATGGGAGAAAAGCAAATTACCACAAGGGAAGAAGAGTGTTCGATGTCGCTGGATCTTTACCATAAAATATCAACCAGATGAAACTATTGATAGGTATAAAGCTAGATTGGTAGCCAAAGGTTATACTCAAACCTATGGAATCGACTATTCTGAAACATTCTCCCTAGTTGCAAAGATTGACACGATAAGGGTACTCTTCTCTATAGCATCCAACCAAGGTTGGGAACTCCATCATTTCGATCTAAAAAATGCGTGTCTTCATGGAGACCTACATGAGGAAGTTTACATGGAAGCTCCCCCAGGTTTTTCTGATAGCTTTGATACCGGAGAAGTATGTCAGTAAAAAAAGGCCTTATACGGATTGAAACAATCACCCAACGCATGGTTTGGTAGGTTTACTCTTGCAATGAAAAAATACGGATATACACAAAGCAATTCTGATCATACTCTCTTCCTCAAACATAAAGGTGAATATGTGACATGTCTTATTATCTATGTCGATTATATGATCATAACCGGAATTGATGAACAAGAAATAAAAAGGCTGAAGAAAGAATTGTCTATGGAGTTCGAAATGAAAGACCTAGGAAGATTAAAATATTTCCTTGGAATTGAAGTCCTAAGATCACCATACAGTATCTTTATATGTCAGAAAAATATGTCCTAGATCTACTCACTGAAACCGGGATGATTGATTGTAAGCCCGTTGAAACTCCGATGATAGTAAACCAAAACTTGTATATGGAAGCTGGAGGTAAATTTGCAGATAAAGACAGATACCAACGAATGGTAGGTAAATTGATATATATTGCTCATGCTCGTCCAGATATAGCTTACGTTGTAGGAGTAGTAAGTCGATTCATGCATCAACCCCAAGTTGCCACATGGAAGCTGGAGGTAAATTTGCAAATAAAGACATATACCAACGAATGGTAGGTAAATTGATATATCTTGCTCATACTTGTCCAGATATAGCTTACGTTGTAGGAGTAGTAAGTCTATTCATTCATCAACCCCAAGTTTCCCACATGGAAGCTGCATTAAGAATTATCAGGTATCTTAAGGGAAAGATAGGACATGGGGTATTGTTCACATCAAATGGAAAGTTAGACATCAAAGCATATACAGACGATGACTGGGCAGGTGACAAAGGAGATGGAAGATCAACATCAGGCTACTTTACATTAGTTGGAGATAATCTAGTTACGAGGAAAAGCAAAAAACAAAAAGTTGTGGCACTCTCCAATGCAGAAGAAGAATTCAGAGGGATAGCCAGAGGTCTAGATGAAGTCTTATGGATCAGGAAACCTCTCGCGGAAATAGGTGTGTCTCAACCAAGTCCAAGCATGATCCTGCGTGATAACAAGGCTGCAATCCAAATCTTAGAAAATCCAGTACAACAAGATAGAACGAAACATGTGGAGATAGATCGACATTTCATTAAAGAAAAACTTGAAGCAAGAATTATCAAGTTACTCTTTGTCAAGTCACAAGACCAACTTGCTGATATTCTAACAAAATCAGTCAGCAATGGAATCTTCCGTCACTGCTTAAACAAGTTGAATTTTGGCATCCCACCATTCAACTTGAGGGGGAGTGTTAAAAAGAAATAATTACGGGATGAGCTTTGACATCATTTCCCGATTTAGAGCAATATTACAGCAAGCGACAACAACATTTACATCAATTGACAGCGAGTCTTACAACCACAAACTTAGCATAGTTTCCAATTATATTGTAAGATCGTTAGTACAAAATATGCTCAATATGTATCAAAGAAACTCATCTCAATAAAACGAAACCTTTATGGCCATTGTTAACAGTAAGTTGTGACGTTGAGGATTTATTCAATTGAAGGCCATGATCGAGAGTCCTTTAACGTAGGGAAGAATACGTTTCAGAGCATGTAAATGAGGCTCCCTAAAATTCATGCATAAACAAACATATCTGTTGAACATCAAACGCGATGTCAGGACTAGTAAAAGGAAGATATTGAAGTGCACTTGCTAAACTGCGATAAGACGAAGGATCTGAAACACCATAAGATCAAGTTTATTGTCAGTCTCAACTGGAGTGCAAGCAGGGGTGCAGTTAAGCATATTTTTCCACACAAGATTCTTTTATACATATTTTTGTTGAGAAAGAAACATACCAGAAGCATTGTGTTGGGCCGAGATAACCAAAAAATATTTAAGCGATCCCTAATCGGTCATAGCAAATTCCTGACTAAGAGAAACAATAATCTGCTGTAAGAGTGAATTAGTGGAGGTAGTAAGAATAATACGTCGACATACAAAAGTAGATATTCCACATTAGAACCATGAGACAAAATGAATAAAGATGTGTATGTTCTACTATGCCGAAAACGAACACGTAAAGCATACGAGGAAAATCTTTAAAAACATGCTCGAAATTCCTACTTTAAACCATAAAATGTTTTCCAAAGATGACATACATAATCAGGACGAGTCGGGTCAACAGGACCCGAAGATTGATGCATGTAGACAGTTTGAGTTAAATTCCCATGTAAAAATGCATTCTTTACATCTAAAATGGGTTAGGATCGAGAAAGAGCTAAACAAATAACTGTACGAATAGTACTAGGTTTCACAACCGGACTAAATGTCTCATCACAATCAACTCCTGGTTGTTGACTACGACCATTGGCAACCAAACGAGCTTTGTACCTGCTTAAAGTGACATCATAGTTAAATGTTTCTATACATAACCACATTGACCGAATTAGATATACATCTAGCCGTCGGGAAACAAGATCCCAAGTTCCATTTTTAATAAGAGCATAATATTCATCTTTCATAGCTTGTGTCCATTTAGGATCCTTTAGAGATTTAAGGTAAGACCAAGGGATAGAAGAAATGTTCAAATTTAAACTATGAATTGGTTTTGTATGACCAAGTTTTGACCGTGTGACCATAGTTTAAATAGTGGGAGGTAAAGGAAGGGAAGGGAAGTTAGAGGCCGAGACATGATAGAATAGAGTACACGATGTGGATGCAAATGAACTAGTTGAACCCGAGGGACTAGAAGACATCGACATGCTAGTATCCAAAGAACTGAGAGACCCCGAGGGGCTGGAAATCTTGCTAACCGTGGAAGCATGTGGTGTGACCATGGTGGGGGGATTGTGAATGTGGATGTGGATTGGTGGATGGTTGCGAGTTTGGTGTTTTAGTGTTGATAGATGTACTAAGAGGTTTATAAGCAACAAGGGAAGAGTCATTGTGTTTAAGAAATTGATTGGAAGGAGATTTGGTTGGTAACATTGAAGCAAAAGGAAATACATATTCATCAAATGTTACATGGTGTGCAATAATTATTAGGAAGACAATTTATAATTTACTATGTGATCCTAATTTTCGTTGCATATAATTGTTTGAAAATTTGATTTGAGGTCTATACCCATAGTGGTATCAAGCCAAAACATAGTAATTTTATTCTGGATTATGTTAAAACACCAAAAGTTGTGGGGGGATCGAGGTGTGGGATTAAAACAAATGATTAAATCGTAATATCTGCACGTCACTGTGCCGCAGTCATCATCAGATGTAGCGCAGCGGGCAATTAGAAAAATAAAAAAACTTTTTTTTGTATTAAAAGTTAAATAGATCTTAAACCTTAAACGCAAGTTTTGATGTTTTATTAACTGTGTGCTATGTTTATTTTTTTTTTATGAAAATTATGTTTATTAAGTTACATGCATAACTTAATAAACATAATTATATATTGTGATATTATAAAAAGTAAATTGCATATATTGATATATAATAATTGTTATTTGATATGTACGACACTAATTGATATTGGATATAAAATTAATATTTGTGGTTTATTTGATACATTGTATTTAACATATATTGAATAACTTACGCAATCCAAACTCAATATCATTAGTATTTCTCTTCCCTAATATTATTATAAGTACTTAATATCATTATTCATTTTAGATTAACTTAACCACTTGATAATTACCTGTTTATATGTATGCACGCTTACAACTTCAAATTTACGACTATTACATACTACACTTGAATCAAATCTGTATAAGTATAACATATCAACCCATTTTCTAAGCTTGAAGAATACGGAAGATACATACCCATGACAACACTCGAGTAAACATTAAAACTTATAAACATAATTAAACTTAAACAAACTGTTACATCAATGTGTTATTTCAATTTCGAGATTTATTTGCCTTCCTCTTAAGGCTTTTGGTATTAAAAAGATCAAACATTGTTGTCGTCACTACGCATATATTTCACACTCAGATAATGGTCCCTTAGTAGTAGCATTATGTGTAGGTATTTGAATAGTGTCGAATAAATATGTGACTTTAAATGTGTGAAACTACGGGAGCGCACACATCGACATTTTGACACGACTACTAATTTAATATATTTATTAATTGTTACTTAATGTGTTAAGTGTAATGTTTAGAAAGTGGAGAATTGTATTATGTAAATAAGGAGGTTTCCTTATTCTAATACAACTTGGGCCCCAAGATAGGGTTTGGCTATAAAAGCAACTCCAAATCCCTAATTCTCCTGACCCTAAAATCGATTAAAGAGAGAAGCAATAAATCGATTATTGCCTCCTCTCCTTTCCCGATCGGCCAAGATCCCTAAAGGGTTTTGGTTTGTTTCGGTTTTCGTATACAAGAGTTGTAGAGATTAAACGTGTACTAGCATACTAGTCGGTCGATAAAGAAGGTGTCGCGTACGCAATCGCAGTAAAACCTTACTTTAGGTTTTGATTAATTTGCTTGCTCAATAAGGTACACAATTATATCCGATTTATTATTTACCATGTGATCCTAATTTCCGCTACATATAATTGTTTGACAACTTGATTTGAGGTCTATACCAATAGTGGTATCAAGCCAAAACATAGTAATTTTATTTTGGATTATGTTAAACCATCAAAAGTTGTGGGGGGGATCGAGGTGTGAGATTAAAACAAATGATTAAATCATAATATATGCACGTCACTGCGCCGCAGTCATCATCAGATGTAGCGCAGCGGGCAATTAGAAAAATAAAAAAACTTTTTTTTGTATTAAAAGTTAAATAGATCTTAAACCTTAAACGCAAATTTTGATGTTATATTAACTGTGTGCTATGTTTATTTTTTATGAAAATTATGTTTATAAAGTTACATGCATAACTTAATAAACATAATTATATATTGAGATATTATAAAAAGTAAATTGCATATATTGACATATAATAATTGTTATTTGATATGTGCGACACTAATTGATATTGGATATAAAATTAATATTTGTGGTTTATTTGATAAATTGTATTGAACACATATTGAATAACTTACACAATTAAAACTCAATATCATTAGTATTTCTATTCCGTCCTATATTATAAGTTCTTAATATCATTATTCATTTTAGATTAACTTAACCACTTGATAATTACCTGTTTATATGTATGCACGCTCACAACCTCACATTTACGACTATTACATACTGCACTTGAATCAAATCTGTATAAGTATAACATATCAACCCATTTTCCGGCTTGTAGAATACGGAAGATACATACCCATGACAACACTCGAGTAAACATTAAAACTTATGAACATAATTAAACTTAAACAAACTGTTACATCAATGTGTTATTTCAACCAGGAATTGCGTAAGTTCCTAGTAGATCAACTAATGGAACGGTTATATGTCATTTGGGTCCTAGTCTTAACGGAAAGTAAACAATGGGTTTTACATTTTTGTTAAGAAATCATTATGTCGAAAGTACTAATGAGAACTTTCCTCTGTTTTGTAGAAATGGAACAAAAATCCGCTTCTAAAGAGATTGTAGATGAAACCAAAACAACATTAAAAAGAAACTTGCTTTCTGGACCAAACTTTAACGATTGGTTTCGATCACTGAGGATTGTCCTAAGAGTGATGGAAAGACTTGAAATTGTTTCAACACCTATGATCCCTATGCCAGCTGAAAATGCTTCTCAGTCAGAACAAGATAGTTATAAGGAAACTTATAAGAAGCATAATGAAGTTACGTTTCTCATGCTCAGCCGTATGACTCCTGATTTGGTCAAGCAATTCGAGCAGAAGAGGCCGGATCAAATGATCACTGAGATACGTGCATTCTATGAGAAACAAGCAGGCCTTGAGCCGAATGACTTGATTCGAGATGTACATGCATGTCATCATGTGTCTGGAACACCAGTGGGGACTCATGTTCCACACATGAAAAGCTTGTTTGATCGCTTGGGCAGGATGAAATATGCCTATCATGACCCTGTAGCTATGATTATAATTCTTAGTTCTCTTTCATCGAAGTTTGAGGAATTTACTCGTACCTACAATATGCAGGGCATGGAAAAGATTCGTAACGAACTCCATGCAATGCTGGTGGAATTCAAAAAGAGTATCTCCAAGCATAAGGTGAATGACAACCAAATCCTTGTGATTGGTGGTGGTCAGGCCAGAAAAGGAAAAAGCAACCTCTAAGTGCTAAAGGAAAAGTTGTTAAAGCTGGTAAAAATAAACAAGTTATTGTTTATTCTTCCAAGCCTAAGCAACCTCCTCCAGCCAAAAAGGGAAGGGTCGCTAAAGATGATGGTTGTCACCATCGTGGTATGAAAGGACACTGGAAGAGGAATTGTCCTAAGTATCCTACCGAGGTAATAAATAAGAAGAACGGCTTGGCCGAATCTTTAGGTATTTTCACTCTCGAATTATTTTCTTTTTCTAAAACAGATACTTGGGTTTATAACACTGGCTATGAAACTTATATTTGTGACTCCGTACAGGGGTTTAGAGCAAAGAAGAAACTGGAAAATGGATCCTTGTACGTGTACGTTGGCAATGACATACGTGTAGCAGTGGAAGCCATTGGAAGTTTTGACTTACAATTACCTTCAGGAATAATTTTTGTGTTCGACAATTGTCATTATGTTCCTTCAATTGTTACAGGGAATTGTTTCAGTTTCTGTATTAGAAGATTGTGGTTATGATAAGAAATTTACGAATTTTGGTATTTTAGTTTCCAAGTATAATATGCATTGTTTTAATTGTATTAAAATTAATGGTATATTTGAAATTGATATACATGACCGTCTTTCTTATACAAATAATTACGTTTTTAATGTAAGCACTAAACGAGTTAAGTCTAACTTAGACTTATCATACCTATGGCATTGTCGTCTTGCACACATAGTCAAACACCGAATCGAAAGACTTCAACGTGAAGGACTTTTGAAATCAAGTGATAACTCATTTGATAGGTGTGAGTCTTGTGTATCGGGCAAAATGGCAAGGAAACCCTTCTCGCATGAGAATCAAAGGTCAACCGACCTACTAGGAATCATACATAGTGATGTATGTGGTCCCTTTAGGCATATGTCTAGGAAAGGAGCTTACTACTTCGTAACATTTACGGATGATTTCAGCCGTTATGGTTATGTTTACTTGCTTAAACATAAATATGAGGTGTTTGAAACATTAAAAGTGTTTCAAAACGAAGTAGAAAACCAACTCGGTAAAACCATCAAGATTCTCCGATCGGGTCGTGGTGGTGAATACTTAAGCCTAGAGTTTAAGGATCATCTCAAAACACGTGGAATTGTACAACATCTTACTCATACCTATACTCCACAACACAATGGTGTATCGGAAAGGAGAAATCGAACCTTGCTAGACATGGTACTATCTATGAAGAACCTTACAACTTTACCATTATCTTTTTGGGATTACTCCTTAGAGTCTGCTCTACGCATTCTCAACATGGTTCCAACCAAGAAGGTTGATAAGACACCATATGAAATATGGCATGTGCAAGCCCCTAATCTGTCTTACTTAAAGGTCTGGGGATGTGAGACATTCGTTAAACGTGATTCGCCTGAAAAACTCGAGCAAAGATCTGTTAAGTGTATCTTCGTAGGATACCTAAAGGAAACGATGGGTTACTACTTCTATAGTCCTTCCGAGAATACTGTGAAAATTGCTCGGTATGTTGAGTTTTTTGAAACACGGCTTATCGCTCCAGGAAACAGTGGGAGGGTTGTAGAACTTGACGAGGTTCAAGAGGAAGATACATCACCTTCTACTCACACTGGTGATCAACAATTTGGGGGGGATATTATTGAGCCTCAAGATATGCCTCAATCTGATCTTCAAGTTGCGATTGAGCTTCATGACATGACTCAGTCTCAAAATCAAATTGCTGATGCTCCAATTCGTAGGTCCGAAAGGACAATACGAGTCCCTCAAAAACTAAACCTAAATGTAGCTTTAGATAATGAGGATCATGTATCAGGGATCTTAATGAACCTCGAAACTTAAAAGCTGCATTATCAGGGCCTGACGATGAAAATTGGCTTCCAGGTACGAATGTGGAGATGTAGTCCATGAAAGACAACAACGTTTGGGATTTGGTGGATCGTCCTCCAAATACCAGAATGGTGGATTGTAAATGGCTTTTTAAAATATAGACCGACATGGACCACAATATACACATATATAAAGCTCGTCTCGTGGCAAAAGGCTTTACTTAAGTCTATGGCATAGATTATGAGGAAACGTTCTCCCCAGTGGCACACATTAGGGCTATTAGAATTCTCTTAACCATAGCAGCATTCTATGACTATGAGATATGGAAAATGGATGTCAAGATAGCCTTCCTAAATGGTTATCTAGACGAAGACGTCTATATGAATATGCCAGAAGGTTTTATTGATCCATTACATTCCAAAAAAGTGTGCAAGCTAAAAAGGTCTATTTATGGACTTAAGCAAGCATCACGAAGTTGTAACACTCGGAGTAAAACACACCAATTTTTTTTTTTTTTTTTAATATTTCCACAACATCAACTGTGTTACTAATTCTTTACCTTACTTAACGGAAATAAAAAGTCATTTTTACTTTATCCAAAAGAGCATTTATCAATATCTTGAGCGGAAGCTCATTACAAAATATTTAGTTTTCATGTCAAGGTCCCCATCTCTTCTTCTTGTGCTTGCCTTGCAATTAAGAGTTCCTTTTACCTACAAACATAAAATCAACAAAATACATTAGCTTTGAGCTAGTGAGTATACTTAATCATTGATTAAGAAATCTTCCAAGACTAATTAAAGTCTTATTTTTCTCTTCTTCCAACTATATAGAGTTGGTTCTTACTTCTTTGCGACTATTAAAGTCAAATACATACCCTCGCGGTACATATAAAATTGATTCTACTTCTTCCCGACTAATGAAAGTCGATTCTACTTCTTTCCAACATATAAATTTCATTTCTACTCATATCTAACTTAATAATGGTTTAGAATATCATTCCCACACTTAAACTACTTTAGGAATCACTAAAAACTGGTCTAGACATCCACTACAACGAAGACGACAACAACTGCGGCGCATGTGAAATGAATGAAAACAAAGCACACCCACGGAGTGCCAACTGCGGCGCACTTGGTCTCTAGTGCGGCGAAGTTGTGCCCTGTGAGGTTGCTGATTTTCGTTTTGATGTTTTCCTGCACTTACACGTTAGTTTACGGTACTTCTAATTCCTATTTCCGCTAGCAACTCAATCATATATTGAGATAGTATATTAATCAACCCCCAAAGGTGTTAACACATAATTATAAGCATATAACAATTTAAAAATAAGCTTCGTATACTCATCTTGATGTCGAAAATACGTTCACTACTCTCTCGTTTCCTTCCCTTTTCCTTTATCCTTCAAATCTATGTTTTTACAACCAAACAAAAATCTTTCTTTCAATATATCTTACATACATATAAATACATGTATTAACCTCATTACGACTCTTTCTAACTCCTCCTAACTCTTTTTAACAATTTTGGCAAATTCTACCCAGGTTGCCACTTCTTGGGTCTTTTAACCCATTCAACTCTCTAATGCACAAACAAGCATTTTAACTCTTTAGACACATTACACCAATCATAATTAACACATTGCAAGTAATGTTTTTGTCCCTCCAACCATTTCTTACCCATTTGCCATCTTTTCACGGGTCACATGACCCGTTTGTCAACTAGTATAACATACTTAACATCATTTCACCCAAACACATATTCGAGTATATTTAGCTTATCGTTTCTATCATAAACATGACAATAATCATTCTTAACATAATTCTTTCATTCTAAAACATTTTCACAATAATAAACACTTCTACATAAAACATGAAATCTTACAAAATTTCATACAAATTAAACTTTAAATCTTCTAAGCCTTTGCATATATTATTAACATCAAAATAACATATAAACAAAGCTTAATTCTAACAATTTTTCAACTTTTATGATTATTCCCAAAATAATCAAATATCTAATTTCAACCAAATTAAACATTTCTGCTTTTCAATTAGACATCTAAATAAGGTTATAACACATAATACAAACTCAAATTCATCAAATAACATCAAGTGTATAAACATACCTTCTTTTATCCAATTAGAACTTAAGCTAGGTTTCTTAAGCTCCTAATCTTAGCCTTAAGAGAAGAATTTCACCAAATAGCATCAATTTGAGATAATACACTAATTTTCTTTGATTTCTCTCAAAGAACACACACTTAAACTCACCAAAAGTTCTGCATTTGACACCTCACTATCCAACTCATACACACAATTTCATAATTACCCTTTAGTCCCTCAACTTTCAAAACTTGCTTAACTTACTTAATTAACTAACATAGTTAACAATTTAAATCCTTTCTAACCAAAGTTAACTATTTATCTTACCATTCTAGTCCTTTATATTTGAAACTTCTAAAAATAAACTAGAATATAAAACATATTTATAATAAATAAGTAAACACTTACGAATTATTCTAAATTCCGAGAACTTGGATGTTACAAATCTTCCCTCTTTCTAAAGATTTCGTCCTCGAAATCTATTCTTCGAACAAGTTAGGATAAAACTTCTTCATTTCACTTTCCGGCTCCCAAGTGAAATACGATCCTCTTCTATGCTTCCATTGAATCTTAACTACATTGATATGCTTATTCCTAAGTTGTTTTACCTTTCGATCGAGAATAGCTATTGGTTCTTTGATTTAGTTTAATTTTTTTTTTATCGATTTCTATGTCATCTAGCGGAACAAAAGATGTTTCATCCGCAAGATATTTCCTTAAGTGCGATACGTGGAACGTAGGATGAATCTTACTTAAAATTTCGGGAATTCTAAACGGTATGCAACTTTCCAATTCTTTCCAAAATCTTAAACGGTCCAATAAATCTTGGGCTTAACTTTCCTCTTTTACTATTCTCTTCTTTAATTGCTTCCAATTGAGCCATTTTAACCGAGTCAAAGAAACTTGCCTTAATAATTAAAGCTAAAGAGTGAAGTTTCATTTCCAGTTGTGAACTCTTTCTACTTAATGCCTCCGCAACAACATTTGATTTCCCGGGATGATAACGAATGTCGCAATCATAATCTTTCACTAAATCTAGTCATATACGTTGTCTCATACTAAGATCATTTTGAGTGAAGAAATATTGCAAGCTCTTGTGATCCGTATAAATTGTACATCTTTCACTATAGAGATAATGCCTCCAAATCTTTTGAGTAAACACAACCACCGCTAACTCCAAATCCCGTACCAGGTACTTCTTTTCATTTTCTTTTAATTGTCTCGAAGCGTAAGCAATAACTCTTCGATGTTGCATTAAAACACACCCTAAGCCGGTATAAGAAGCATCACTATAAACAACCAAATCTTCCGTTCCATCCGGCAAAACTAAATTCGGTGCTTCACTTAGTTTATTCTTTAAAGTCTGAAATGCTTCTTCTTGCTTTTCTTTCCATTCAAACTTCTTATTCTTTCTAGTCAGTTCGCTTAAACATGAAGCTATCTTAGAAAAATCTTGAATAAATCTTCGATAATACCCCGCAAGACTAAGAAAACTACGGATTTCTTTCACATTTTTCGGAGAATTCCATTTGGTAATCGCCTTAATTTTCATCGGATCTACCTTTATATCTTCTGCATTTACTACATGACCCAAAATTCACATTTATAAAATTTTGTATACAATTTCTCTTGTCTAAGAATCTCTAACAACTGTCGCAAATGATCCGCATGCTCTTCCTTACTCTTTGAATATATTAAAATGTCGTCGATAAAAACTATAACAGATTTATCTAACGTTGGCTTACAAACTCTATACATTAAATTCATAAACACTGCAGGTGCATTTGTTAGACCAAAAGGCATAACCAAAAATTCATAGTGGCCATACCTAGTACGAAATGTTGTTTTCGGTACATCTTCTTCTTTTCTTTCAACTAATGGTAACCCGACCTTAAATCTATCTTTGAAAAGAATTTTGCCCCTTGCAAGTGATCGAACAAATCATCTATTCTAGGTAACAAGTACTTATTCTTGATTGTCAACTTGTTGAGTTCTTGATAATCTATACACTTACGCATACTACCGTCTTTCTTTTTCACGAATAAAATCGGTGCACCCCAAGGAGAAGAACTGGGACGGATGAAACCTTTATCTAACAATTCCTGTAACTGACTCATTAATTCCTTCATTTCGGCCGGAGCTAATCTATATGGAGCCTTTGCTACAGGTGCAACCCCAGGAATCAATTTTATTCCAAACTCTACCTCTCTTTCCGGTGGTAAACCCGGAAGATCTTCGGGAAATACATCTACATATTCATTAACCACATCTACCTCTTTTAGATCTTTCTTATCTTTCTTTTTATATATTACATATGCAAGGTATGCTCGACAACCTCGGGATATATACCTTCGTGCTTTCATCAAAGAACAAACTGAAAATTCTCCACTCTTTTTCTCCCCGTAAATTATAATTTCTTTTCCTTCTAAATTAGTGACTTTAATAATTTTGATCTTACATAAAATCATCGTGTTATTCTTCTCTAACCAATCCATACCAATTACAACATTAAACTCTCCCATCACCATTGGAATCAAATCTATCGTAAATTTTGTTGACCCTATCTCTATTTGATTATCATGATAAACGTCTGACACAAGAACAATTCTATTATCCGCCACTTCTACTTCTAAAGGATATTCTAACTTACTAAGGGGTTTAGAAAATTTCTTACAAAACTTACTTGATACAAAAGATCTATTCACCCCCGAATCAAACAACAAATATGCAGGTTGAGAATTTATGATAAAAGTACCTGAAACCACATCAGTTGATTCTTCTTCTTCTACGAAAGTGATTTGAAAGGCACGACTTCGGCCTTTAGGTACTTCAACTTTCTTCTCGGTGCTCCCTCCTTCAAGTAACAAAGGAGCTTTTGGTCCCATCAACAACCTCTGATTTTGCGGCAATTTTGGGCATTTATTTTTAAGATGTCCCGGATCTTTACAATAATAACAAATCCTTATCCGATTAGGACATTCGCTACTAATGTGGCCCAACTTTCCACACGTATAACAACCCGTCTGGCCAAACTTTCATTCTCCAAAATGATTCTTACCACATTTTCTACAAACATAGTCGTTCCTCGACGACTCTTTTCTTTCAAATCTTCTTCCCGAACTTTTGCCCTTCTGTTCAAATCTTTGTTTTTTAAAAGGTTCTTGCACATGTTCTACTTTTCGTTTTCTTTCTCTTCCTCATCTCTGTTTAAGATCTACAACTCCCTTCTTCTTGCCACCTCAACCATATCCTCAAAAGTCCGAGGATTATAAGTTGAAACGTGATCTCTAATGTCTTGATTTAAACAACACATGTAACGGTCCATTTTTATCCTCTCACTCATCACATATTCTGAACAAAATCCCGCTTTATCCAGAAAATCATTTGTTATATCATTCACTGTTTTGCTTCCTTGTTGAAAAGCCAAAAACTCACGAGTAATTTTGTTCACTGCCGAAGGTGGACAAAAATACTCTATAAACCGTTTCTTGAAATCCTCCCAAGTCATTTTCACGATCCCATAAGCTGGAAACAATCTTACTGTAGATTCCCACCAACTCTTAGCTTGATTGCGAAGTAAATGCGCCGCATAAATAACTTTATCTCTATCCGCACACTTGCATGTTAGAAACGCACCTTCTACTTCCATAATCCATCGCATACTAATAATTGGGTCGACTTCCCCACGAAACATGGGCGGATTACAACTTGCAAAATCTTTATATGTACATCCCTTCTTGTAATTTTCCATCAATTCTTCTTGACAACCAGAAAGAACATCTTCACCTTCCGAATCTTCCTTATCTTTTTGCTTTAGTTCTTTTTCTGCAAGCACACGGTCTATCTTTTCATCGATAATTTCTACAACATCGTCTCTAACCCGTTTGATAATAAACGGTATTGCTTTCTCAAAGGCTTGGCTAATCTCCTTAGCCACTATCATTTGAATATCTACTTATTTCTCACCATCATCATGATGACTACTTTCTTCATCCATTTCTACCAATAGAAATTAAATTCAGTTAATAACATATAGAACTATAATCTATACACAATTATAGTTTTATACGTCATATACATACTTTCTAACTTTCTTTGTCCCTTGTCCTTCATATACTTCGACCATATCGGATATACATAACATGCTCAAAATTATCGTTGGCCAGACGTTAATTTTAAACATATTAACTCTTGTACACCCAATACTATCAATGTATATATTAGACTAAGGCATTCTATTCTTTCTTAACAATTAATCTTTACTCTTATCTTTTCCGCAAGGCAAGCTACTTCCCCAATAGTCTTCCTTTTACAAAGCCTCAGCTTGGGTTCAAGTATCAACCGAGATACTCGACTCACACAAGACAAGGCTCTGATACCAACTTGTAACACTCGGACTAAAACACAACAAAAACTTTTATTTTATTTTTATATTTCCACAACATCAACTGTGTTACTAATTCTTTACATAACTTAACGGAAATAAAAAGTCATTTTTACTTTATCCAAAAGAGCATTTATCAATATCTTGAGCGGAAGCTCATTAAAAAGTATTTAGTGTTCATATCAAGGTCCCCATCCCTTCTTCTTGTGCTTGCCTTGCAATTAAGAGTTCCTTTTACCTACAAACATAAAATCAACAAAATACATTTACTTTGAGCTAGTGAGTATACTTAATCATTGATTAAGAAATCTTCCAAGACTAATTAAAGTCTTATCTTTCTCTTCTTCCAACTATATAGAGTTGGTTCTTACTTCTTTTCGACTATTAAAGTCAAATACAACCCTCGCGGTACATATAAAATTGATTCTACTTCTTCCCGACTAACGAAAGTCGATTCTACTTCTTTTGGACTTATAAATGTCATTTCTACCCATCTCTAACTTAATAATGGTTTAGGATATCATTCCCACACTTAAACTACTTTAGAAATCACTAAAAACTGGTCTAGACATCCACTGCAACATAGCCGACAACAATTGCGGCGCATGTGAAATGAATGAAAACAAAGCACACCCACGGAGTGCCAACGGCGGCACACTTGGGCTTTAGTGCGGCGCAGTTATGCCCTGTGAGGTTGCTGATTTTCGTTTTGATGTTTTCCTGCACTTACACGTTAGTTTACGGTACTTCTAATTCCTATTTCCGCTAGCAACTCAATCATATATTGAGATAGTATATTAATCAACCCCCAAAGGTATTAACACATAATTATAAGCATTTAACAATAAAAAAAATAAGCGTCGTATACTCACCTTGATGTCGAAAATATGTTCACTACTCTCTCGTTTCCTTCCCTTTTCCTTTATCCTTCAAATTTTTGAGTTGTTACAACCAAGCACAAATCTTTGTTCCAATATATCTTACATACATATAAATACATGTATTAACCTCATTACGACTCTTTATAACTCCTCCTAACTCTTTTTAACACTTTTGGCAAATTCTACCCAAGTTGCCACTTCTTGGGTCTTTTGACCCATTCAACTCTCTAATGCACAAACAAGCATTTTAACTCTTTAGACACATTACACCAATCATAATTAACACATTGCAAGTAATGTTTTCTTCCCTCCAACCATTTCTTACCCATTTCCCATCTCTTCACGGGTCACATGACCCGTTTGGCAACTAGTACAAGCTACTTAACATCATTTCACCCAAACATATATTCGAGTACATTTAGCTTATCTTTTCTATCATAAACATGACTGTCATGATCAAATAAGTTTGTATAAATCTAAAGCTTGTCTTCGTAAGATCTTGATCTATCAAAGAAGTTCAGCAGTGGATTGAACACTTTGATATTACAAGTTAATTGAATCAAACAATATTGTAAAGTAAAGAACAATTATGAACAATAAGTTTGCAGAATTATAAGCCTCAATTGAATTGAATAATGTATCAATACAATGTGGTTTTCTATCAATCTACAAGGATCTATATATAGACCTTGAGGCTAACCTATCTATATAGGAAACACCTATTAAAAAGGAAATACAATCTAACTACAATTGTACTTCTAAACCAAAGTTGCAATACAAATGTGTTGCAGTAGAAACAGACTTCCGTATTAATGAGTTGAAGCAGTAGTAATGATATATCTTCCGTAGTAACTAGTTCTTCCGCATTAACTGTCTTCATTCCGTAGTAATTACTTCGATCCGTATTAATGAAGCAGTATCTTGACAGCAGTAGTTAGGAGCAGTATTAATGAAACTAAAACTAATTTAACTAAGTTCTAATCCCAACAATCTCCCCCTAACTTGAACTTTTATTAACATTGAAAGTACAAGTTTTTACATCAGTTTTAACTACTTCAATTGCAAGACATTATTATTTATCATTTAAGTTCTTCTTCTTCTCCTCCGCTTTTTTTGCTAACTCTTCATTGAGTTGCTCCATAATCCTCCAAACCAACTCATGTGCCATCCTGGAAGCTACAAGACCATGAAGTCTAACCTTGATCAGCTCTTTCAAAGTTCTCAACCCCAAGTTATACTTTCTGTCAACAAGATAGAATTTCATTGCTCCATGTCTTCTGACTATTGATAAAGTACCACTTCGTTCATACATATACCATTTAATCACAGGGTTGTTTGGACCACCTTTCTTGAATGCAGGATTAATCTTCTCAATATCTGGATCAAACATTCCATTGAGCCAATCCATAGCCATGTCTACTCCAGAGATTTCACCTCTGAAACTTGAATATTTTTTCTTGCCAATATTAGAGACACGTTAAAGATTATCTCTTGAGAAATCTCTAACCATTCTGTGAAAGGCTGGTACAACTGTCTTCGACTTTTCTTGTCTGGTTACCACATATTCTGTTTTGTTTGGTCCACCAGTGTACTCCCAGTCAATGATCTCAGAAAGCTCAACTGCCAGTGGTTCAATCCTAAGTCCTTCTTCTTGTACAATCAGGGCTGAACAGTCATCTTTTGATATTTCAATATCATCTTCCTTTTCTTCAATGGTGACTAGCTCTTTCTTGATTTGAACCGTTGGTAAACTAGGACTTCCTTGAGCAGTAGTAGTTGCAACAATAATTTCATCTCTTCTTTGTCTCTTTTGAAGAACTCTTGCAGAACATGACTTCTTCCTCTTCAACTGCTCAGGAGGATTTGACTTGACAAGAGCAAAAGGATTGTGAATCTCCTTTCCTTGAGCATCAAACGTGAGTCTGCCTGTTTCATGTGCTCTCTTCATAGACCTCTCCAACTCATATTGTTGTTGATCTTGCTGCTTTGTGAGTTGAATTTTCTTTTGAGAGTCCATTTTCCTTTCTTTCCACACTAGTGCAAGTAAGTTCCCAATCTTCATTGGCCCCAATGATTTTCCAGTGTAGCCTTCGGACTTTAAGTATGCAATGAACTTTTTCCTATCACTAGCTACCTTCTCTTGAGTAGATTGTTTCTTTGAAGATTTCCTTTTCTTTTCTCTTTCTTCTTCTCTCTTCAATTCATCTAACTCTTTTTCTTGCTCAGCTTGCAAGAGTGAAGTTTCTTCATTTAACTTCTGAATTTTCTTCAACTCAGCTATTTGTAGTTTGGTATGGATGTCTTTAATTGTATCAGGATCAGATCCTACATCCAGATCTTCAGAAGCTAATTGAAATGCAGTTAGCTCATCCATCTTTTTCAACCTCTCATTCCTTTATCCTCCTTGCTAGTATCCACAACAATCTTCTTCCCTTTGGCCTTCTCAGTTGGCTCAACTTCTGCAATTGGTTTGGGAATGTAAGATCTGTGAGGAGGGATAATTGGCCTTATACCTGTGGGTCTTTAAGGGTCTTGAATAAAGTCAACTCCTTCTACCAACTTTATGTTGTCGGGTGCTACAGGTATAACAACTCCCTTCTGTTTAGGCATTGAACCTTGCTCAATCTTCCTTTGTTCAAGTATCTTGCTTCTCTCTAGCCTTAGAACCTCAACAGCTGCTGCTTGTTCATCAACAGTAGGAATTGATGATGCTTCAGTAGAAACAGTTGTAGTAACTGTTGCTTCAGAAAATATTGTTGCTCGAGATTCCCATAGGAATTGATACTGTTGGAGGAATTAATACTGTAGTAGCTTCTATAGAAACTAGAAGATCATTAAGAATTCAGCTGACAGTAGTAACTGGATCTTCAGTATTAATAACCCTCCAGTCTGAGCAGTAGTAATAGTTGGAGCAATAGAAATTGTAGAAGCTTTAGTAGAAACTAGAGCAGTAGAAACCATTATGTCTTCAGTATTAACCAGAGGGGAAGTAGAAACCAAGTCTTCAGTAGTAACAAAATTTGTAGTAGAAATGATAACATCTTCATTTGTTGAAGTAGTAATTACTTCTTCTTGATTCTTTTCAATTTCCATCTCCTGCTCCCCCTCAACAATAGGTTTATCCTTATCTTCTACATCAATCTCCATTTTTTCACCTTCCACCTCAACATCATCTTCTGCTTCTTGTTCTGAGGTGGCAGTGATGACTGTGTCATCACTTCTTCTTTCAATTTCCTCCCCCTTAGGATCTTCATCCTCTTCTGTTGATAAAATGTATTCAATAGCTTTCTCCCACTTTTGTCAACAAGAGGAGAGTCATCCGAAGAAGAAGAGCTGGAGGACTTTGGTGATTTTCCAGTGCTTCTTGTGGATGGATTCTTGTGCAACAGTTGAGCTGTAAGTATTGCATGTTGATTCACCAGCTGTTGCACTAATTGTGTTAAAGTGGCAAGTTCCTCCCCTTGTTTATCCACTTTAACTATAACATTTTGGTACAGTTCCATCAATTCAAGATTTAACAAAGTATTTCTATCTTCACCCCCTGCCTGTTGAGTACCAACAGGTGGTTGATCATAGGATGTAGATGGACCCTTTTGCCCTGCAGAAGCTGATCCCTCCCCCATGGTTTCTCGGCACCAGGGACCACTTTCCAAAGATGACACAAAAGCAGCATCAATGTTTAGTGTTGCCTTGGGTTGGGTCTTAGTTATGTTCACACTGTCCTGGGCCTCACTATGAGAAGTAAGGACACCAGTAGTGTGAGCCCTTTCCCAAATGGTCTTCCCCCTCCTTAATGACCACCTCAGGGAGCATGGGGGACTGCTCAATGGTTTCCCTTTGTCTGAATTTGGAAAGTGGGGAAGTTTGAAGCTCAAGAGGCTGAGGAACCCTCTTAGCTTTTCTAGAGAAAGTTGAACCAATAGGTGGTGGTGAGTGAGTTGTAGAAACAGATGGTGGAGTCACAATAGTGGTGACTGGTGCAGTTAAAACTGGAGAAGGACTCTCAGTAGTAACGGGAGGAACACTTGCAGTAGAAACTGTAGTTGTTACCTCTGGGATAATGGTTGTAGTACTTGCAGTAGAAACTGCAGAGGTATTGACAGTATGAAGAGGATCAGATGGAGGTTGAGACAGAGGTGAAGTCACTTGTCTCTCATCTGCAGTAGAAATTGTTCCCACCATCATTGTAGAGAACAATGGGGAAACATTTGCTGAAAATCCTTTATTTACCCTTCTCATATTTGCAAAAACCTTTTTAGTATGAGCATGGGTTGGAAAAACATTTTGAGATCTAGTGACATCCCTGATTTCACAATTAATGATGTTCTCTAAGAACCTTGGATACATTAAAAATTTATGTTTAGGATTAGCCAAGTTCCACAGTAATCCATCAAAAATAAGGGCTGAAAAATTATATGTTTGATCAGTGGCAAGACAGACCATGGCTGTTGCCAAAGAAAGACTTGCCTCATTCCACCCTGTCCTTTTTTGTGAAATACATTGTTGCAATGTATGCACCAAGTATTTCCATTGGGGAACAATTTAGCTTTTAAAAACGTTGATGTGTTTAGGTCCCCCTCATATCCCATTTGTCTAAAGTTTTCAAAAATAGTTTCGTTGGGTAAGTTACTTATACCTGCATCATCTTGAAAGTGAATATGAGTGCGGATAGTAGCCTTTGAAACTATGATCTCCTTGCCATCAATGGTGGCTTTAATGACCGGTACTTTTCCCTCAGCATTTGCTTCAGCGGTCTCCTAGAACGCTCTTATATGATCTTCATGTATCTCAGGACTAACTGTTAGAGCGAATTTGATGTGGGACTGCTTCAAGAAGTCAATTATGGGATAAAAATCCGTGTTTTATGTATTCTTTACAAAACAAGCGACCATATTATGGGTATCATAAAACTGAAGATCAGCCATTGTTAGTAAATTAAAGGAATTTGATGAAACAGTGAAATGAAACTTAGATTTTGTACTTGCAACGGTAACTTTTTATCAATTAGTGTTCTTGAGATTAAAAGTAAGTAATGAAAGATTAAATTAGAACCGTATTTATACGCGAAAGATTATAACAACTTGGCGAGTTGGATTAGACGCTAGTGATGATTAAAAAGGACGGTTCAATCGTATGTTGCCACGTGTCAAAAATTACTGAACCTGCCCCGAAGATTTAAAATTAAGGTTCAATCACAAAATGCCACGTGTTAAAAGTTGGTTGCAAGTTGAGGTTTGACTTGTCAACGCAGTATTAGCAGGGTAATCTTATTAATTAAGAAAACTCTGCAGTACTAATCGTTGCAGTATTAACAGATAATGACCGTAGTAATTAGGTTAATGATAGTAGTAATGACGGCCGTATAAACTGGTCTGGCAGTAGTAATAGAAATTACCTTCCAATATTAACCAGAGGTCCGTAGTAATGAGATTACTGGCATTATTAACCATTCCAGCAGTATTAACAAAACTAAGGGCAGTAGTAGTTAAACCTTCCCGTAGTAATGAAAAACTTTACGTACTAATAAAACTTTGGCCAAAATCTATTTCAAGTGTTAATTTTGCAGTAGTAACATAGAGAAATACTAAAAAGTAAGGCACTTGATTTATGTTAAGGGTACTACTGCTTTTCTCGAAGCGACTTTCCATGAGATAATAAAAAGAAAATTTTAGGTAAGTTAATCCATGTTGATCATGCCAATACTGGTAATGAAGAATGTATATCTTCCCACATCAAACGCTTTTGTGAGAAGATCAGCAAGCTGATTATCAGTATGAACTTTCTCAACATGTATCAACTTCTTTTCATTACAGTCTCTTATGAAGTGATAGTGTATCTCTATGTGCTTGGTCTTGGAGTGCTTCACCGGGTTGTTGATTATGTTGATGGTGCTCATGTTGTCTATGAAGATGGGAGTGTTCATAATGCATATCCATAATCCATCATTTGATTTTGTACCCACAACACTTGAGCACAACAACTTGCTGCAGCAATGAATTTAGCTTCTGTTGAAGAAGTAGAAACCGTTGTTTGCTTTTTGCACTGCCAAGACACCAATCTTGAGCCTAAAGCTTCTGTTGAAGAAGTAGAAACCCATACACCAATCTTGAGCCTAGGAATTGACATCCTCCTGTTGTTGATTTCCTGTCTAAATTTTCACCACCATAATCAATGTCAGTAGAAGCAATTAAATCAAAGGGTGAGTCTTTAGGATACCATAGGCCTAAGGTAGGTTTGCCCTTCACGTAACGAAATATTCTCTTGACTGCAATGAGATGAGACATCTTGGGTCTGGTTTGATATCTTGCACACACACAAACTCCAAACATGATGTCAGGTCTTGAAGCTGTGAGGTACATTTTTGAACCTATCATTGGCCTGTAGTTGTGAATGTCTACATCATCCCCCTCAAGATATGCAGTCAGTTGTTTGTGAGTTTCTACGGGTGTGCTGGAGACCTTAGCTTCTAGAAATCCAAACTTGGTGAGAATATCTTTGACATATTTTGATTGGCTGATGAAGAGTCCATCAGGCTTCTGCTTGACTTGGAGGCTAAGAAAGAATGTTACTTCTCCCATTAAACTCATTTGAAACTTGGTATGCATCAGCTGTTCAAATTCTTTTCACAAAGCATCTTTGGTGGAGCCAGAGATGATGTCATCCACATATATTTGTACAAGAAGGATATCAGAATGAGTCTTTTTGAAGAATAGAGTCTTGTCAATGGTTCCTCTTTGAAAGTTATTCTTGAGAAGATAATCAGACAAGGTATCATACCATTCTCTTGGTGCTTGATGAAGCCCATAGAGAGCTTTGTCCAATTTTTACACCAAGTGAGGATTTTGAGGGTCCTCAAAGTTAGGTGGCTGTCTGACATATACTTCTTCTTCTATTTATGTTCTTGAGGTTCATATGGCACATCCGACGGTGCCATAAAGTGGATTCATCCATTGTTGCTTTGGATACAAAGCATGCTTCAGCTGTAGTTGGTTGGACCTTGGACATGTCAAAGCAATAAACATTGCCTTTTCTTGGTGTCCTGAGTAGGATCATGCTTTCATCAATAACATATCCAAGCTTCATAATTATGCATTCAGATGCAGTGAAGATGGTAGCGTTCTTCTCATCACAAACTTGAGATACACTCAGCAGATTGTACTGTAGTTGTTGCACATAAAAGACATCCTTGAAGACGATTCTTCCATTGCTTACAGTGCCTTTCCCAGTGATCTTTCCTCCTTTTGGATTTCCTCCAAAGGAAACATAACCTCCATTGAACTTTTCAAAGTTCTGAAGGCAAGCAATGTTGCCTGTCATGTGCCATGAACAGCCACTATCTACATGCCAACTGCTCTCAATATCTTTTGTTGGCTGAACCTGCACATAAACAAGAAAGTTAGTTTCTGGTGGGGACCCAAGTCAAAGTTGACTTGGGTGTGCCCATATCATCAAAGTAACTCACCTTCCTTTGGACTAGCTTTGAGAAATCAGGTGGACTAGGTGGTTGAGTTACTTTGACCTTTGGTTGCCATACTTGTTTAATGATTTTAACTTTTGGACCTTTAGCAGTATTAACAGGTTTTGTTTTAACAGTAGGAACATGTACTGTGTTAACAATCTTTTGTTGTGCATTATTAACACTTGCAGCAGTAACATAGTTACTTTTTGCAGTATTAACGCGTGCAGTATTAACACCATTTCGTTTAGTAGTATTAACACCATTATTCTTGACAGTATTAACACGTGCAGTATTACCAAAAGTTTGTGTAGCAGTATTAATCTTGTTTCTACTGTTGTTGATATTCTTTTTGTTAACACTTCTGCTGCTTGAAGCACTATTAACAGAGTTATTCTTTGCAGTATTAACTCTATTAGTACTGTTCAAAGCAGATTTTCTTTCAAGTACGGGTTTGGTTTTCTTTTCATGATGGTCAACCTTGCCAGTATACCCCAACCCCTTGTGTTTTTTTTTGAGCCAATTTCTTTTGGTTTTCAGGGTTATAATAGCAAATTTTGGCATGATGATTAGATATGCCACATATAAAACATGATTCGACTTGTTTCTTAGGAATTTGACCCTTTTGAGTTTTCAACTGATTTTTGTTTCTTTGATTTCCTCTTGTTCCTATAAGAACCCAAGTCTTAATCTTTTCCCTTTCACCATCAGTGTTCTTACAACAATTACATGCACACTTCTTTGTTTTGTTAGACTCTAATGATACTCGTCTTTGTGATGTTTGTTGTTTAACTTCTACTGGTTTGGTCAAGTTTTCTTCAACCTCTAGGTCACTTTCTTCATCTACATCCTCTATTAGAACTTCATCATAGTTGATTGGATCAACTTTGAATGATCTGTTGGAGGTGTCTGGTTGATTGGAATTCTAGGAGCATCTAAAGTTGGAGGGATATAGTTGTGATTAAATGGTGGGGCTACTTCTTTATAACCTAATCCTGATTTTATTTTTCCATGGATTTGTTGTTGAATTAGGTCATTAATAGATTTTGAAGCATGTTCTAGTTTCCCTACATTTAATTCAACTTTATCTTTTTCCTCCACTAAGCGTTTGATTTCTTCCATAGCATTCTAAAGTTTAACTAGTAGGTCATCTCTCTGCCATTCAACCAACTTAATCTTTTCTTCATAACTTAACTTGTTAGTTTTATAAGATTTAATTTGGTTTTCTAGATTTTCTATCCCCCTAGAAGCTGACCTCGTTTGTTCTTCTAAAGTCTTAATGGAGTCACATAGCAATTGATTATGACTTCTATGCTTAGACATGACTTATTTACACTCATTAGAACAAAGTTTATTATTTACCTCAGCCATGAGTGATGAGGTTGTTGGATCCTTAGAGGAGGAATCGATGGCCATAAGAGATTGGATGAGATTTGATTCTTCAGTTGTTGTTTGAGTGTCTTCATCCCAATCGTAGCCAAAGACATCTTCATCAGCGGCAGTAGAAACTTGGTCCGAAGAAACATCATCATCAGTAGTAATGCATGCATGGGGAACAGTAGAAACTGTCACATAGAAACATATGTATCTTCAATAATCACCGCCATTAAAGCTCTGTTTTGACTGGTTTCTTCTGCAAGATCAGTCCAATCATACCCAAATACATCCTGTGTAATTAATGTTGTGGATGTAGTCTCTTGAGTGTTCCTTGAATTTTTACCCTTTGATTTGTTCTTGCACTCCCTGGAAAAGTGTCTTGGTTCTCCGCAGTCATAACACTTTACCTTGCTCTTGTCAAAGGTAACTCTATCATTGGTTCGAGGATTGAATCTTCTCCCATTTCGTTGAACAAATCTCCATACTCTTAAAGACAGCATGGCCATTTGCCACTTTAAATCTATCTCATCCCAGTCGTCTTGGTGGATCTGCTTCAAGTCTTCATTAGTAATGCAAGAACTTTGAGAGATGAATGCTTCAAAGGACAATTCTTCTCCATTGTCCTGTTCAGTTGTTCCAACAGATGATGTGATCAAAGCAGTATTAAAGTAGTTAGTACTGCTGTTGCTGCTACTAGGATTCTTTGCTTCCACTTCTGCTTCAAACACTCTAAGATCGTTATATAGATCGTCCAACTCCATCTCTTCCAAGACATCTCCCTGTCTGTAGAAGACTGTGTAGATGACCCATTCTTCACCTAGAGATCTGATGAATTTGCGATTGATGTCATCCTTATCAATCCTTACCCCAGCACTTCCAAGTTCTCCTATTAGCTTCTTGTATCTGTCGAATGTCTGTGTCATTCGTTCTTTTTTTAGAGCCTTGAAATTTTCGTACTCTTGTTTGAGAATAGACTTCTTGTTCTTTTTAGTGTTTTTCGTGCCACTAAACCTTTTCTCCAAGGCTTCCCATAGAGCTTTAGCATCGGTGTAGCCTTCAAATTGTGATTGGTACTCGTTTGGAATTGCAATAAGAAGAATGCTTAAAGCTTTGATCTCCGTTTGCTTTTCTCTTCTTTCGTTATCAGTTACAGGACGAATAACTGCACTAGGTTGACCATCAGCTGGAAGATTTTGAATTTCTTTGTTGCCATTGACGATGACATCCCATACTGTATAATCAGATAACAATATATGTTGCTTGATGCGTAGCTTCCACAGATCGAAATCATTACTGTTGAGAACTGGAACCTTGTTGACTAGAACGTCTGTCATGTTGTAGATTGATATCTTCTGGATGAGACTTCTTAGAACTTGTTGATCAATGGATCTTAAGCACCTCATGTGCTCTGATACCACTTGTCAGGATCAAATAAGTTTGTATAAACCTAAAGCTTGTCTTCGTAAGATCTTGATCTATCAAAGAAGTTCGGCAGCAGATTGAACACTTTGATATTACAAGTTATTTGAATCAAACAATATTGTAAAGTAAAGAACAATTATGAACAATAAGTTTGCCGAATTATAAGCCTCAATTGAATTGAATAATGTATCAATACAACGTGTTTTTCTATCAATCTACAAGGTTCTATATATAGACCTTGAGGCTAACCTATCTAAATAGGAACCATCTATTGAAAAGGAAATACAATCTAACTACAATTGTAATTCTAAACTAAACTTGCAATGCAAGTGTGTTGCAGTAGAAACAGACTTCCATATTAAGGAGTTGAAGCAGTTGTAATGATATGTCTTCCGTAGTAACTTGTTCTTCCGCATTAACTGTCTTCATTCCGTGGTAATTACTTCGGTAGGTATTAATGAAGCAATATCTTGACAGCAGTAGTTAGGAGCAGTATTAATGAAACTAAAACTAATTTAACTAAATTCTAATCCCACAATGACAATAATCATTCTTAACATAATTCTTTCAGTCTAAAACATTTTCACAATAATAAACACTTCTACATAACAAAATCATCTTTTCACCTTTATTAGCTAAAACATGAAATCTTACAAAATTTCATACAAATTAAACTTTAAATCTTCTAAGCTTTTGCATATATTATTAACATCAAAATAACATATAAACAAAGCTTAATTCTAACAGTTCTCTAACTTTTATGATTATTCCCAAAATAATCAAATATCTAATTTCAACCAAATTAAACATTTCTACATTTCAATTAGACATCTAAATAAGGTTATAACACATAATACAAACTCAAATTCCTCAAATAACATCAAGTGTATAAACATACCTTCTTTTATCCAATTAGAAATTAAGCTAGGTTTTTTAAGCTCCTAATCCTAGCCTTAAGAGAAGAATTTCACCAAATAGCATTAATTTGAGATAATACATTAATTTCTTTGATTTCTCTCAAAGAAAACACACTTAAACTCACCAACAGTTCTGCATTTGACACCTCACTCTCCAACTCATACACACAATTTCATAATTACCCTTTAGTCCCTCAAATTTTAAAACTTACTTAACTTACTTAATTAACTAACATAGTTAACAATTTAAATCCTTTCTAACCAAAGTTAACTATTTTTCTTACCAAAGTTAACTATTTTTCTTACCATTCTGGTCCTTTATATTTGAAACTTCTAAAAATAAACTAGAATATAAAACATATTTATAATAAACAAGTAAACACTTACGAATTATTCTAAATTCCGGGAACTTGGATGTTACAAAAGTTGGAATAAAAGATTTGATGAAGAAATCAACAAGGTTGGTACTATTCAGAATTTCGATAAGCCATGTGTGTATCAAAAATTCAGTGGGAGTAATGTTACTATATTAGTCATATATGTAGATGACATATTGTTAATGGGAAACAATATTCCAGTGCTTGAAGATATTAAATATCATCTTGGAAAATGTTTTTCCATGAAAGACTTAGGTGAAGAAGCGTTTATTTTGGGAATCACGATCTCGAGAGATAGATCTAAGCGGTTAATTGAGTTAAGTTAAAAGGCTTACATTGATAAAATACTAAAGAGAATTAGTATGGAAAATTCCAAACGTGGAAATTACCAATGAAAGATGGACTTAAACTCAGCATCAAGGACAATGCTTCTACACCTAATGAGGTGGAGAGTATGCAAAGGATACCTTATGCTTCGGCAATAGGGTCTATTATGTAGCGGTAAGATGCACAAGACATGATGTGGCTTTTGCGCAAAATATAGTAAGTAGGTTTCAACAGAACCCAGACGAAAGACACTGGATTGTGGTAAAGAACATATTAAAGTACCTTAGGGCTACTAAAGATATGGTTCTGGTGTATGGTGGAAATCCTAAGGCTGAATTAAAAGTTAATGGTTATTGTGATGCCGGATTTCAGACTGACCATGATGACACCAAATCTATATTTGTTCACCATCAATGGGGGAGCAGTAGTATGGAAGAGCAAGAAGCCATCCACTACAACCATGTCTGCAACAGAATCTGAGTACATAGCAGCTGCTGAAGCTGCAATGGAAGTTGTTTGGATCCAGAAATTTATCTAATTGGATCCGGAAATTTATTTCTAGACTTGGTGTTGTTCCCACAGCCAAGTCTCCTTTGGATATGTATTGCGACAACACTGGTGCAATCATCATAGCCAATGAACTCGGGGTTCAGAAGGAAGCTAGACACTTTCGGAGGAAATTTCACTATATTCGTGAAGAAGTTGGACGAGGTGAAATTTGAGTGCTCAAAGTTCACGCGGATGATAACTGAGCGGATCCTTTTACAAAGGCACTGCAAAAGGGGAGGTTAACTCACTTAACTGAGGGGATATGACTTCGTTTATCTAGTAATCACATGTAAATCCGTGGATTTAGTATTTGGATATATGGATGTAATAAACAATTTTATTTTATGAATGAAATAATATTTGTGATATTTTGTTTTTATTTATTATAATATTTGTATCCTATTTTTCATGTTTATCCTTAATTTTGTGTAATATCATTCTAAATATCCGTTGTCAATTGAACATATGGGAATATGATTGAATTAAGACAATATCTGAGTGTTTAGTCAGCTTGGCTCACTAACTCACATGGTATCCATTATGATGCATATTGGATTATCCCACATGAATTATTACCTATGGATCCTTGTCATTAAGTATAATTCATAAGGTATATTATCCTTATACTTGAGATGCAAGTTGCTACTCATGTACGTAGTGCATTATTTGATCATAGTCAATACTATTCCTAGATAAGGGTAGCAAAAAGGCTATTTTTGGTGATGTTGTGAAATACGATGACTACTAGTTGTATTCAAGATAGGATTTGTTCCTTCAGTGAAAACTGAAGTTAGATACTTACTGGGCCACTCATGAATACTTAAGATGAATGTCCAGTCGAACCCAAATTAATCCAGATGTGTCTCGATAGTATTTGGTAATCTTTAAGTGATTCGCGAATTGAGAAATAGTAGTTAAAATTGAATGATTTTGATCCATCTATATATATTTTGACTAGAGTATATGTAACAAAGGGATATAGGCCGACTATAGACTCACAGTGACTTTGGAGAAACTTCACCCGTGTATTTATGGGAGAATTGATATGTTGCAAGACATTAATCAATGTTATCATGTTCATTTGAACTTATTCAAAAGTGGGAGAGGTAGGTATTTGAATAGTGTGGAATAAATATGTGACTGTAAATGTGTGAGACTACGGGAGCGCACACATCGACATTTAGATACGACTACTAGTTTAATATATTTATTAAATGTTACTTAATGTGTTAAGTGTAATGTTTAGTAAGTGGAGAGATGTATTATGTAAATAAGGTTGTTTCCTTATTCTAATACAACTTGGGCTCCAAGATAGGGTTTGGCTATAAAAGCAACTCCAAATCCCTAATTCTCCTGACCCTAAAATCGATTAAAGAGAAAAGCAATAAATCGATTATTGCCTCCTCTCCTTAACCGATCGACCAAGATCCCTAAAGGGTTTCGGATTGTCTCGGTTTTTGTATACAAGAGTTGTAGAGATTAAACGTGTACTAGCATACTAGTCGGTCGATAAAGAATGTGTCACGTATGCAATCGTTGTAAAACCTTACTTAGGTTTTGATTAATTTGTTTGCTCAATAAGGTACACAATTATATCCGATTTATTATTTCCTATGTGATCCTAATTTCCGCTGCATATAATTGTTTGACAATTTGATTTTAGCTCTATACCTATAGTAGTATCAGAGCCAAAACATAGTATTTTGCCTTCCTTAAGGCTTTTTGGTATTAAAATGATCAAACATTGTTGTCGTCACTAAGCATATATTTCACACTCATAAAACGGTCCCTTAGTCGTAGCATTATGTTCACATGTTCCTTATCCTATTTTGAATTTATTAGATAATAAGCTTAAACCCGATACATGAGTTTGGGTCCATTAGGTTTTATGGAGATTAGGTTAACATTGTAATCTCTATATATTAAGTATGAATAATAATAATAACTAAGGAGTTTTGTATCATTCTTCATGGTATCAGAGCGGGTCTGATCTCATCTCTTTTACTTGTACCCCTTAGTTATTATTATTATTCTTCATACTTAATATATAAAGATTACAATGTTAACCTAATCTCCATAAACCCTAATGGATCCAAACTCACATATGGGGTTTGAGTTTATTATCTAATAGAATTGATATCTATTGAAGTAAAGACTACTAAGGTCACAATAAAGTGGGAAGAAACTTTGGCTCAACTTCGTCCTGTTCCATTCTGTGGTCACGGATACTAGCCAAGGTGTCCTTCGTCCTTGGGTCTTGTATTGTGGATTTGAAAAAGATGAAAAATCCATTAGACTTGTCGACACTAGCGGATCCAAGGGGTATCCCGGTATATCCCCGAGTATCGGTGAATTTGTTTCGCTTAATGTAAAAAAAAATTAAATTTTTGATTTTTTTAACTGGGATACTACTGGTTTAAGTATGGAATAAAGATAAAAGATTTCAAATAAGGGACTCAAGAGGAGTGGTAAGCCAGGTTCAAATCTTATGAGAGTTTTTTTTTATGAGTGGATACCGATCATTTTTATCCCTGGCTTCGGCACTTCTTATCGATGGTGTTCCCCCGATAAATTTCTGGTCTAAGAATAAGTATTCATTTAATGGTTAAGACAATTCAGCTGAGAGTTTTACAGGATATGTAACAAAATATAAGAGATATATGGTAGTTGTGAAGTTAATGAGTCTTATTTAGTTGGAGAGGGTATCTATTCCATCTGTATCGGTCCTTTTCTGTCGGTAGCAATGTGAGTAGACCCATGTCTGTCACATACGTAGGGATCCGTCTTGACTGTCAGGGTTTGGTAACCTAGCTATGCAACACATTAATGACGCGTGGACTATCTCACACCTTTGTATTTAATACAACGTGCTCTTTGGTAACAGTAATTATTTCTCATGTCTACCGTTCTTACCCTTGTCCTATTGTCATGTTTCAGCCTTCCTCTACTAATGAGTACCGGAGACCCTACTCCAACAGTATCCATCATGAATTTTTTTTGAACACCTTAAGCTCACTTTTTCATATGCGCTATCAGTACTATTTATAGCTTCCTTGCATCTGAATGTTGTGAGGATAGTTAAATTTTTTAAATTTGCAGATGTCATATTTAACAAACTATGGTACTTTTCAAGGTCGCATATGTTCTAAAAAATTTGCAGGTGTCATATTTTGAATCAAGACATTGAGAAGAGACATAAGAATTGACAATCAAGTCATGTTAATTCCAATAAGGGCACAGTGTACCAGAAATATTACTGTAATAACGTGGCCCTTTTTTGTTTGTAAAGTGAGCTATAACATTTAAAGTAATGAAAGAATTAACATTTCTTACAAATTCCTTTACAAACAATGGGAAAACCTCATGTGCTAATCATACCGTATACCGCACAAAGCCATGTAATTCCTAAAATGGAACTTGCACAACGCTTGATCAAGGATGCGTAAAAGTTATATTTTTCATAACAAGCAATTAGTTGAAGAAGGATTTTTATAAGACTCTAATGCAAATGGTTTCGATCCCAGGTGGGTTAGAACCATGGAAGATAGAAATTTCATTTCTAAGTTTTTGAAATTAATAATTTTTTCAATGCCCGGCAAGCTAGAAGCGCTCATAGCAAGATTATTAAGATCGAGATCCTATCTAGGATTGTTTTCGTGTTTGCAAGATCAAAATCGTAAGATAGTACTAAAATAAGTTTTTATCTTATTAATATAATCTATAGTTCCATAGTCAAAATCTTTGATTCTGTAATATTTGAACTTGATGGAACACGTGTAATAAAATTTATGTACATATACTTAATTGAGTTGATATTAATTTTGATTTACATGTTTTCGTTGGTTAAAGTAAAATATTTTTGAAAATTAAAAGATTTGGTTTTTTTAGTTTATTTTAATATATTTAATTTATTTATAGTGCTTTTGTTCTAAAATTCAAAAAAAGTAGGACCGGATCGGACACCAGGTCTTAAGATTAAGATCGAGATCTTACTAAGATAATATGTTTTTATCGATCATATGCAGGAACAGATCGTTTTTTACGAATAAGATCGTAAAATCATAAGATTTTAAGGTCAAGATCAGGATCAGGATCTTCACAACCTTTGCTTGTAGATTTGATTAACAAAAATTATGAAAGTAATGTCTCTTGTATTATTGTTGATTGCACCATGGGATAGGTAATACGAGTCGCAAAGAAGATGGGAATTAGAGTGGCAACCTTTTGGCTACTTGATTTAATTCAATGGCTACATATAATGATGTCGGCAACTAATTGATGGTAGAATTATAGACAACAACTCATGTGTTTAGATAGAACCCTAAATGAATGAATTTAGTCTGTAGGCAGTTGAGGTGGTTTTGTATTTCGTGACATGTAGCTTGTCGAGACATTTTTACACATGTAGGCTATGTAGGTTTTCTTACAAATCTGAAGTTATGTACATCTTACGTTAGATTACTCACGAGCTTGTCATACTTCCATTATCACCTAATTTAATTTGTTCAATCTTTTCCAAGACACGTTTTTGATATGCAAAAATTACCATAGTAGCATTTAATGTATATCAGTAATTATCAAATATTAATCACTAGATACAAAGAGTTACAAGTACAATCACTCTAAGACTATACGGTGTGGGGGGCTTTATAAATTGATGATGTGGAGTGATAGAGGTGATATGTAGGAAAGAGAGTGTGATTTGTAGGAAAGAGAGTGTGATGATGTGGAGTGATGAAAATGGGTGGTGTGGTTGTGTGATGATATGGAGTGATAGAGGAAAGAGAGTGTTATTTTAAAAAGTTGTATATTTATAATTATTTTTATATAAATGAAATTTAAAAACTTGTATTTTTATTACAAAAAATCAAACACACAATACAATTTATTAAAAATCATATTACGAACCAGACCGTTAAAATACTACAATTTAAAAAAAAAACACTTCAATCTTCATCTTCATCGTTGTTTCCTCGTGGGCGGTAATACCAGACATGTTCGATCAAATCGGCTAACAGACTGTGATGGGTACCTTCGTCACGCATGTCACGCATGTTCTGTTGTTTCTCTTGAAAACTAATCTGGACTTCTGGTTCGGTGGCATTCTCATCATAATAAGCTTGACAATACGCCTTACCTTTGTCTTCCAAAATCATGTTATGAAGAATTATAGCGGCGTACATCGCGTTTCTAATTTTTTCTAAACTCCAAGGTCTTGCGGGGTATTTAATTATATGCCACCTTTTTTTCAACACTCCAAAAGCCCGTTCGATGTCCTTTCTTGAAGATTCCTGGGCTTTTTTAAAATGGTTACGCTTCTCGTTTAATTCGTCTCTTTCCCTGAAAGACTTTATAAACACCGGCCATTTTGGATAAATACCGTCAACGAGGTAATACCCGTATTTGTAGGTTGTGTCGTTAACAATAAACGACTGTTCGGGAGCCGTCCCATTCACAATGTCGTTGAAAAGCGGTGACTGATCCAAGACGTTGATGTCATTATTCGCTCCAGCCATCCCAAAAAATGCATGCCATATCCACAAATCAGTAGAGGCCGTAGCCTCTAACATAATGGAAGGGTGAGCGTGATCACCCCTATGGTATTGACCATGCCAAGCCACGGGACAATTTTCCCACTCCCAATGCATACAATCCAAACTGCCTAGCATACCGGGAAAATTGTGTTTTTCATCATGAACCATCGTAATCTGCTGTATGTCGCTCCAACTAGGACGGCGTAAATATCTCTTGCCGTATAAAGAAACCACACCTATTTTAGATATTATTACATTTTAAGTACAAATAAATTTTAAAGTAAACTAATTAAAAATGTAAAGGTTAAAAATTTACCTTCGCAAAAGTAGGCAAGAGAGTCACGTGAAATTCTTTCGGACATTTTTAAATACTCGTCCCACATGTCACTACAAGTGCCAAAAGCAAGTTGTCGTATGGCGGAGGTGCATTTCTGAATCGGTGTAAACCCAGCCCTTCCTCTATCATCTGGCCGTTGCCTAAAATACTCAAAATTGTTTTCAAAATCGTGGCATATCCTGAGAAACAGCTCCCTCCTCATTCGAAAACGACGGATAAATTGTTCGTCGTTGTAGGTGCAACCCGGAGAAAAGTAAGATTCCATTAGTAGTGTGTTAGCTGCTTCACGGTTACGTTCTATGACGGTTCTTCTTCTAGTAATTGGTCTTTCGATAGGTTGTGATGCGTACCTAACAACGGCTCTAATCGTTTCGGCTACAATTGTATTTTTATCCGAATCTGACGAACTTGACGAACTTGACATTTTATAAAACTTTGTGTGTTTTTGGTATAAAATTTGAGAGAGAAAGATAGATTGTTGTGTGGTTTTTGTTATAAAATTGTGTTGGTATTTATAGAAAATGGGGAGGAATTTAAAATTGTGCCGTTGGTTTTTTTAAAAAACTCGACCGTTGCATGCCTTTTCTTTCTCACCACCGCGTTGAAACCATCACGCCAGCGACTCAAATCAGCCGACAACGCCCCACGCGGTGTGGAAGGGGGCGTTGTGGGGCGTTGTTGGTCCTATGTGGCCGGCGTTGTCGCCTTTTCCACGCCCCACACCGTCCAGTCTAAGTGGAAATATCCCCACCCACAAACATTCATATACAAATCCAAAATAAATAGAAAAATTACAAAATTAGCAAAATATATATATGATATTTTACAAAATATTAAATTTTTATAAATTATTTCATAAAATGTCATTGAATTTGCATATACTAACCAGTTCGCATATACGAACTCAGTGGATTATGCGAACTCAATGTTTTTTGCGTTTTTTGTCGTTATTCCATGAAAAACATTAGTGGTTTTTAATATATATTCAATGTTTGATAGAATTGAAAAACAAAAGAGGCTGCGAGCCCAGTGTTTAGAGATGAGGGTCTTGTGACGGCTAATCCTGATTTTAATCTCATCGTTTGCATTTTTATTAGTTAAAGTTTTAAAAAAGACCAAATAGTCCTTAGACTTAAAATTTAAAATATTTCAAAACAACCCCTATATGTTTTTTTTAACTTTCGGTTTATTATATACCTTTTATCTAAGATTTTTATTAAAACTTTATTTAATTTTATTACACATTTTTTATATTTTAAATATTTAAAGTTTTTTTTTTCTAATTCGATATTTATTTTACTGTCTTATAATATTATCACAATTTTTATTTTCATTTTTTATAAATTGTTAAACAATTATTCTTAATTTACGTTTTCGGTATCCAACACAAAGCAAATTCAGTAACATTTTGTAAAATATTTTGTAAAATTTGACATTTTGTAAAATACCAAATACAAAAATTGTTAATTTCGTACACCCTTCAATTATTTGGTTAATTCATTCTTAAAAAAATTCAAGCAACTAAAATTTCCTCCAATTCTGATTCAACTAATGAATGATTCTTTCTCTCTTATTCTCTAGCGTCTTCTGCAAAAAAAAAAAAAAAAAAAAAAAAAAAAAAAAAAAAAAAATATTAAATTTTCATTGTGGCAACGGATCCAAATTAACCATATAGGCTCTTTGACATTTGATCCAACTCGTGTGGCGATCCCATTATTTCTTGTGTAATCTCGATGTTCATCTTTTATAATTACTCAGTTACATTGTTTGAAAATTTGAACAACATTTGAATTTTAATCGAATTAGCGTGAGTTCCTAAACGATGTACATTGATACTTCAGTTAACATCATGAGTCACGTGTCAAAATGTCAAGAATGATCTGGATCACGTGCCAGGGGAAAATAGTTTATTCATTTTCACTAATTATCATTATAAGAATCTGAGCTTTTCCAGATCACGAATTTGGAGTCGAATGCATGTCATCGTTATACAAAATAGTGCTTTCTTTGACTTTATTTTAGTCAACATTTTGATCTGACAAAAATTCATATAGTCGTTGGGAAAAAACAATTCATATAAAAAAAGAAAAATAATTAATGACTGTTTTAATAAAATATTATTAAAAATCTATAATTAATTTAATTGAAAGCATAAATTTCATAAGTTAAAAAATAAAAAATATTTAATAAAATATGTGGCAACGACATGTCATTGGGAAAAGTCATTTTAATAAAATATTGAGTTAATTACATAAATTGTTCTTATGGTTTATCCAAAATTACGGATTTCGTCCCTAAGTTTAAAACGTTGCATAAATCGTCTAATTCTGAAAATTAATTACGCTTTTCATCGATTAAGTAGTACTATTGACACATATTAATTAATCGATCATTTTCATTTCAACGTTCAATGACGATTGATCATTATATCCCCTTATATCTTGGACGGTTGGATTACACTATGAATCATATCGATCATCATAGTTCAATAAAAAATGTGTAATCAGTCGTTATCTCATGACCTGACCCTTCTATTCAAAGTGGGTGTTACAATAATCATCAACCACATGAACTGTTGTAAGTATCCCGACTATATAGTGTGTTACATTTCAATTGAATAATTAATCGAGTACATCGAACCATCATTTGAGAGTAAACAAAGCATTTAATAATAGGTGTGACTCGAAAAAACCTCCTAGATTACTTATTTGTCAATATAATGTAAGTATCTCGACTATATATGTATTCATGGGAATTATGCTAGTACGTCTGGTGTGATAAGAAAACATGATGCTACTAAGATATCATGTGTTACTAGCTAATTAAGTCGTATAACCTTTTATCAGCAACACGAAATTATTAAATTGATCATTACTTTTGGAGAGTATAAACAATTTGAGTATCGATTTAAGTCGTTTACATTTTTCGCGACCACCGATTTTGAGAAATGAGTTGTCATCGGCCACAAGTTTATTATTTTTATTTTAATTAATATATATTATTTTATAATTATTTATTTAAATAATCAAGAAATATTTATAAAAAAAATGAATTGGGTATTGGTGGCGTAGTCATCATTTTCCCCCAATTTCCATCCAACATTTTTTTTTTCCGTGTTTGGCAATCGGCAACGACATATCCTCGCTAATGTCGTCGCCATAGGTGTTGTGAAAAATATTTGGCTTTTTCTGATCTCATTTATGACCAAACACAATCACAATCACAATTCACCTCCACACCCCCACCAACGATTTAGACGAATTTTAGTCATTCACCATCACCAAACCACCACCCACCGTTACACTACACCATCACCTACCACCACTTCCACTACTAAACCACATAAACACCACCAAATCGACACTAACCACCACCACCACCACCATCTAGGTTTATTTATTCTCCTTTTTCTATTAAATTTGGGTAATGTAATTTGTTAAGTTATTAATTTGGGTATTTATGAATTTGTAAGTTTGTGATTTATCCCGCATTATCCCGACCACCTCCTCTAAAGGTTAGATGTAGGTATATAAAGTTGTATGTATAGGAACTGTATGTATAAAGTTGTATAAATTGTATGTATAAAAGGTTGTATTTATAGGATTTGTATGTATAAAGTTGTATAACTTGTATGTATATAAAGTGTTGTATGTAGAGAATTGAATAAATTGTATGTCTGAAAAAAACACTACTTCAAAAACACTATTCTAGTGACAATGCAAATTGATTTGTAATTGTTATATGTGTTGGGAATCAGAGACTTGTTTAAAAACTTTGTTTTACAATAAATCGTTAATCAGATTAATGCAACGGAAATATATAAGTTTATAAAACTAATTCCCAAGTTGGATCCAAATATATGTTTTTGCGAATCAATTAAAATTAAATAACAAGAAAGATGATTTGAATCGAAGCTTAGATCTTAATTTAAAGATCCTCTGTAGGTATCCACACGACACCTCCTTGAACTAGATCTGAGTGCTAGCTCTTGTATGTAATCCAAACTCCAAAACCAAAATAAAAAAAGTCGAAACCTTTTTGTTAGGTTTCTTTTGTTCGGTCGATTTCAAATAAACCAGAGAAAAGTCTCGACTAAATCTTTTGGGATATCCCAATATATTAGTAATTTTGATTTTAGAGTTTTAGGTAAATCCAATCTCCTAAAACAATAAAATTTTCTTTTCTTTATGATTAAGTTTTGATTTTAAATAATTCAAATAATTAATTAAAATCTTTTAACAATAATTATTTAACCCGTTAAATAATTAACTTGTTATTGATCGAACCTCGTAGTTATGTTACTTACATATAGATATGGTATAAGTGTCTAAGTGTGTGACCCTATAGGCTTACACATACTTAGTAGTGTGACTTAATGTTTAACCAAGCACATCATAATTTCAACAATTCCACTTGTGCAAGTGTTATACAGCAAGAAGTTACACAGACAATAGGTAGCGTCTAGCAACACGCTAAAGCCCCTAAATATGTGCAAGTATTAGCTTCATGAAACGATCATTAAAAACTAATGATATAACAGTTAATTGTCAGTTATCCATTTGTTGTAGATACCTTGTTGAACATGAGACGTGGATAGAATCAATCTCATATTGTTAAACGATTTCGCTTCTCGATTCTAGATGCCGAATGAGATTACCAAACTAAAAATTGAAAAACAATCAATACGCTTTGGGCATGGCCATGCAAACATCTATTCGCACCATCGAGGGGCCCTATGGTATCACTCTATTCAAGATAGAGGAACAAATCCCGTTCTTGACCATATGCGCGAATCATGTGATTATCGCCATATCCAAAACGGCCGTTATAGCCACCCTTATTCAGGAAAGCGTTTGACTAGATCAAAACATAACGCATCTCACAATCAAGATCCAATATATGTCTCAGGTCTAAGGACATAAAGACAAAAACCATTTTCGAGAATTACTAATGACGTCGATCCACGTAGTGATCATCTCGAGGTTGGGTCATCCAATATTCATCAACAATGAATATATATGTATTGCGGCCTCAACAAGTTAACTATTCACCTACAGTGAATAAAACTAAGCAATCATATTCGTCTTAATTCAGGTTATTCCCATAACTTGATCGACTATGGAAGTTTAGAATAAAACATTATTCATGGATTGTTTAAACAAGAAAATATATAACACAGTTATATATATATATATATATATATATATATATATATATATATATATATATATATATATATATATATATATATATATATATATATATATATATATATATAAGTAAATGAACATACTAATGTGTTTCAATCTCATAACATAAAACCGTTATATGTTCTAAAGAATCCAAATACTAAAATTACAAGTCAAAACAAATTACTAGCAAAACGAAGGCCAATGCCTTTTGCATGAAGATCATGCTTATGCGCAGGCATAGGCTTCGTGAATGGGTCTGCCAGGTTCTGATCCGTGTGAACCTTTAGAATACATATGTCCTTTCGTTCGACAACGTCACGAATATAGTGAAATTTACGAAGAACATGTCGCGTGCCTTTCTGTACACGTGAATCGTTTGCTATTGTAATAGCAGTCGAGTTATCACAATACATTTCCATAGGATTCTTGATGTTTGGGACTACATTAAGATCATCAACGAATTTCCTAATCCAAACAACTTCTTTGTAGCTTTTGAAGCGGCTATGTATTCTGCTTCCGCTATAGATTGAGCAATCGTACTCTTCTTGGAACTCTTCCGGTCTATCACTCCTCCATTCATCATGAATACGTATCCCGACTGTGATCAGGAATCATCTCGATCCATTTGGAAACTTACATCCATGTAACAGTTTACACTCAGCTCGTCATCCAAACCTCCATAAACCAAAAACATATCTTTAGTCCTTCGTAATTACTTTAAGATATTCTTTACAACAATCCAGTGTGCCTCACCAGGATTCTGTTGAAACGTACTCGTCATGCTCAAAGGATATGATACGTCTGGCCTGGAACATATCATAACATACATAATGGATCCAACAGACGAAGAATAAGGGATTCCATTCATACGCTGTATCTCAGAAGGTGTAACAGGACCTTAAGATTTACTCATAGTAATGTTATGTTGCATAGGCAAGTTTCCTCGCTTAGAATCTTGCATACAAAATCTTCTTAAGACTTTTTCAACATATGTACCTTGGCTCAGACCAATCAGTCGTTTAGATCTATCACGATAGATCTTGATTCCCAAAATATATTGAGCTTCTCCAAGATCTTTCATTGAAAAGCACTTTCCAAGCCAAGACTCGACATCTTGCAAAGTTGGAATGTCATTTTCCATGAGTAGTATGTCCTCAACATACAAGATCATGAAAACCTTAATATTTCCACTAGCTCTAATGTAAACGCAGGGCGCATCCAAGTTCTGAACAAAACCAAACTCTTTGATCTTTTCATCAAACCTTAGATTCCAGCTCCTAGATGCTTGCTTCAATCCATAAATGGATCTTTGAAGCTTGCATACTCGATTCAGATACTTAGGATCTACAAACCCTTCTGGTTGCACCATATAAACGTCCTCGCCAAGGTGACCATTCAAGAAGGCGGTTTTAACATCCATTTTCCATATCTCATAATCATAATAAGCTTCAATGGCAAAGAGTATCCTTATCGCTTTAATGCTTGCTATTGGCTAGAAGGTCTCATCATAATCAATTCCTTGAGTTTGAGTGAAACATTTAGCCACAAAGCGAGCTTTAAATGTGTTTATATTTCCGTCCATATCGATCTTCTTCTTGAAGATCCATTTCGCACCAACTACCCTGCGGTTGCGCAGAAGATCAAACAAGATCCATACCTGATTATCTTTCATGGAATCCAACTCTACTATCATGGATTTAAGCCATTTATCAGATTCAGGATCTAATATTGCATCTCTATATCTAGTGGGTTCACCATGATCCCCTAGTTCAGGTTCCTTTGCATCGATCTGATACGAGTATCTTCTAGATGGTACAGGTGTCCTACTAGATCTGCGAATAGTAGGTGGAACGTGTTCCGTATTATCATCAATAATATCCGGATCAGCGCGTGGTTCGGTAGTGTTCTTAGAAGGTATTTCATTTTCAGTTTCTTGAATTTCTTCAAGCTCTACGTTACTCCCACTGACTTCTTGAAGTAAAAGATCTTGCTCCAAAAATTCAGCATATCGAGCAACAAACACTTTGTTCTCGAATGGATATTAGAAGTAGTAACCCATAGTTTCCTTAGGGTATCATACGAAAATTCACTTGATAGTTCTGGAATCAAGCTTGTTAGCAGTATCACATTTCACATGTGCTTCACAACACCAGAATTTCAAGTAAGACAAGTTGGGAGGTTTCCCATGCCATAACTCGTATGGTGTCTTATTAACCTTCTTACTTGGAACCATATTGAGTATGCGTGCAACACACTCTAAAGCATATCCCCAAAAAGTTTGATGGAGAGTTGTATGACTCATCATTGATCGAACCATATCCGATAATGTTCGATTTCCCCGTTCTGACACGCCATTGTGTTATGGTATGTAAGGCGGAGCGAACTGTGAGACAATCCCACGTTCAACAAGATGATTCAAGAACTCTTGACTCATGTACTCACCACCACCATCCGATCGTATGGCTTTAATAGTCTTCATGAGCTGATTTCTACTTCGTTTTGAAAAACCTTAAAAGTTTCAAAAACTTCATGTTTATTTTAAGCAAGTAAACATAACCATATCTACTGAAATCATCAGTGAAGGTAACAAAGTAATGTTTGCCATGTCTAGACCCGGTTCGAAAAGGGCCACATACATCGGTGTGTATTAGTCCAAGTAGATCCTTGACTCTTTCTCCTATACCGGAGAAAGGGGCCTTAGTCATCTTGCCATATAAACATGATTCACATTTATCAAAAGACTCACTGCCAGTTGATTCTAGAAGTCCATTAGATTGGAGCTTCGGGATGCGTTTCTTGTTTATATGCCCAAGACGACAATGCCATAGATATGTCTTATTCAAGTCATACTTGAATCTTTTGGCTGTACATGTATAAACAGTTTTAAAGTTTGAGATAGATTCAGTCATACCAATTTCAAAAATACCATCACGAGGAAAAGCATTGCAATAAAATAAATTATCCTTGAAAATTGAAATACCAAAATCCGTAAATGAAAGTTTAAAACCAACATCTCTCAAACGATCAACTGAAATACCGTTTCTAGTAATACTAGGTGAAAAATGACATTGTTCCAACAAAACAATGAGGCCACTTGGTAATGTGAGCTCGTAAGTCACATTGCTTCAACAGCAGCTCGAACTCCGTTTCCCACAAACAGATCCAGTGCACCTTTATTCAGAGATCTACTTTCCCTCATTCCATGTATATTATTACAAATATGAGTTCCATAACCAGTATCAAGTACGCAGGAATTTAGAGAAAAAGTCTATAGTTTAATTAAGAACATACCTGATTTGCTAGACCGGCCAGCTTTAGCACTTTTCAGCCCAGCGAGATAAATGGGACAATTACGTCTCCAATGACCGATAACTCCACAATGGAAGCATTCGACATCTTTAGCTGGATTCGCTTTCTTGGAAAGTGGTGGAATCCTTTTCCTAGCAGCACTCTTGCTCTTTCCATTTCCATATGCTTTAGGCTTCTTTTGTTTCTTCTTTACACCCCTGTTTTGAATCATCAAAACAGTTGGAGTAACAGGTTTAGAAGGAATACTCTTTTCGGCAGTTTTCAACATCAAGTGCAACTCTGAAATAGTTTTTTTTCCATATTTTGCATGTTAAAGTTCATGACAAAGTTATCAAATGACTTTGGCGATGAATTCAAGATCATGTTCACTGCCAAAACATTTGAGAGTGGAGCTTCCAACCTCTCCAACCTATCAATGTAGCCTTTCATTTTCACAACATGAGAGCTCATTGATTGCGCTTCCTCCAATTTGCATGCATGCAACGACTTGAAAGTATCAAATACTTCCTGACTAGCTTCCTTTTGAAACATGTTCTTAAGCTCAGTCATCATATCAAACGCAGTATGATCTTCCAAATTCTTTTGGAGTTCGGGAGTCATACTCGCAAGCATAAGAAGTGCAACCTTTTCTTGCTCTTGTACCGCCCGACGGTGAGCATTCAATTGGTTCACTGTTGCATCATCACCTGGAGCTTCAGGCAGGGGTTGTTCAGTGATACCCAACTTTCCTTCGAATCGTAGGACTATCCTAAGATTACGGAACCGGTCCAGGAAATTGGATCCATTGAGTTTCTCCTTTTCCAACAAAGAACGGAGATTGTTGTTTTGGTTTGCGAGATTATTTGCCATTTACAAAAACGAAATTTAAAGTTCTTTTAGTATTTTTGATAATTTAATCATTAAGTAAATTAACTACCCAAGTTTCACAATGCAAAATTTAAAACTTATTAATTTGACGAAAGGCTAAGATCCACATAGGAACTTCCATAATCACATCAGTTAATCTGCTAGCAATTATGGATTCTATTGGTAGACAACAAGTGTCAATTGCATTAAAAGTGCAATCCTTATGAGACATAGTTGAAAATGAATTTCGACAGGCTTGTTTGTCTCATCCTTGCCTCGATCCTCAGTCTCGATAGCAATCGATTAAGTCGTCCAAGTTGTAGCTGCGATTATTCGCCCTAGTCTCACTCGAAACCGACTAATCATCTCGGTGCACAATTACGACTAGGATCTCACCGTAGAAGAAAAGGATACCGAGTGCTATCAAGTTGGATGGCTAGACTTAAATTTTCACGGATATTTATGTTCTAAAATAAAAGTGGTATTACGAATAATGCATGCAAACATTATTCGTGATACATTACTTTAATCTAATATTATAAGAAAATTTTCTAATTAATCATCATGTCCTACATATATTATTTGAAAACTTATATTATATTAAACGTTTAAAAATTCCGACGTAATTATAAATTTTCGGATTTTTAAATGTTTAGAGTTTTAATTTAAAATCATCAATTTTAATCTTTTAAAACTCGATTGTGTTTAAATTTGTTTTAGTGAAAACAACTATTTTTTTAGCATATATCACAATAAATATAAAACGATAAATAAACACAACCAATCATGCAAACATATACACATAGCCAAACCAAAACCTATTGCTCGGTTCCATGAGCCATCATAGAACCGAACGGTCAATTCTAAGGACAAAAACCTGTAGAGAATGTTGTTCGAGCTCCCACCTGCGTTGAGATCTAATATCAACCAAAAGGGCCTCCTAGTGCCAACACTGTTTGTCTTTATGGTCCACGATCTAAGTCTTCGTCTTTTAATCCAAAAGTTTCAAGTCTTCGCTTTTTACATTTATTTAAAATAGAGAAATAAAATACAACTATTCTATTACATACAAATTGAACTAAATACAAAAAAAACAACTTGAACTTTAGAATTAAAAAACATGGCTTTGTAGCCTTTATTACAATAATAAATAAATCAGCAAAATATGTCGTAACCAAAAACCAAACAACACAAACAAATGAACATTCAAACACAAAGTCGGACTTTTTGGCTATGTGTAACAAACAATTCAATACAACATTATTAAAATTACTCGGCTTGACCATGACCAAATTTGCATGACTTTGGTTATGGATTTATACAACATATAATAAAAACAAGCCGTTTAAATAAACTAAATAACAATTATTTGTTTTCTTATTAGTTATTTACATGCAACACTAAATTTATTTAAAAAATTTAATAATTAAAATGTTGCAATATATAATAACCAATTAAAAAACGTATTATTTAAATACTAGTAATCTATCGTATACGTTTTATAAAATTTTAAACGAAAAAACGAAAACCAAACACCCTATAGGGTCCGGGCTGTTCATTTCTTGGCCAAAACAAACAACACAAAACAAACTTTGATTTTAATCCTTTTGCTTGATAACTCTTGGCCATCAACAAAACAAAAAAAAAACATTGATTTTAAATCCACAATATTTGTGTGTGTGATTCTCGGGTAACGCCAATACTAACAACTTAAAGTTGATTTAAAAATTCCCTTTATCTTGTTTGTGTGGCTCTCGGCTAGGACCAAAAACGTCTAACAATGATTAGTTTGAACAATTATTTTGTGTGTAGTTTCGGCTAAGTAGGGGAACACCCAAAATAAAATTTTCAATTCCAAAAATCCTTTCGGTTTATATAATCGAATTTAACAATTAAATACAAAAACGTAATACGATAATCAATACTAAATTTAAATAATCCAGATTCGCAAAGGATGACAAAAGTGGCTCTGATACCACTGTTGGGAATCAGAGACTTGTTTAAAAACTTTGTATTATAAAAAATCGTTAATCAGATTAATGCAGCGGAAATTTATAAGTTTATAAAACTTATTTCCAAAGTGGATCCAATTGTATCTTTGCGAATCAATTAAAATTAAATAACACGAAAGATGATTATACCAGATAATCACTTTAGTGATTGTTATACCTTTGAATCGAAACTTAGATCTTAATATAAAGATCCTCCGTAGGTATCCACACGACACCTCCTTGAACCAGATCTGAGTGCTAGGTCTTGTATGTAATCCAAACTCCAAAACCAAAACAAAAATAGTCGAAACCTTTTTTTAGGTTTCTTTTTGTTCGGCCGATTTCAAATAAACCAAAGAAAAGTCTCGACTAAATCTTTTGGGATATCCAATATATTAGTAATTTTGATTTTAGAGTTTTAGGTAAATCCAATCTTCTAAAACAATAAAATATTCGTTTTTTTATGATTAAGTTTTGATTTTAAATAATTCAAATAATTAATTAAAATCTTTTAACAATTAATTATTTAACCCCTTAGATAATTAACTTGTTATTAATCGAACCTTTTAGTTATGTTACTTACATATAGACATGGTCTAAGTGTCTAAGTGCGTGACCCTATAGGCTTATACATACTTAGTAGTGTGACTTAATGTTTAACCGAACACATCATAATTTCAACAATATGTATTAAAAAAAACACTGCTTCTAAAGAAATCATTATTGCTTTGTTGGTTTAATTATATTAGTTATGCCTTTATTTATTTACTCATATCATTGTAATTGTTACTTGTTTAATACATATATCTCTGGGTTTTTTTACTTGTATTTACAGATGACACCAGTTTCTCACGACGGAGACGCGGGTGGTAATCCACCGGTTTAACGACATGGTTTTAAAAAATCTCGTTTAACAAATTTTTTTTTATCTTTTTAGAGTTGTCAAAACGGAAAACGTTAGTTAAACAAGATTAACAGTTTATAAAAACTAAAACAATATTAAACCATTTGTCCCGTTATAACTTACAATATAAACTTATTTTACAAAACCGGTTGGTAACATAATATTTCAAAACGAGGGTGATCAACCATCCCAAGAGTCCCGCCTCACCAAGTCTTCAAGCTCCCTTCGAGAAAAAGACACATTTTGGAAAACGTGAGCTAAAGCTGCAAGACAATATAACTTTTAAAATAAGACTTCCAATCCTTTTACTTTTTCCCCCATAACAGATTAATTAACAAGTAACCAAATAATAGTACACAATGGGAGAAATGCAACAATTTTTTTTTCTTTTTTACTTTCTTCTTACTTTCATCTTCCTTTGTGCTTACTTTCTTCATTCTAGGGCAATCTCTACCCAAAGAAAATTAACCTCGTTCGTTACTCGTACATTCCTGCATGCTATTATAATAGCCTGGGCGCGACTCCTAATCTTTATAATAACCTTAAATGTAGTCTTTCACTACTCCGACGTTCCAAATCAATGTGTTGTCGTTATAGGAGGGTTCAACGGTGACCAGTTAGCACCTCCCCACTCCCACACGATACTTCTGGAAACCGTTACACATCAGTGTCACTCCGAGCTGACCCCAGATACATGTGTTATCCACGATATCTAGAAATCCAAGCAACCAACTTTAGGATATATATATATATATATATCAATTTTACCTAGTTACTTTTCTTTCTATGAGCAGCTACCTACCACCCATAACCAAGACCTCTTATGTAAAACTAAGACATACTTCTTATAATGCATAAATCAACAACAACAATTATATAAACGTATACTTATAACTTTCACACATTCATAACTGTGTACCCGTAACTTTATCATGTATGGATAACTGTGTACCATCCATGCAAGATACATTCTTTATTTTAACAGGTATGGGTAGCGACGTACCACCCATACAACAAACTTTCTTTAGTTTACCAAGTATAGTATCCACTTACCACCCATACAACATGATTCGTTTATTCTGTTACTAGTTTAACTTTTGATCAAAACACTTTTGCTTCTTTCAACAACGTTCATACTTCGTAGCATTTCTCAAAATGTTACATCTTTCTTATCTTTTATTTCTCAAACATTTCTCAAAATGTTATTTTTGTCTTATGCTCGGGTTTATAAAACGATATTGTACTCACATGTAAGTTTCCGACGTTAAGCAAGCATCCTAGCAATACTTTTCACGATCTCCCTGTACATACATAATCCAATAATAGCGTCGTCACTCTCAGTGTTAAAGCTTAACTAGCTTAACATTACAATCCCAAAGAAACTATGTGACGAAACTATGTAATGAAACAATAATGTTGTTGATTACTCATCTAGCTGCCGGCTAGTTGAGCCCAGCCGGCAGTTGGCTTCGTCTTCTCTAACCCGACCACCTCCATAGTTGCAGGTTTAATAAGCTTAACGAAACTCAACATAACTCATACCAATCAACTCCAAATGACTAGAAACACTAATATAAACGTAAATAACGAGTTATACCTTCTGTTTTTAAACCGGGTTTCGATACGACTCGAAATCAACCTTCACGAAACTCACTTCTTCTTATACCAACTTTTTCCTCTCTGCTCCAGGAGTCTAATGATACCTTCTGTTTACTTATCCGGTGAGAAACGGCTTTCGAAACAATCGTTTTCGAACTCGACCGACATTCTCTCTTTTCTTTCTTGATTCTCTCTTTTTCATGTTAAAACACACACAAATACAAACATCATGTGCTTTCTTACCTCTTAAGTATTCCTTTTATATATAAGTTAGATTTTATAAAAAATTTCCATAAATAACATTTAACTATGTTATAACGACATAATTGACCCAGTTCACAATTCCTTTACAAATTTAATCCTTTGGCCAATAATCTTTACAACTCTAGTCCTTTTACATTTTCGGGCCGTTACAATCATCCCCTCCTAAAATGATTCCGCCCTGGAATCAATCTCAAAATAAGCGGGTATATCAAGACTTAATATCACATTCAATCCACAAGTTGTATCTGAGTTCAAACAATTCTTTACAATTCGTCAACAAAATCTTACCGGTAGATTTAATATCTTCTCAATCACATATCCTAGAACTAAATATGTTTAGACCACAAGTTAACGCTTTAATCATTTAGCTTAAACTTTAACTTGCACAACATATTTAAAAAAATTCTTACGATAATAACGAAATTCGTCTCATTATATCTTTATTTACATACTATTCTCGAGCAACGATATTCGATATAAAAGTTTAGCAACATGGATTAAATCTTATACTAAGTTCCTCTAACACTTTATATCTTTCACTTTATCGATCTCTTTAAAGTAACAACAACTTATACATTTCATGTCACTTACACTTTCTATTCTTGTCTCTACGTGAGAACACTTAACTCTTACTACTTCTTCAAACACATGATATAATCATTATAATTCCTTATAATCAAATAGAATTCCCAACACCACTAATAACTCATATTATTCATACCCCGTTCTAAAAGCTATCCAAGGAATATCTTGTTCTGTTATTCCAGATTTGAAGATAACTTAGACATAAATCGATCTTAGTGAAATAACTCTCCTTTATAACCGATCTTTCAAATCATTTTTCCTACTTAAAAGGTACTTACTCATAACGGTACTTATTCCATATTTCTGAAATCTATTCCCATTTTCATATTACCATTCTTTCTGTACAAATAATAATGGTACTCTCAAATTGAGAAACTCAATACAATAAAATCTCATTCAAGCAATTCCTAAAACTGCTTCATCATTTCTATTAGGTACCTTAGAAATAAATTTTAATTCCAGAACAAATCCAATCTTAGATTATAGTTCTCATACATATAATATTCTAGGTAACTTATCGTGAAAATATCTTAATATTCCCAATTTAGATAAAGATTTTTTACTTTCCCAATTTCCTTGTGTCTTTCTATAGCATAAAACATAAATGCTACACATTCATTCTAAACACTTTCTCAAAATAACCAAATCTATATCGGTCATCATATTGAATCCACCAGAATTAAAAATACACGGAACATTATCCATTTCTATAATAATTGAACAAATAATAAACTTATCACATCATAACGGAATTTCTTACCGCTAAACTTACCTCGAACTACAAAGTATAACAAACTTGGCACAAAATTTGAAGATACTAAAGATCTACTTGCGGCAGAATCAAATCAAACCTCACAGAGGAAGAATAACTATAAGAATTCCGAAAATAACCTCGTCATCACGAAGAACTTCTTTTATAGTTATTGAGATTCTCTTCCTCAATCTCAGAATTCCATATTTCTCCTTAACATTAGCTTATTTAAATCAGGCTTCATACATTGAAACACACTATGTTTCACAAATCTTGTGCCTCTCCGTCCTACATACGGATAACATAACAAATTTTTTGATCTTCCATAAATATAGCAACACTTAATGTATGATTCGCCTTAAGGATCCATCAACACTAATTAAAGGATCTTCACTCTATCAAATCCGGAGGAAATACAATATAAAAACATCTTATAAGTATTGCCTTTCATTTCTATTTTCATAGCCTCCCACTTGCCCTTCTAACTCGGCAATTTCTAGAGACATCACTTTCTTTATGCACCACATATGCATTTCCTTTAACTTGAGTACAATGAAAACACAAGTACTTTTTCCCGAGCATTAACATTTAAAAAATCTTCTTCTTTGATCAATACCAGAACAAATAAAAACAACGGAAATAACCACTATTCTAGAAACGATAGCAGCAAACAAAACACACACCCTTCCCAACTTAGGTAAAGGTTTTCTTTTCAAAATTGAACTGCGTCTTTGTACGAGTCTGAGCACTAGTCTTTATATTCAGTTCACTCGCAACGTGGCTCTGATACCGACTTGTAACGACATGGAATTCAAAAACACGTTTAACAAAAACTTTTAAATGTTTTTGGAGTTATCACAACGAAAAACGTTAGTTAAATGAGATTAACGGTTCATAAAAACTAGAACAATATTAAACCATTCGTCACGTTATAACTTACAATATAAACTTATTTTACAAAACTTGTTGGTAACAAAATATTTCAAAACGAGGGTGATCAACTGTCCTGAGACTCCTACCTCACCAAGTCTTCAAGCTACCTACGAGCAAAAGACATGTTTTGAAAAACGTCTGCTAAAGTTGGCGAAACAATATAACTTTTAAAATAAGACTTCCAATCCTTTTGCCTTTCCCCCAAAACAAATTAATTAATAAGTAACCAAATAATAGTACACAATGGGAGAAATGAAACAATTCTCTTTTCTTCTTTACTTTCTTCTTACTTTCATCTTACTTTCTGCTGTCTAGGGAAATCTCTACCTAAAGGAACTTAACCCCGTTCGTTACTCCCACATTCCTGCGCTATTATAATAGCCTTGGGGCGTGACTCATAATCTTTATAATAACCCGCAATGTATGCTTTCCCTACTCCGACGTTCCAAATCAATGTGTTAGTCGTCATAGGAGGGTTCAACGGTGACTAGTTAGCACCTCCCCACTCCCACGCGATACTTCTGGCGACTGTTACGGGTCAGTATCACTCCAGCTCTAAGGCTGACCCGAGAACCATGTGTTGCCCAGGATATCTAGAAATCCAAACAACCGACAACAATTATATAAACATATAATTATAACTTTAACACATTTATAACAATAATAAATAAGGTTACAAGTAGCTACCTACCACCTATCATCCAAACATACGTGTACTCAAGTACTACCCGTAACTTTATCATGTATGGATAGTTGAGTACCATCCGTGCAAGATACATTATTTACTTTAACAAGTATGGGTAGCTATGTACCACCCATACAACAAACTTTCTTTACTTTACCAAGTATGGGTAGTCACATACCACCCATACTATATGATTCGTTTATTCTCTTACTAGTTTAAGTTTTGGCTCGAAATTAATTTTTCGCCAAACTCCATATTCCACGTAAATAAAGAGGTGGTCCAAGAGTTAAATATGCCCTTATCCACAAATACATAATCTTCTCGCCAATTCTTAATACTAGAAGGGGGTCATCAATCAACCTCCACTCTGGATCATCCTCCTTTCTTTGCTCAATCGTAAACCAATCTCTAGATTTATTAATCTTATAAAATTTCCTAAGTAGCTCTACAGTACAAATTATTCTCATACTTCTTAGCAACATCTCAAACATCGAAAATTTTGAAACTCCCACAGGATGCATTTGGGCATAACCTATTTTATAATGCAAAAGAATGTTTACAAAAAACGAGGTGGGTGGGAGTCTAACGTTGGCATAAATTAGGTTAGCCTTATACACAACTATTTTTCCTACACGAGGATTATGAGCACGTTCGTGTGAAAGAGCGCGAATAGCATTATACTTTCTAAGGAAAGGGTACATCTTTAATAAACCATCAATTGGTTTCTCGCTAAAACGACTAGCGCAATCTTTCACGCTAATTGGTGGTACTTTTTTCTTCTCGCTCCTACGAATCTTTGGTCCCACAGTATCCTTCATTTTCTAAAAAACTACAATAAAGAAAGTAGAAAGTAAGGAAAATGGACTGACCGAAATGTAGAGAATCTGAAGAATTAGAAAAAGTACCAAATTTCCTAAAGAGCGTAAATTGTGACAATCATCATTTTTTCCGTCTCAAGTTAGTCTAGTATGCTTGTAGCTCATTACCGACTCTTATATAAAAAAAATTAAGTTTCTTTATACTATGTTGATGTGTGATAGTTATGATTTCATGTGTGTTTCATTTATACATTGTTGGATATGTATAGTACTCTAGGTGCACAAGTAAGTAGACCCCGCTAGATGAGCTTCTACTACCATTTTAGAAAAGATAAACGTTTTGTGTGGTCATAATTTGTTATAATTATATCGGTTAATTAACCTTTCTAATTTAAGTTTTTTTAATAATCATGAGTCGTATTTTATAATTTGTTTCGTATTATTAATCTCGAGTTATTTTTGTATTCAAGACTTCGTTAATCTAAATCTAGCCGTTAATGTTTTTGTGTTAGCTCCTATTTACAATCCATTGGGCATTTATTTAATCCATGACCCATGGATTTAACCCATTATACAAAAAAATAACCCATACCCATGTTTTAACCCATGGGTTATACCCATTTAACAAAATTAGTTAAATAAATTATTTTAAATCAAACCCTAAATCAATTTTCATTTTTTTCTCTTCCTTGATCGATCAATACACTCTCCTTCTGCCTTCATGTTCGACCGGCCCAAAGCAGCCACCATCAATCTTCTTTTGTTCCTTTGAATTATCGAGCATCAAGGTCAAGAGGGTATCATCTGATCATTATCTCATCCTCTCCGCTCGTTTGTTTCAGCCGCGGGTCACCATACCTACACTTGTGTGCTCATTATCCATTTTGTTTTGGTATGCTTTTCTATCTAATAGGAGTTGTTGATGTCTATCCTTTATTTTTTCTTTTATTATTCGTTATTAGAAGTTGAATTAGAGTTGTTCTATAAAGTTGTAAATTAGGGTTTGTGTATAAAGATTTCTAGTAGGTTGATTGTAAAACGAGTTCGGGGTTATTGTGTTTAGATGATTTTCAAAGTGGTAATCAGTTTTAAAAGTATATGTATATGTGATTTAAGTTCATGTCTAAAATCCAAGGTTTCATATGTTTATTTAACGTTATTACATGTTAGAGTCTTCGTTGTAAACTTCCTGCTTGTAGATCAGAATTTCATTCGTGTTCACAGAGCTATATCTTAATCTTAATTTCGTATTTTTTTTAAGTGATATCCACATCCATCTTGTAGCCCTCGGAGTCTCATTTCCAGAAATGTAAGGCTCGTGGTCTAATTCATTTCCAAACTCTATGAAACTGATTTTTAGTGCACATGGGTCTAAAATGAGTTTTGTGTGAGTTTTCTATATCCGAATTTGTGTTCACTTGTTGTATGTTTTAAAAGGGTATAAATGGATATTTTAAAACATGAATTCCTTGTTTATGTGTCAAATGCATGATCCGGAGGTGTTGGAAATTATACGCGATCGTTCGATATTTAAAAACATTCATACGAGTCATGATGTAAAAGCTATTGTTCGTAATCAGGTTCACTGTAGTGTGTTCGTAAGGTCATAATTATTCTCATGTATTATTGTTAATAGACAAATAAACTAAAGTTGTAGCTCTCGGAGTCTATTTTCTGGAAATATAAGGTTCATCGTCCAGTTCTTCTTTAAACTCTCGGAAACTGTGTTTTAGTGAGCGGGGGTCTAATCTGAAATGTTAAACGGTTTTCTTTAGGTTATGGCTTAAATTTGTATAACGATCTAGCAAACTCTTATGTAATGTGGAATTGAATATTTATATTTCATAACAGGTCTTATATATATATATATATATATATATATATATATCTATATATATATATATATATATATATATATATATATATATATATATATATATATATGTAAAAAGGGAATTACTCATTTAAAAGTCCATTGGTTGTCTCGTTATCGTTTTCAAAACTTGATATATAAAAGTCATTGTTTGGGACAGATTTTGTAACCGGTTTTGTAACAGTCATATCTTAGTCATAACTAACTCAATTTTGGCTTATCCAGGTTCCTCGATGTAGCCCTCCGAGTCTACTTTCCGATCCTAAAGGATTCATCGTCTAACGCTTTCTCAAACTTGAGTTATGGCAGTTTTAGTGGTCATGGATACTTGCCGGTAGTTTGGACTTAGTGTGTAAATCTAACAATTAATATCATGAGTGCAAGTTAATTGAAATGGTTAATCGGATATCCTTAAATATAGATAGAGCGGGATTAAAAACTGAAAACTTAAATACTCACACTATTTATACGCATCTTAGGGAAACTCATCATCTAACCGGGAGACTTAGCTTGTGACCTATCTATACACACATACTCTCACTACTTGAGTAGTGTCTCTTTAGCTATACTCTCGAGGTGAGTTCATTGCCCCACTTTTTACTATTTATTTGTTTTAAAAATATCGGGGGAAAGTAAAGCTCATCGAAACATATTTTAATAAACGGTTATCACTTACTATAAATAGATAAAACTATTAATGGAAACCTTTCATTTTTGGAAACTTGTTATTTTTGAAAACTTACTATTAATAGAAACTTTCTATTTATGGAAAGTTACTACTTTTTGGAAACTTACCATAAATAGATATTTCTATTTATGGAAACTTACTATTTGGAAATCATAAAAATGTGTAACAAACAAAATGCATCTTTTCAAAACTGTTATGGGACATTGGTTGTGAATCTCACTTGTACATCAGGATACATATAGCTGATGTTACAAGCGTATCAACAAAACATACTTGTTGATACACATAGTAGCGTGACTACTGTAGGATGTTGTCAGTGTAATCTGACTTAACATGCGCAATGCATATTCATCGACAGAATGTACTTGTCGATCGGTAGTGTGGCTACTACGGATTATCAGGAGGATTGTTTTATTTCTTACATGCATTTGTTACACAGCTTTATACACTACTACTTTATGATATGTGGTTTGCATACTTATCTTTTATAAACTATTCAATGAACTCGTTCAACTTTATGTTGACTTTTAAGCTTTACTTTCAGGTAATGAGCAGGCATAGGACTTGGCATATGGGATTGGACTTTAGAAAACTTCAGGACTTGCATTGCATTGTGACACTTCCATTTATACATTATTTTTCTTTTAGATTATTTTCGGGCTTACATGCCTATGTCTTTCCATTTGAAATACTTCGTTATCATTTCCATTTTGTTAAATATTTTATTTGTAGTGTATGACGTGTAAATGAGACAAGGATACTTTTCCTGTTAAATGGCAATGTTACAACACTTTTCTTATATTATTGCATTTAGTATTTATCTATTGTTGTACTGTGTTGTGATGATTGTCAATTGGTCACACCCTGCGTTTTCGCCGCTGGCGGGGTGTGATATAAATCCCCTGCACAAACACAGAAAACGTGTAAATTAAAAGGACGGGGAACAATCGCATTTCAGCCTGGATAAACCTAATTATCGATTGATGGTCAGCCACCAATCAACCGCCGGTGGCCCTATTCAACCGCCGGCTGTAACGATCCAAGAGCCGGCTTAATCCAGCCAACCACCGGTTAGATCCTAGTTAGGTACCCAAAAAAAAAAAAATTCGATCGACTCACCGGGGAAGAGAAGGAAGTCGGAAGTTAGGCTTCAAAACGAACAATTTTAAACCCTAACTGGGGGGGGGGGGGGGGGGGGCATGATAGTGTTAGTAGGATTTAGGCCAATATTTATAGATCCTAAACCCCAAACACACATCGAAAGTATGTAAAAGGCTTAGTCCACGGAAGCTCACATGCCCAAATCAAGAAGATAGTCATAACAAACAAAAAGCGGCAAAACCCAACCGTCGGCAAAGGAGCTCACATGCCCAAATCAAGGCGATAGTCGAACAAACAAAACGCCAGTCTGGCAAAACCCAACCGTCGGTTGGATACAACCAGCCGCCAGTTGGAGCCCGGCTGACAAATGTATCCGGGCGGTAAACATGGCCCGTTTGGTACGTCACTCTTCAGACGAGATGGCCAGACGCAAGTAGATAATATGGATATTTTCATGACATGATGACATGAGACCTTCTGGAACGTAACGTCATAAATGAACGTTATACATTTATATACACCGGCGTTATACGAGTATAATGAGGCGAACGTTGGATCATTATGTCTGTCAAAATCATGACATAATGATCATTAATATCCATACGTTGACGCTCCTGAGGGACATTGTATATAAATAAGAACGTGAGTATTATCATGACACTCATCTTCATCCATAAGACTTATACAAAGTAACACATACACACACTCTTTTCATCTTGTTCATATTGCTCCCAGCAAGAACGCAGTACCACATCACCTTCAACCTTTATCACCTTAGGTTCGTGAAGAACTTAGTAGGTTTGTACTGTTTCGACGGGAGATCCAAGGTTGAATCCATCCAATCATCCCGTTTTCGTGTTTGACGATCTTTTGATCAAACAGTCTTCCAATTTAAAAAGTTGATGTGTGATATATTACGTGTCGTCAGTTAATTGTAAGTCTAAATTTTCCATAATTGTTCTGATTAAAGTTTGTACGCCGCCAATATTTAAACATGGATTTAGTGCTGCAGAACAAGTAAAAACCAAAAGCAAAGTACCAAAATATTGTATAAATTTCTTTTTTATAACTCTAACCATGTTTATAAACATTGGATATCAGAAGGTTTCAAGTTATTTAAATTTGTCGACCTCTTCCACCTCATCATTCATAACGCACAAATTGCAATTCGACCAAATTTCGGGTTCCAGATCGTTGATCTAACTTGCACTACAACAACGTTCGAGATTTAGAGTATTTTTTTAAGAGAAGAAGAGTACATGGTTGATGTGTGTTCAACCCAAACCAACTAGAACTATTTATAGATCATTTAGATATGCCCACATACTGTATTACATATTTTATATACGATATTGATTCATTTTATATATAGTTTTAATAAACTCATACCCTAGACACTTATTGTCTTAAAAGTGATTGATAGGTAACATATAAAGTTTGTAAGCGGAAATGATAATGAAAGGCAAAAAAAAAGAAGCGAAAATGGATTTTGCCATCAACTACTCGTTTCATGCTAATGACGGTTTGAGAGATTGAGCATAATACGATAAATCAAATTACAAAAGAATTACAAGTTTTGGACTTGTTGTGGGCTACAAAATTAATTCCACTACCACTTGGTCCATAAATCCCATACGTTGAAGTTTATTTTGGAAATTAAATGGTTGGTACAAAGTGGTGTGCTCACTTAAAAGGATTTCTAGCACATATATACCAATTAAAAGTGACCTATTCATGAAATCAACGGTGGACAATTCAAAATAATTATTTATGAATCAAGGTTTTCTTATTATGATGGGTGCACGTCGGTTTTTAAAAGAACAAAAGTCCCCAAATTGAAAATCTTATTTTATTTTAAATTGGATTATATATTTAATCTTAGAATCTCATCCAATTAACTTTAAAATATTATTAAATTCTTTTATATAAAACGAATAGTAAACGTGTCTTGTCACAACACAACTTCAGAGGTATTCGAGAGGAATGAAAACTTATAAAAGATTTTATGAATACGATTAATCGGTCTATAATTAATCTAAAGATAATTGTACTCGATAGGAACTAGTGTTAAACGGATTTAATAAATTATCTCGGACTAGTTAATTGAAAGGCTATTCTAAAGCAAGTCTTATAATATTAAATCATATAATTGACGTAGTTATTAATTACCAACCGTAGCATCTATGAGTTAGTCCAAGTGAATGTACTTTTAATAATCCGTTTTTAAAACCAACCAACTTATTCTTGATTCTTCTTAATCCACTATGTAGAGCAATTTAAGTAGTTTAAAAAACTTGACAACTTGGTCATGAAAATAAACTTTTCAGTGTTATAATTATCCATTTAACTTTAATATTTAATCTATGAAAACAAACCTGATTTACTTGAACTATATTATTTATTATTAGGTTCATTGTCCAAGTGTATGTAGTCGAGTAATAGGGTATTTCTTGTTTTTAAAAATAGACTAGATTTTACCTATCAGATACTCAAAAAACAAAATTTAAAAATAAAAAAAAAACCGCTCCTAACGACTATATAACGTATATATAACGGTCAGATATTTCTTTATAGAAAAAATGGTTTTACGGCGAAATATAAACTGGTTTAACAGTTTTTAGTTATATAAAAACCGAACCTGTTTGTAAAAAAACTTGTTTCGGTTTTCGTGTAAGTTTAAAAGAACGATTTTTGTTTTCACCTCTATGTGGAGCCACTGTGTGAGTTGCAGTGCTTACGTCCGACCCAAAGGTGGTACTTATCCTAAGTCCCAAGTTCGAAAGGGGCTTGGATTTTTAAAAAATAATTAATGACATGTATAAATATAAAATAAAAATGGAAAATGGTCAAAAAAAAGTCCTTAGCCGGTAAAGGGTGTTGGGAAAAATCAATTGGGTCCCAAGTTCGTGTCTTGTTATTCCTTTAATTTTCAACTTTTATGTTTTACACGAAGTATCCGAATTCTCGGATACGGCCATGGCATTGCTATTGGCGCTTGTTGTGCCGGGCTGCGGGGATCCTTTGCAATTGTAAATCTAAATTCAAAGTCAAAAAGAATCTTCAAAGAAGATTAAATTGATCACATTTGATCGACCCAACCATGTAAATCTTACACTTATATTTTTGTGTTGCTACTTTCCGTGGGCAATTGAGTGACCGTGTATCCGTGTGTGGTGAGTATCATTTCTAACACATAACATTTGTCGCTAAGGTTATCTTTCACATTCAGAAAATGGTTCCCTACTGGCTTGCTAGATGCATTATGTTCACATGTTCCTTATCTTTTTTGATAAGAAATCTTTGGAATTGATATCCATCATGAATTTTCTTTGAACACCATAACCTCTCTCTTTGAAATGCGGTATCCTAGCTTCATTGCATATGAATGTTGTCACCATACTTAAACTTGTAGGGGCCCTATTCTAGAAACTATGGTACTTAAAGGTCACATGTGTACTTGAAAATAAAAATAGAACGTTGTTAGTAAACATTTTGAATCAAGACATTGAATGTGGAAAAATTTACAAATCAAGTGAGGTTAATGTTAGAAACTTGGTATAAAAGGCTTGGATAAATTTTCTGATTGTGTGTGGAATTTACGTTTTCAATAAAGTAACTCGACACAATTACTTGTCTTAGGGTTACACGAATTCTCTATATGGGATAATCAGGAAACTGACAATTAATATTCAAGGCAATCATAATTATTGATGAAGAACATAAGAGTATTGTTAATTTTCGGTATGTACAATTGAAACCAGAAATCAATTATATCATAATGAAGCAGTACTCACGAAACGTTGCCAAGAATCGACATACTTGTTCCTTTAATTCGGTGGGGATTAAATCGACATACTTGTACGTTTAATTCGGTGGGGATTAAACGAAACGTTGCCGACTAGGGGACGCAACCCACTTGACCCCTGCATTCATGTGGAAACGAGATAACCAGTACGAGCATGCACCCCACACTCTCCAACTAGTAAACGAGCTTAACTAGTTTTCTCTTCGGTCTCAAAATAAGTCACAACAACACTAATATGGCCGATGACATTAAAAATCACCAATAATTAATTCCAATAAGGGCACCACGAACCATAAATATTATCATAATAACCTAGCCCTTTTTGTGTATAAAATGAGCTATAACAATATAGCATGGAAAGCATTAACATTTCTTACCTTCAGAAACCATGGGAAAACCTCATGTGCTAATCATACCATATCCCGCACAAGGCCATGTAATTCCTACAATGGAACTTGCACAATGCATAGTCAAGGAAGGCATCAAAGTTACATTCGTAAACACAGAGGTCACTCATGAGGTCATAACAAGCAATTGGTTAAAGAAAGATGGTAATGAAAATCCAATGCAAATGGTTTCGATCCCAGATGGGTTAGAACCATTGGAAGATAGAAATGACCATGCTAAGTTAATGAAATCTATATTAAAATCAATGCCCGGCAAGCTAGAAGCACTCATAGAGTTGATAAACAAAGATTATAAAAATAAGGTCACTTGTATTATTGCTGATTGCACCATGGGATGGGCAATACGAGTGGGAAAGAAGATGGGAATTAACGTGGCAGCCTTCTGGCCTGCTTCAGTTAATACAATGGCTACCATGTTGTGCTATAGGAAATTAATTGAAGATGGAATTATAAATAACAAAGGTGATCGATATATGTAGTTTTGTTATGTATTTCATATAACTCTAAAAATCTTGTTTAATAATCTTTCTTTAACCTTCATTTTTTAGGTGTACTTTTACGTGATGAGATAATTCAGTTATCGGAGACTACCCCACCTACGAACTCTGCAGACCTTTGGTGGGTGTGTTTTGAGGATTTAGCTGCGGTAGAAGCTTCTTTTCAAGTTACAGTAGAAGCCGTAGAAGGTGCTAGATTGACAGAATGGTTTTTATGCAACTCAACTATTGAGTTGGAGGCTGGAGTATTTAGCCTGTACCCCCAGCTGTTGCCAATAGGCCCTCTTCTGGCAAGCAACCGACTTGCTGACCAAACCGCTCACTTCTGGAAGGAAGACTCTACCTGTTTGGAATGGCTGGATAAACAACCAACATGTTCAGTAATTTATATTGCATTTGGAAGCTTCACTATTTTCAACCAAACTCAATTTAAAGAATTGGCACTTGGTCTTGAACTTAGCAACAAACCTTTTTTGTGGGTGGTGCGTCCTGGTATGACCAAGGATACCACATCCTCTTACCCAGATGGATATATTGAACGAGTTGGCTCTCGTGGAAAAATCGTCAGTTGGGCCCCTCAACAGAAGGTTTTAGCCCATCCTTCTGTTACTTGTTTCTTCAGTCACTGTGGTTGGAACTCTACTTTAGAAGGCGTGACAAATGGACTACCTTTTTTATGTTGGCCTTACTTTGCTGATCAATTTCACAATGAAAAATACATCTGTGACATATGGAAGACTGGGTTGGGGTTTAACAAAGATGAAGCAGGTATTGTTAGTCGAGTAGAAATAATAAGTAAGATAGAGCAGCTACTCGATAACAAAATATTTAGAGCTAAGGCTTTGGATATCAAAGATAAGATTGCAAGTAGTATAATAAAAGGCGGATTGTCACACACCAATCTTGATGATTTTATTAAGTGGATACACAAAAACGATATGGATACCAAAGATCAATTTGATTCTATATCACCATGACTCTCCGAAAGCAGGGTTAGGCAGGGGTGGTTAGTGTCTTCCTTTATCAGGCTTCCTTTTTATGCGGCATATTTTAATTATGTATAACTTTATATATTTGAGTTGGCTCACTGAGTCTAGCTTGAAACTATTTGAATTACTAGCTAGGATTATTGATGTTTGTTAGAGTCAAGTTGATCATGTGTCTTTCACTTGTATCCAATTAAATACTTAATAAAATTGTTACATTTTCTGTGTGAGCATCCGCTTCTATTTTAATCAACCCATCTTCTTCGCCACCAAATAACGAACAATTAAATCTTGATCTAACATGAAAGGCAACAATACAAGCGGTTTACTGAGCTGAAGTCCTTCCATCACTGAACTCATTCCCGAGTGAATCAACAAGACAACAACCCACCCACCGGTATCTTAAATTGTAATGCCCAAGTTTTACATACAATTCCATGTCCAAGTGCCCGCTCCTCAAACCCACATGGCACCTCAATAACATCTTCATATCCGACGTTGATCAATTAACACCCGGTAAAATGGTAACCCACAAAGCTCTAATCCTAGCACAAACTTAGTTAACAGTCGGGTTTTTTTCTGTTCCAAAGGCAATGTAAACAGCACTTCCTTTCTCATGCTAGATGATGCATAACTTCCATCCTCACCCATTGCTGGTAAAATTAAAGCTCGGTAACATTTACTTTCTTGTCTTCTTTATTAAAGTTTACATGACCTCTGATGATTTAAAAATGACTCAGGTGAACATGGGATTTAAATGAAACCCACTTGGGTAGTGTAAAATGATCCAATATAAGTACGCAACCTTATTGAATGGTAAACCCTTGGTGGGAGATTTTTCAACTTTTTGTAGATTCATTTTGACGAGATTAGTTGAAGTGGTTAAGCTTTGTGGATCGAAGGGAGACGATCTATGTTTCCGGGAGTGGGTATGTGTGAGAATGGAATTAATTATTTCGCTTGATTGTTATTGAATTGATATAAGGTATATATACAAGATTACAACATAATTATAGGAGTAATACAAGGTAAATTTAAACTAATTAAAGTAATCAAAATAAATTAGGAAAAGGATTTATCTCCAATACCCCCGCAAGCGAACTGGTGGTGGCCGAACCCGTAATTTGTCTCGAAAATGTTCAAACAATGGTCTAGGCAATTGTCAGCCACCTGAAGCTTGGTAGGCACAAATTTAGTATGTAACTTCCCCGACAACACAAGCTCTCGAATGAAATGATGATCAAGATCGATATGTTTAGCTCCCTTATGTGCCACCGGATTTTGACTCAAACAAATTGCACTTAAGTTGTCACAGAGTAAAGTTGGGCGTCCAACTGGTAAGGCATTTAAGTCACGTAAAAGGTGAGAAATCCATATGAGTTCGGCAGTTGCATTTGCCATAGCCCGATATTCAGATTCACAGTTGATTGAGAAACGGTAGGTTGTTTTTCGCACTCCAAGACATAAGATTTCTGCCAAAAAATATTGACTTGCCATACATGGAACGTTTCGTTTCAATATAACGAGCCCAACCTGCATCGGAGTATCCAATGAGCATAGATTTGATAGGACACGAAAAATGTAGACCATGAGTGAGAGTGCCTTTAACATATCGCATGATCCGTGTAACCAAGGAAAAGTGTTCATTTGTTGGAGGGTAAAGAAATTGACTTGCTTTATTAACGGTGTAGGAGATATCGGGCCTGGTGATAGTCAAATATTGAAGAGCCCCAACAAAGGATCGATACAAAGTTGAGTTCGTAAAGGGAGTGCCTTGGGTGGAGAAAACATCATTAGTTGCAAGTGGTGTTCCAACAGGTTTGGAGTCAAGAAGACCTGCCCGATTTAAGATATCATGAGCATACTTGCGCTTTGGTTGAGAAACAATCCGTCGGACGTGTAAGATACTTCTAGACCAAGAAAATAACTCAATTTCCCTAGATCTTTGATGGCAAATTTGTGTTTTAATCGATCAATGAAGCGAGTGATGGAGGGCTCATGATTACCGGTGATAATAATGTCATCTACGTATACTAGAAGATATAGAAGACAAGAGTCGCGAGAAAAAATGAATAGAGATGTATCGGCTTGACTATATTTGAATCCTTGTGTGACAAAAAACGAACTTAGCCGTTGAAACCAAGCCCTTGAAGCTTGACGAAGACTATAAAGAGCTTTATTGAGGCGACACACATGATTTGGAAAACGGGAATCAACATGGCCCGGGGGTTGTTCCATGTATACGGTTTCTCGAAAATGACCATTTAAAAATGCGTTTTTCACATCTAACTGATGAAGGTTCCATCGATTTGTAACTGCGAAAGAGAGAACACTACGAGCGGTAGTTGCTTTAACGACTGGACTGAAGGTATGAGAAAAATCAAAGCCGGGAATTTGGGTGAATCCTTGTGCAATAAGTCGTGCTTTATGGCGATCAATGGTGCCATCGGCATGCTATTTGGTTCGAAACACCCACTTAGAACCAACAACATTTGTATAGAATGGGCGCGGAACAAGAGACCAAGTTTGATTATGGTGAAGCGCCTGTATTTCTTCACTCATAGCACGACACCAATGATCATGTTTAGCCGCTGATTTGAAACCTTTAGGTTCTTTGGCGGCAAAGAGTGCATCATGGAGCGGAGTTTGAGAGATAGCAAGAAGGTTAAAGAGATGGCGAGGTTTGACAATACCCATTTTGCTACGAGTATTCATAGGATGTATGGAAGGTGCAGCGGAAGATGGTGATGGTTAGGGAACATTGTAGGGGTGGATGTTATTTGGTGATGGGGGTGGAGTGGGGGCTTAGATGTGTGAACTTGTAGTATGATCATCTTGTAAACAGGAAGAACAAGAACCAGTTGATTGAGGCGTGATGGATGGAGACCCAATAAAGTGAGATGATAATGGTGCATGAGTGGACGGTGCAGTGGGGGGAAGTGGTGTATCTATTAGAGAATAAATTAGAATTAGATTATTATACGCCCCAAAACGTGTTTGGGTACAATAGGGTTTTGGATAGTTAGTCTATATATTACAATTCATGTTCTAATATGGTATCAGTCTTATCTTTTTTTTCTTCTAAAAATACCTCTTCCCACTAATTCCTTTTCCTCCCAAAATCTTGTCAATCAAACTATAACCCTAGCCGTCTATCATTCATTATATTTTTCTTTTTCCCAAACACACTGCAACAATGATAAATGGTCTTAAAAGGAAAATCCTACCACATATCAAATTCTCTTCACAAGCTCGTTGAATAATTCCATACACCCATGGCCTTTGTTTTAAAATTTATTTTATTATTTTCACCCTTTCAAGTTCTTTGCAACCATGCAATTGTTGTTCTTAACTTTTAATACTTTTAAACGATTAATCTTTTAATGTTTCATTTCTTTCATATTTCTGTTTTTTTTTAAATAATTTATTATCCGTCTCTTTTGAATCCTCCAATATCTATTTCTTCATTTCTCAAATTCCGTACTTTAAACAAAACCCTCATTTTTCGTTACTAATTTTCTTTTAGTCGCTTTTATTCCGCTATCGAGTGAAACATGATCGGTAAAATATTATGCTAATACCGAGTGAAACATGATCGGTAAAATATTATGCTGCTACCGAGTGAAACATGATCGGTAAGATATTATGCTGCGTCCGAATGAAACATGATCGGAAAAATATTATACTTTCAATTTCTGATTCCGAGTGAAACATGATCGGTTTCTGGTTCAATTTTCTTCAACATCGTCGTACAACAATAATAAGCAGTTCACAAAAGATTTCGGTTTTTACATTATGAAGACTTCTCTCTTATTGCTATCAAGGCCTCAATAACGTTGCTCCAGTTTGAGTGTTAGGTTTTCCAGGTTTTTCCACCCTCAAACCGAGGGGGCATATTAGAGAATAAATTAGAATTAGATTATTATATGGCCCAAAACGTGTTTGGGTCCATTAGGGTTTTGGATAGTTAGTCTATATAATAATGTCGTGTATTATTTGAGAAACCATAATACAATAATACAATTCATGTTCTAATAGTATCCTCTGAATAAGAGCTCGAAAATAAAGTGAGAAGATTTGTAGTTGTCGTCTTATTGGAGAATGGATACGAGTGTTCATCGAATTTTGCATGGCGAGTAATAAAGACACGAGAGGTGCTAGGATCTAAACATTTGTACCCTTTGTATTAAGTACAATAGCCAATGAAAATACATACGATGCTTCGTTATAACATCCAGGTTCTCGGAATTTAGAATATTTCGTAAGTATTTATTTATTTATTTATGATAAATATGTTTTATATTTATGTTTATTTTAGAAGTTTTAAATATAAAGGACTAGAATGGTAAGAAAAATAGTTAACTTTGGTTAGAAAGGATTTAAATAGTTAACAATGTTAGTAATTATGTAAATTAAGCAAAATTTGTAAAGTTGAGGGACTAAAGAGTAATTTCGAAAAAGGAGTATGAGTAGGATCATGAGGTGTCAAGTGCAGATTTTTAGTGTGTTTTTGTGTGTGTGTTCTTGAGAGCAAACAAGGAGAATTGCAAATTTCTCATATTGAAGTTATTGTAGTGAAATTCCTAAAGGGCAAGAGTAGGAGATAAAGAAAACATAGCTTAAGAGTTATTTGGAGAAAAGAAGGTAAGTTTATACCCTTGTTATTAAGTGATGAATTTGAGTTTGTATTATGTGTTATAATCTTATTTAGATGTTTAATTGAAGAGTAGAAATGCTTAATTGGTAAAATTAGGTTTTTAATAATTTAGGGATAATCATGAAAATTGAAGAAAATTGTTAAATTGAGATTTTGTTATATGTTAATTTAATGTTAGAATCATATGTTTTAGTTTTATGAATGAGATGGAATATGATGTTGTGATTTTCTCATTGACGTTGCCAAACGGGTCAAAAGACCCAAAGAGTGGCAGATGGGTAGAAATGGCCAAACAAGTTGAGATTAAGATTTTTATTTAGAAAGATGTGTAATGAAGTTTTTATTTATGTTTTTATATTGAGTTATTGAAAGATTAGTTGTGTTGGTTTTATAAACTCGGATTCGAAAGATAAAGGAAAAGGGAAAGAGACGAGAGGGTAGTGAACGTACTTTCGACATTAAGGTGAGTATACGAAGCTCATTTTCATATTGTTATATGTTTATAATTGTGTATTGACATTTTTGAGGGTTGTCAAGTATATTATCTCGTAATATTAGTAATTGTTAGCGGAAATAGGAACTAGAAGTGTCGTAAACTAACGTATAAGTGCAGGAAATCATTGAAGACGAAAATCAGCCAGGCCAAGGACCAGATGTGCCGCATCTGAGCCCTGATGCGTCGCATCTGGCACTCAGTGGCCTTGGTTGATTTTCAAGGATCCAAATGCGCCGCATCTGAGCCCTGATGCGCCGCATTTGTCACCAGTTAGTGCCTAGACCAGTTTTTAGTGAATTTTTAAAGTAGTTTAAGTATGGTAATGATATCCTAACCCATTATTAAGTTAAAGATGAATAGAGAAGACATTTATATGACGGAAAGAAGTAGAATCGACTTTCATTAGTCGGGAAAAGGTAGAATTAACTTTATATATACCACGAGGGTATGTGATTGATTTTAATAGTCGGAAAGAAGTAAGAACCAACTCTATGTAGTTGGAAGGGGAGAATGATAAGACTTTAAATAGTCTTAGAGATTTCTTAATATATATGACCAAGTATATTCACTAGCCCAACGCTAATGCATTTTGTTGATGTTATATTTGTAGGTAAAAAGGATCTTTAAATCGCAAGGCAAGCATGTAAAGAAGGGATGGGGACCTTGAAAGGAAATTAAATCTTTTGTAAAGAGCTTCCGCTCAAAACGTTAAGAAATGTTATTTTTGTTAACGTAAAACAATAACTTTTTATTTCATGTAAGATATGTGAAGAATGTAGTAAATCGTTGATGTTGTAGAAGTTTATTTATAAAAAAAAAAAAAAAAAAAATTGTTTAATCCTAGTGTTACAAGTTGGTATCAGAGCCAGGTTATTTGAAGGAGGAAGTAGTGGGAAGAAAGCCGAAGAAACTAAAGGCCGAAGTCGTGCCTTTCAAATCACATCCGTAGAAGCAAAAGAATCGACTGATGTCGTTTCAGGTATTTTTATTGTAAACTCTCAACCTGCTTAGTAGTGAATGTCCTAATCCGATAAGGATTTGCTACTATTGTAAAGACCCGGGACATCTTAAAAACGAGTGCCCAAAATTGCCGCAAAATCAGAAGCTGTTGATGGGACCGAAAGCTCCTTTGTTACTTGAAGGATGAAGTAGTGGGAAGAAAGCCGAAGAAACTAAAGGCCGAAGTCGTGCCTTTAAAATCACATCCGTAGAAGCAAAAGAATCGACTGATGTCGTTTCAGGTATTTTTATTGTAAACTCTCAACCTGCTTATGTGTTGTTTGATTCGGGAGCAAATAGATCTTTTGTATCAAGTAAGTTTTGTAAGAAGTTTTCTAAGCCCCTTAGTAAGCTAGAATATCCTTTAGAAGTAGAAGTGGCGGATAATAGAATTGTTCTTGTGTCAGATGTTTATCATAATAATCAATTAGAAATAGAGTCAACAAAATTTACGATAGACTTGATTCCAATGGTGATGGGAGAGTTTGATGTTGTAATTGGTATGGATTGGCTAGAGAAGAATAATGCTATCATTTTATGTAAGATCAAATTATTAAAGTCACTGATTTAGAAGGAAAAGAAGTTATCATTTATGGGGAGAAAAAGAGTGGCGAAATTTCAGTTTTTTCTTTGATGAAAGCAAGAAGGTATATGTCCCGAGGTTGTCAAGCATACCTTGCATATGTGATAGATAAAAAGAAGGATAAGAAAGATTTAAAAGAAGTAGATGTGGTAAATGAATATGTAGATGTATTTCTTGAAGATCTTCCGGGTTTACCACCGGAAATGGAAGTAGAGTTTAGAATAGAATTGATTCCCGGTGCTGCACCTGTAGCAAAGGCTCCATATAGGTTAGCTCCAGCCGAAATGAACGAATTAATGAGTCAGTTACAGGAATTATTAGATAAGGGTTTTATTAGTCCCAGCTCTTCTCCTTGGGGTGCACCGATTTTATTTGTAAAAACGAAAGATGGTAGTATGCGTATGTGTATAGATTATCAAGAACTCAACAAGTTGACAGTCAAGAATAGATACCCGTTACCAAGAATAGATGATTTATTCGCCTTTTCAAAGATAGATTTAAGGTCGGGTTACCATCAGTTGAAGGTAAAAGAGGAAGATGTACCGAAAACAGTTTTTCGCACTAGGTATGGTCACTATGAATTCTTGGTTATGCCTTTTGGTCTAACAAATGCACCTGCAGCTTTTATAGATTTAATGAATAGAGTTTGTAAGCCAATGTTAGATAGATCTGTTATAGTATTTATTGATGACATTCTAATATATTCAAAAAGTAAAGAAGAGCATGCGGATCATTTGCGACAGTTGTTGGAAATTCTTAGGCAAGAAAGATTATATGCAAAATTTTCTAAATGTGAGTTTAAGTTAGAAGAAGTTCAATTTCTGGGTCATGTAGTAAATGCAGAAGGTATAAAAGTAGATCCGGCGAAAATTGAAGCAATTATCAATTGGAATTCTCCAAAAAATGTGAAGGAAATTCGTAGTTTTCTTGGTCTTGCGGGGTATTATCGAAGATGTATTCAAGATTTTTCTAAAATAGCTTCAAGTTTAACCGAATTAACTAGAAAGAATAAGAAGTTTGAATGGAAAGAAAAACAAGAAGAAGCCTTCCAGATTTTGAAGAAGAAACTAAGTGAAGCACCGGTATTAGTTTTGCCGGATGGAACGAAAGATTTGGTTGTCTATAGTGATGCTTCTTATACCGGCCTAGGGTGTGTTTTGATGCAACATGGAAAAGTTATTGCTTATGCTTCGAGACAGTTGAAAGAAAATGAAAAGAAGTATCCGGTGCGAGATCTGGAGTTAGCGGCGGTTGTGTTTGCTTTAAAGATATGGAGGCATTATCTCTATGGTGAAAGATGTACGATTTATACGGATCACAAAAGTTTGCAATATTTCTTTACAAAATGATCTTAGTATGAGACAACGTAGATGGTTAGATTTGGTGAAGGATTATGATTGTGACATTCGTTACCATCCCGGAAAAGCGAATGTTGTTGCGGAAGCGTTAAGTAGAAAGAGTTCACAACCGGTAATGAAACTTCACTCTTTAGCTTTAATTATTAATGCAAATTTCTTTGATTCGGTTAAAGTGGCTCAATCAGAAGCAATTAAGGAAAATTGGAAAAGAGAAAAAATTGCGGGTCAAGTGCAAAATTTGACGAATGATAGCCGAGGTTTAAAGACTAGATTTGGAAGAATTTGGATTCCTAATACGTCGGATTGTAAGAAGATTTTATTAGATGGAGCTCACAAGTCAAAATATTCTATTCATCCCGGTAGTACAAAAATGTCTAGAGATATTAAAGAAGACTATTGGTGGCCGGGTATGAAAAGAGATATAGTGAAATATGTAGAAAAATGTTTAACGTGTTTGCAAGTTAAAGCGGAGCACCAAAAGCCTTATGGAAAGATGCAACCGTTGGAAATACCGGTTTGGAAATGGGAAAATATCACCATGGATTTAGTGACGAAATTACCAAAGTCTAGAAGAAAGAATGACGTTATTTGGGTGATTGTAGATAGATTAACTAAGAGTGCTCATTTCTTACCAATTAAGGAAGCTATTTCTTCGGAGAAGATGGCGGAAATGTTTTTGAAAGAAATTGTAGTAAGGCATGGAGTTCCGATTTCGATAGTATCGGATAGGGATACACGCTTTACTTCTCAATTTTGGAGGGGTTTTCAAGAATAATTAGGGGTGAAACTTAATATTAGCACGGCTTATCACCCTCAAACCGACGGGCAAAGTGAAAGAACTAATCAAACATTGGTTGATTTACTTCGTGCATGTGTAATAGACTTTGGGGGTAATTGGGATGATCATTTACCATTAGTAGAATTTTCTTACAACAATAGCTATCAAGCAAGTATAGATTGTGTTACACTATGTTGTATGGAAGAAAGTGTAGAACACCTATATGTTGGGGGTGAAAATGGGCAACGAGAATTGGGAGGAGAAAGAAATTGTACAAATTACAACGAAAAGATAGATCAAATTAGGGAAAGACTCAAATAGCTCAAGATCGACAAAAGAGTTATGCCGATAGAAGACGAAGCCCGATAGAATTGAAGTTGGTACCATGGAAAGGAGTAATTCGATTTAGAAGAGAGTAAAATTAAGCCCAAGGTTTATTGGACCATTTAAGATTTTGGAAAGAATCGGGAAAGTTGCTTACCGATTAGAATTGCCCGAAATTTTAAGTAAGATTCATCCTACGTTCCATGTATCAAACCTAAGGAAGTGTCTTGCGGATGAAACATCTTTTGTTCCGCTAGATGATATAGAAATTGATGAAAAATTGAACTATGTTGAAGAGCCGATAGCTATTCTCGATCGGAAAGTAAAACAACTTAGAAATAAGCAAATCAATGTGGTTAAGGTTCAATGGAAGCATAGAAGAGGATCGGATTTCACTTGGGAGCCGGAAATGTTGGATTAAAATAAGATTGATTCATGTTTATCATATACCTCCTGATGATCCGGGCATGTTATTGAATAGGTTTGCCATTGATGATTCCCAAATTGAGATGATCGTGTTAGGATGGAGAATTAGAGAGAAACACTTTGGGATTAAGATGGTACCAACCCAAACAAGGGTTTATAATGGTCCTTTTATAGATACTCAAGTTAGGAGTATTTATTATTTAGTCCCTGGTGTTTAATAAGTGTTTATT
>CAJVGC010000001.1:51651235-51685687 GCA_910822075.1 Senecio squalidus | reverse complement strand
ACTTCTTTGCAATACTCTTTACATTGGTAGGACCAAAGAGATCCATGTGTAGTAAATGTAAAGGTGTGGTGTTAGAGTTGATCTCCTTTGTCTTGTGGGAAGTTTTTATGTTGTTTCCCTTCAAGCATGCTAAGCAGTTATCTTCAAGGTTGAACTGCTTGTTTGGGAGACCTCTAACCAAACTAGATTTAACTAGTTTATTGATGTTCTTTAGGTTCATGTGGCACATCCTCCTATGCCAGATAGTAGATTCATCTAAAGTAGCTTTTGAGAGAAAGCATGCTTCAGGTGAATTTATTTGAACCTTTGACATGTCTAAGCAGTAGACATTGTCTCTCCTTGATGTTCTGAGTAGAATCATACTTTCATCAATGACATACCCAGGCTTCATTATAATGCATTCAGTAGCAGTGAAGATTGGTGTGTGTTTCTCATCACAGACTTGAGAGACACTCAAAAGATTATATTGAAGCTGTTGCACATAGTACACGTCCTTGAAGTGTAGTGTACCATTGCTGATTGTCCCTTTCCCAGTAATCTTTCCTCCTTTTGGATTGCCTCCAAAAGCAACATATCCACCGTTGAACTTTTCAAAGTCTTGAAGGCATGACATGTTGCCCGTCATGTGCCTGGAACAGCCACTATCTACATGCCAACTGTTCTCACTTTCTTTTGTTGGCTGAACCTGCACATAAACGATAGAGATTAGTTTCTGGTGGGAACCCAAGCCAAAGTTGACTTGGGTTTGCCCATTTCATCAAAGTAACTCACCTTCCTTTGTACTAGTTTTGAAAAATCAGTGGGGATAGGTGGTTGAGTTACTTGAACTTTTGGTTGCCACATTTGTTTGAAAGATTTTTCTTTTTGAACAATCTTAGTGTTAACAACGTTTGATTTAACAGTTGGAATAGATACTGGTTTGACATTCCGTAGTTTCTTATTGTTAATGGGAGTCTTAGTAACACGGGTACTTTTGACAGTATTAACACGAGCAGGATTCATACGGTTAGTTTTCACAGTATTAATACGAGCAGTATTAACACGCTTGCTTTTGGCCGTATTAACCTTAGCCGTAGAAACAAAGGTTTGTCTAGCAGTATTAACTCTATTCCTTTTGTTGGAAATTGTGTTTCTTTTGTTGACACCTTGATTTTCTGAAAAGACTTGTTTGACAAAGTTATTGTTATGGACAACCCGTCCTTTGTATCCCACCCCATTATGTGGTTTTTGAATCACTTGCATTTGATTTTGAGGATTGTGATAGCATATTTTTGCATAGTGATTCAGTTTACCACAAATAAAACATCCTTTTCTTAAGTTTTTAACAGTTTGTCCCTTTTGAGTTTTGACTTGATTCATGTTGCGTTGGTTTCCTCTTTTGCCTATGTGATTCCAAGTCTTTTCTTTTTCCTTAGGAACTTTGTTGGACTTTGGTTGTGATGATGTTTTAATCTTGGTAATGGGTTTAGGACATGGCATAGACACTAGACTTTGTGTAGAAGGTAGGGTTATTCCCTCTATTGTGAGTAAGTGATTTTCCAGTGGAATATCTTTATTTTTCACAACATGTACTTTGCTTTCTTCAACTAAGTCCTCAATTAGAACTTCATCATAGTTGATTGGATCAACATTGAATGATTCTTTTGGAGGTGTCTGAGAGATGGGGATCCTAGGCTCATCTAAAGATGGTGGGATGTAGTTTTGGTTAAATGGAGGAGCAACTTCTTTGTAACCTAAACCAGCTTTGACCTTGCTATGTATTTGTTTTTGACATAGGTCATTCACTGATTTTGAAGCAAACTCTAATTTTCCTACATCTAACTCAACTTTATCATGTTCTTGTTCTAGTAGTTTGATCTTGTCCCTAGCCACCTTGAGTTTAAGAAGTAGATCCTCTTTTCGCCATTCGATTAAATTTATCTTTTCTTGATAACTTTGTTCATTAACTTTGTGTGATTTTATCTGACTTTCTAAGTTATCAATTACTCTATGTGCTGATTGTCTTTGTTCTTCTAATGTCTTGATTGAATCACTCATCAATTGATTGTGATTTTTGTATTTAACAATTATAGCTTTACATTCAGAAGTACAAAGTTTGGAATTTACCTCAGCCATAAGCGATGGAGTTTCTGGAGTTGGTGAGTCAATAGCCATGAGAGCATCCTCGTGTGGTGCTCCTTGATCATCTTCATTCCAGTCATATCCCAGTATGTTGTTTTCGATTTCAGGAATTCCAATATCAGTATAAGATAGCTCCGTAGCATATAAGTCATCCGTAGCAACTAGATCTCCAAGAATGTCCGTATCATCCATTACTACGGCTATGCATGCATGGTGAACAGTAGCAGTAGTTTCTACGTGATTTTGTTCTTCAGAGATTAGTGCTCTATTCTGGCTTGTTTATTCAGCCAAGTCACTCCAATCATATCCAAAGATGTCCTGCGACATAAGTGCACTCTGATTTGTGTCTTGAGTGGTTCGTGGATTGTTGGTTCTTGACTTATTTGGACAGTCTCTAGCAAAGTGACCTAATTCACTGCATTCATAGCACTTAACCTTGCTTTTGTCGAAGGTAATTCGTTCATTGTTTCGTGGATTGAATCTCCTTCCTGTCCTATTCAAGAATCTTCTTGCTCGTAGTGCCAGCATAGCAGATTGCCACTTTAGGTCGATTTCATCACAATCATCCTGATGCATCTGTTTTACCTCTTCACCTGTGAGATTAGAACACTTACAAATAAAAGCTTCGAATGAAATCTCTTCGCTGATTTCATGTTTTGGTCCTACAGATGTTGTGGCAAGTGCAGTATTGCCATTGGTAATACTAGGATTGTTATTGGCAACCTTTTCTGCTTCGACTTCTGCTTCAAAGACTCTTAGATCGTTGTAAAGATCATCTAGTTCAAGTGCTTCTAGGGTGTCTCCTTGTCTGTAGGAAACTGTGTAAATAATCCATTCCTTCCCTAGAGCGCGGATGAACTTTCTGTTTAGATCATCTTTATCATACTTGATTCCTGCGCTGATCATCTCTCCGGTGAGCTTTCTGTAACGATCAAACGTCTGAGTCATTCGTTCGCCAGGCAGTGAGTTGAAGTTTTCATACTCCTGTTTGAGAAGAGCTTTCTTGTTCTTCTTGGTATTCTTTGTTCCGCTGAATCTCTTCTCCAAAGCTTCCCATAGCGATTTTGCATCTTCATATTCTTCGAATTGCGATTGATATTCGTTGGGGATTGCAATTAGAAGAATACTGAGGGCCTTGATCTCAGTTTGTTTTTCTCTTCGTTCAAGATCAGTCACCGGTGCACGAGCAGCCATTCCTGGTTCTCCATCAGCTCCATTGGCGGTAAGACGTTTGTTACCGTTGATGATTACATCCCATACTGTGTAATCAGACAGTAGGATGTGTTGCTTGATTCGTAGCTTCCATAAGTCGAATTCGTTGCTGTTTAGAATGGGAACTTTGCCAATTGCAACTTCAGTCATGATGGTTGTATTGATTCTTGCTTATGAGGATTATGAACTCGTTGATCAATGGATCTAAAGCACCTCCTGTGCTCTGATACCACTTGTGAGGATCGTATTAGTTTATGTAAACTAATAAGTTTGCCTTCGTTAAGATCGTGATCTATTGAAGAAGTTCAGCAGCGGATGAACACTTCAATATTACGAGTTATCGAACAATGAATAATGAATAATGAATAAACAATAATATTGCCGAATTATAAGCCTCAATTGTATTAATCAATGAATACTAATACAACGTGTTTTCTATAATACAAGGATCTATCTATATATAGACCTTGAGGCCGACCTAGATAAACTAGGAAATCTCATCTATCCTTATCTAAACACGAAATAAGGAAACTCTATCTACAAAAGGAAACATAATCTAATTATAACTCTATAACTTAGATTATACTTGCAAGGCAAGATTTGTCTTCCGTGTCTTGACTTGACTTCTTCCGTATCTTGACTTTTCCCGTAGTAACTTGTAATCAATATCAATATCGCCGTAGTAACTGTCTAGCCGTAGTAACTTGTTGAACAGCCGTACTAACTTGTCTTCCGTAGTAACTATTAATATCTTCCGTATTAATTGTTTGAGTTACTATTTTCGTCTGTTAAGTGAGTTGTTCATGGTTAAACTATTTTAGCTAAGTTATAACCCAACATTTTCTATATCGAAAACACCCTTCAATTATTCGGTTAACTCATTCTTAAAAAAATTCAACCAACTAAAATTTCCTCCAATTTTGATTCAACTAATGAATGATTCTTTCTCTCTTATTCTCTAGCGTCTTCTGCTAAAAAAATAAAAAAAAATAGATATTAATTCATTGTGGCAACGGATCCAAATTAACCATATAGGCTCTTTGACATTTGATCCAACTGGTGTGGCGATCCCATTATTTCTTATGTAATCTCGATGTTCATCTTTTATAATTACTAGGTTACATTGTTTGAAAATTTGAACAAAATTAGCGTGAGTTCCTAAACGATGTACATTGAAACTACAGTTAACATCATGAGTCACGTGTCAAAATGTCAAGAATGATCTGGATCACGTGCCATGGGAAAATAGTTTATTCATTTTCACTAATTATCACTACAAGAATATGAGCTTTTTCAGATGACGAATTTGTAGTCGACCGCATGTTGTTATTATGGTAATCAATATTTGGTAAATGACTTGATGATCTCTTCATTAGAATGAACACATACATATATACAATACATAATGGGCTTAGGCCATGGGCTATACTACGTAGTCTAATATGCCCCCGCAGATTGAGCGGGAGAAGCACGAACGCTCAAGCTGGAGCGAAAATCCGAAAACAGCGGAAATGGCAAGCCTTTGGTGAAGATATCGGCATATTGGTAGCGAGAAGGAACATGAAGAACTCGAACATGACCAGCGGCAACTTTATCACGAACAAAATGAATATCAATCTCTATGTGTTTTGTCCGTTGATGCTGCACGGGATTGACAGACATAAATACGGCAGAAGTGAGCGGATTATGAAGCTTAAGAAAAAGATTCCGCAACCAGGCTGTTTCAGCAACAGCATTTGCAACCCCTCGGTATTCTGCCTCGGCACTGGATCTAGAGACAGTATGCTGGCGCTTAGAAGACCAGGACAAAAGATTAGATCCCAAAAACACGCAATAACCAGAAGTAGAACGGCGGGAGTCTGGACAACCTCCCCAATCGGCATCAGAGTAAGCGGTAAGCTGGGTAGTGGGAGACGAATATAATTGTAAGCCTAGAGACATAGTACCACAAATATAGCGGAGAATACGCTTGGGTGCCTAAAGGTGTGGCTCTCTCGGATCATGCATAAATAAACAAACCTGCTGCACTGCATAAGAAATATCAGGGCGAGTAAAAGTAAGATACTGCAATGCCCCCGCAAGACTACGGTATAAGGTGGGATCGGAGACAGGAGGGCCACTGGAGCTAAGCTTTGTATCAGTGTCCACAGGAGTCCGACACGGGTTACAGGCCAACATGTTAGCCCGTTCCAAAATATCATGGGCATATTTATGCTGAGAAAGAAACATGCCATTAGCAGACCGAGTAACCGAAATCCCCAAAAAATAACTCAAAGATCCGAGATCGGTCATAGCAAATTCAATACTGAGGTCACGAATAATGCGTTGTAGAAAAGCGGTAGAAGAAGCGGTGAGAATAATGTCATCGACATATAAGAGTAAGTAGGTTGTCTCGGTACCGCGTCGAAAAATAAACAGAGAGGGATCGGTTTTACTATAATGAAAACCGATGCGAGCCGCATATGTGGCAAACCGTTGAAACCAAGCTCTGGGTGCCTGCTTAAGACCATATAAAGATTTCTGTAACCGACAAACATACCCGGGATATCGCGGATCAGTGAACCCTGGAGGCTGATGCATAAATACTGTCTCATCGAGATTCCTGTGAAGAAAGGCATTCTTCACATCGAGCTGATGGATCGGCCAAGAACGTGAAAGGGCAAGGCTGAGGACAGTGCGGATGGTACCTGGTTTAACCACTGGACTGAAAGTTTCATCACAATCAATCCCCTGCTGCTGACTACGACCGTTTGCCACAAGGCGAGATTTATAACGACTGATACTGCCATCTGCATTAAATTTAAGCTTAAAGAGCCTCATGCAAGTAATAATGTTAGCATTTAAAGGTCGGGGAACAAGAATCCAAGTATTATTTTTAATAAGAGCCCTATACTCATCTATCATAGAATCGTGCCATTGAGGGTCTTTAAGGGCGTCGAGGTGAGATCGGGGAACAGGGGGTGAGATGTTGTGTGAAGATTGAGGCGATGTTTTGTTTTATGGATTCCGTGTTTGGAGCGTGTCATCATGTGGTGCGTAGGAGGGGGAGGGGTTAGAGGTGGCGGATTAGGTGGCGAAGGTAGGGGCGGTGTGACAGCTGGCGACGGGTGTGGATCGGGAGTGGGTGTAGGCGAGGGTGATGTGGCGTCGGGTGTATTTAGAGGAGCGGGTGAGGGAGGTGGGAGAGCAGGTTGGAGTAGTTTAGAAAGGGAGTCGTCATAAGGTGTATCGAGTAAATCATAGGAGGTGGTGGGTGGTGGTTTTGTGACTTTAGTAAATGGAAAAGTGGATTCATCAAAGGTAACGTTACGAGAAATAATGATTTTGCGGGTAACCAAGTCAAGACAGCGATAACCTCGATGGTCGGGTGGGTACCCTAGGAAGAAACATGGAGTGGAGCGAGGTTGGAGCTTGTGAGTGGTGTGAAGATGGGGGTAGCATAGACAACCGAACACACGTAGGAGAGAGTAAGAGGGGGGTTTGTTAAAAAGTTTGGTAAAGGGAATGTCATTTTGAATTGCGGTGGAGGGCAAGATATTTAAAAGATGAGTGGCCATGAGAAGGGCTTCGACCCAATAGATAGGAGGGAGTTTGGCCTGAAACAAGAGAGTCCGAATAAGATTATTGATTGTGCGAAGCATTCGTTCGGATTTCCCGTTTTGCTGGGAGGTTTTGGGACAAGAGAAACGAAGGAGAATGCCATTATTTTGAAACAATGAATGCATGGAATTATTGTCAAATTCACCACCATGATCGCATTGAAAGGCCTTGATTTCACAATTAAATTGGGTTTTAACGTAAGCACGAAAATGTAAAAACTTGGTAAAACAATCACTTTTATGACGTAACGGATATACCCATACAAAATGTGAAAAATGGTCCAAAAAAATAACGTAATATTTTATTCCACTCACACTCGGAATAGGGGAAGTCCATATGTCCGAGTGGATAATATCAAACGATGAAGCAACAATAGAAGATGAACTAGAAAATGGGAGCTTAACATGTTTCCCAAGTTGACACGCATTACATAAATGAAGAGTTTTGCTTTTATTAAACAAAATAGAACCATTAGAACTAAGGAGTGGTAAAGCATCCTCCCTGGGGTGCCCAAGACGTTGATGCCACGTGTCTTGACTGGTTGATAAAAGTGCATACGGGATAGATGGTGTGGTGAAATTGGTGGGGTACAAATCGCCATGACTGTCACATCGAAGTATTGGGTTTTGGGTCCGACGGTCCTTCACAAGAAAACCAAATTCATCAAATTCAATACTACATTGATTATCGCGGGCAAGTTGTTTAACAGAAATGAGATTTTTAATTATTTTTGGGGTGACAAGGACATTTTTAAGATGCAAAGGGCGATGAGGTGTAGGTAAAATACTATGGCCAGTGTTGGTGACGGGTATGGAAGTACCGTCACCAACAAATATAGATGGTATAGTGCTCGTATTAAAAATAGTACGAAGATTACCTGCGTCCGACGTTAAATGCGAGGTGGCACCCGTGTCCATGTACCACTCAGAAGCTCCTTTATCGTTCAAAGATAAGTTAGTGAAAGCTTGAGGGAGAGTAGTTCACTGGTTCGGAGCAGAGGCGTGGACAGGAAACTCCCCCGAAGAATTGGCAGCAATAGCAAATTGTGAAGCATAATGGGCCTGAGGTCTATAAGCTGTTGGGCCGGGCGGAGCTGGGTATGGGGCGGGTGATCAAAACCCGGGTGGGGCAGTGGTTGGGTGGTAGGATCCGAGACCCGACGGGGCGGGCGATCCAAACCCGGTTGGGTATCCGGCAGCAAATGGAGCAGATGGGAACTGGGCCATGTTGTAGGTAGACTGCTGGGCCATGTGTGGGAACTGGGCTGGGGCTGTAAATGGTTGCTGTTGGGCCTGTCCAGAAGCAAAGGAATGGTGATGCTGATTGTTTGAAAATCTTGAACGACCGTCATTATTATTTCGACGAGGTGGAGACGAATCTATTATCGCATGAACAAACCGGCACTTGGGACCATATTGACAATATCCTCGCTGAAAATTTCTGCATAAATGTTGAACATTAGTATTAGTGTTGCAAGGAGAAGTGTTACCTCGAGCGAAAAAAACCGTATTCGATGTAGAGGAGTCCTTGGCAGTGGGTATATTAGGAGCGCGGTTTAGACGCGTTTCTTCCATCTCGAGCATGGCTCTTGTGTCAAGGAACGAAGGAAGCGGTTTGCTGAGTCTGATGAAGGTCGCCACGTTGTCAAACTTACCACGAAGTTCGTTAATGGTGTGCATGACGAGAGTACGTTCGTCGATTGGTTGATCAATGTTTTCAAGGAGGTCGAAAATGACCTTGAGTTTGTGACAATAATCTGCCACCGAAAGATCTCCGATAGTAATGTTACGAATGTCATCGTTCAACTGCATGGCTCGGGCGTCTTTGTTGCATTGAAACATGTCGTCTAACGCTTTCCATAGTTGTTGGGCAGTCTCGCTTTTCTTCATAACCATTTGAAGTAACGGTTTGCTAATCGTGTTGTATATCCACATCTTCACCAAGTTATCGCGTTTACGCCAGCTTTTATCTTCTGGGCCTTTAGATACAATGGAACCGTCGAGGAAGCCGTCTACTTCCCAAGTGATACAGTGCATCTCAAACATCCTTTTCCATTGAGTGTAGTCTAGTTCGTCCATATCGAGAGTCACCGGGATGTATGCCTTGATGTTGGTAATGTTAAACGCCTTATCAGATTCGGAAACGGAACTCGCGCCATCGCCGGACATGTTGGCAGCTGCTGTGATTAAAAGAAAAGAAAGAAAGTGGCGGCTGGCAATTGAAAGCAAATTGGAGGCTGTGATATATTGTTGGAAGCAAGCAAGCAAGCGGCTAAAGCAAATGGCAAAGTGTTTGTGGCGGCATAAACCTAAAGAAAAACGGAGCAACGTGTTTTTTTTTTGATAAGGAAAGTAGGTTTGTTGGAGAGATTTTAGGAAAGCCTCATTAAGGCTCTGATACCATATTATGGTAATCAGTATTTGGTAAATGACTTGATGATCTCTTCATTAGAATGAACACATACATATATACAACACATAATGGGCTTAGGCCATGGGCTATACTACGTAGTCTAATAGTTGTCGCCAAAAGGACAAAATAGTGCTTTCTTTGACTTTATGTTAGTCAACATTTCGATAGACAAAAATTCATATAGTTGTTGGGGAAAAATGATTCATATAAAAAAAGAAAAATAATTAATGACTGTTTTAATAAAATATTATTAAAAATCTATAATTAATTTAATTGAAAGCATAAATTTCATAAGTTAAAAAATAAAAAATATTTAATAAATTTGTGGCAACGACATGTCATTGGGAAAAGTCATTTTAATAAAATATTGAGTTAATTACATAAATTGTCCTTATGGTTTATCCAAAATTACGGATTTCATCCCTAAGTTTAAAACGTTGCATAAATCGTCTAATTCTGAAAACTAATTACGCTTTTCGTCCCTAAAATGATGTCCGTTAAAATTTCCGGTTAAAATTTTCGTTAGTTAATTACACATTTCGTCCCTAAAATGGACGTCCGTTAGAAATTAGGGACGAAAAGCGTGACTAGTTTCCAAAAGTGGACGATTTATGCAACGTTTTAAACTTAGGGGCGAAATCCGTAATTTTGAGTAAACCTTAAGGACGATTTATGTAATTAACTCTAAAATATTATTAAAGTATATTATTTATTATTTAAAGTATAATTACTTTAATTAAAAATATTAAATATAATAAAACATAAAATATCATATTATTGAATTAATTATTATAATATAAAATTTAATTATCATTTAAAAAAGTAGTATATTTAATAAAGAATAGTATTACATAATTAATAATTATAATAAAAAAAAATTAAATATCATTTAAAAAAATAGATAAAATTTTATCAATAAATTGATATATATATATATATATATATATATATATATATATATATATATATATATATAATTAATAATTAAAATTAATAATATTTACAAATATATATATTTAATAATAAATTATATAATATATTTTTAAAGTTAAACATTATTTAACAATAAATATAATGAATAATAAATTCGTAGATAAAGTTGTATATTATTACTCACTGTAACTTGAAAGTTAGCATTTCGCAGTGAATATTATTTCACAATAAAGTTGAATATTATATCGCAATATCGTCGTGAAAAAAATAAAGCGATTTCTATTAACAATGAGTTATCGATCATTTATTTCATCACCGTGTGAAGTTTTATCAGTGCGTGTTATATAAAATCAACAATATGAATCATTGCATCTCGAGTGTCTGACAATTGACAATGATATCAATTAATCGATTAAGCAGTACTATTGACACATATTAATTAATCGATCATTTTCATTTCAACGTTCAATGACAAATGATCATTATATCCCCGTATATCCTGGACGGTTCGATTACACTATGAATCATATCGATCATTATAGTTCAACAAAAAATGTGTAATCAGTCGTTATCTGTGACAATCCGTCTTTTTGAGGTATATTTCATTTATTGATTAATACTCCTTTTATTCGAAATGATTTGGACCCTTGCATTTCGCTTTATTTGTACTCACGTTTTATGTATTTGAGTCGAGTTTATGTGTTTTAGTTACTTTGTCTCTCGAGACGGAAGCTTTAGAATCACCTAAGTGCCTAATAGTACTCGCGTTATTTAAGTAGTGTGTTTACGCCATGAACGTCGGTTAAGAAAATCATATTTCGAAAATTCATTACAAAGTTAGTCCTCTAACTTATTCTATTTCAAAGTTAGTCCTTTAACGGAGAACTAACGGAATCTGTTACTAATTTGGTCCTTTTAACGAAGATTTAACGGAAACTGTTAGAAATTGGCCGGAGTGCGCCGTCCTAACCATTTAGGACGACGTCCTAAAGGGAAAATGGGCGCGCTGCGCCGTTGTGACCCCAAAGACGCCGCACACCCTCCATTTTCAGCTAATTTCCAAATCGACTTTTGGGTCAAATTTCTTAAATTTTTATCAACTTTAACCACGTGAGAATCTCTGCAAATTACCCCATTTGGGTGTGATAGGTGAGTTTGTGGATCTTGAGAAGGTTTACATTCTCTATGTTTCCAAAAATCAATTTTAAACTTCAAATACTTTTGTATACTTTTCTTTCATTCTCACTTCACCTAAACACTTGTTTTCTCTCAACCATTTCCAGAGAAATAAGACCTTTATACACTCTATTTGAAGTGAGAATCCAAGTGATCAAGTTAGAGAAATTATCTCTTGCAAACACCCTTTGATTCTACACATTTCGGTAACTAACTCTTCACTAAATTCCTTCCTTTTTCTACTCTTTCTCTCCATTTGGCTTAAGATGTCTAACTCATAACTTTGTTCCTTTGTTTTACCAAGCTTTTACACCCGTTGGTACCCTTGAAGTGGTGGAGTTTCGGTGACTTTCCTTAGAAAAACGTTATGGAAATTTTGGTAAGAAAACTATACAAACTTCCTTCTATATCTTTTTCCATTTGGAAACTTCTAACACATTTTTGTTCATATGTGAAATAGAAGCTCTCTTATTCTCACACTTTGCCTTAGAAAGTTGGTTACCATCTCGGAGGAAACTTCCACTTTTAGTTTTGGTAAGTAACTTCTCCGAAAATCACTTTAGCCTTCTTTCATTTTAAGAACCTTTGTTAATGGTGGACATTTTTGTGTTATGGAGCTTATTACCTCCTCCACCACCACCATCAAAGTCTCTCTCTCCGAATCCTTGCAAGTCTCAAGTATTTACTCTTCTTGCGGGTGAATTCGGTAAAATCGCTATAAACTCTTAGCTACTTCATTTCAATTTATCTATTTCGGTTGAGCCTTGTAAAATTGGTTAGGTTAATATATTAGACCAACACCTTTATTTCTTGAAAGTTTGGACTTAAAATGTGTAAAATATGTTAAGATGTGAAATAAACCGAATTTAACGTATTTCCTATAATAATATGTAAAAACTACACACATAAATATATATGACACTTGGTAAATACTATTTGAACCTAAAATAACATTTGGTCAGTTTACACTTTTACTCTAAAACGTCAAACGAACCTGTTCTCGGCTAAAACGCGAAATTTCTCAAACTGAAGAAGGGCTGTGCGTCGTTCCCTTGGCCAGGACGACGCAGCAAGCCCAAAATCTTGTTTTTCCGAAATTTTTAAAAGTCACAGCGGCGTCCTACCCTCTGGAACGCCGCAGTGAAGCATAAAATCCAATATTTTGACTTTTTCCAATCTTAAACACATGTATAAACAATCTATTATGTATAAAAGTATTATATAACGTCAAAATACCGTCTTTGGACTCAAAGACGCCACCGCTATCTTAAACGTTATCAAAATTTACTTAAAACAAACGTTTTAATTACTTTTTTACGTCAAAATCACTTGAAACCGTTCTAATTCATTTTACTTCATTATTTTGAAATAAAAAGACTTTTTACTCTTAAATTGCCAAAGTTGACTTCCATTTTAAAAATCGTTGACTTTGACTTTTTCTTCAAAATTGTTGACTTTTGACTTATCTAAATCAACATCTTTAATTTTGACTTTCATTCAAATGGTTGACTTTGACTTTGACCAAGTCAACATTTTTGATGTTGACTTTGGTCGATCTCAATAAGCTTTGGTAACAGTATTCCTTTCAACTGATGTTCGTGGTAGTCATTCTTCGGCTCGGAATATTATTCCTTTCTAATAGTCAATTATGACGTGAAATTATCGATATCTTCCTATCGTCCCTACCGGCGCGGAACATCGTCACCTGGATCCGTCATCACGACACGACTTGGAAATCATTGGAATATTTTATTAAAAATCTTAAATATTAAACTTAACCGACAAGGCTAAACCGTACTGTATTATTAGAGATACTTAGACTATATTGTATTGTTATAGGGCACTTAGGCGGCGGAGTGTTAGCTCCATATTGATTATTTACCCGATATCTTGCCGAGCTTATCTAGTGAGTTATTCGTAGCCCCTTTTTCCCTTACTATTTTGGGCTGGAAAGCGTATTTGAAACTATTATATGATGTATATCTTGTTGCCTAGTGTATTAGTATCACCTTAGATTAAGATGTTCCTTAGGCTTTGGTAAGCCCCCCTTATACACTTGTTAAGCTTTTGCCCACGGTTGCATATATATATAGATCTATATGGGTTTTGACCTAGCCGTCATTGCTCGATAGGACGTCCCTATGAGTGGATGTTATGGCCGTATGATTGTTTGTTGCCTTGCTTATTTTGGGATCATATAGCTTATGTATTTGGAATTCGTTTTGCTTGATGTAATTCCTTTATGATCCACGTATTGACATTTGTATTGTATTTGTATTTGACATTCGGTTCACTTGACTATGTATTGTATTTTATAACTTTAAGGCATGATTAATATGATTCGATGTTTTGTTTATGGTTGTATTGTTGTAATCCTCGACTCTTGATATCATTAACTGGAACGCCTCGTGTTTCCGCTTTGAGCGGGGTGTGACAGAAATTTGTATCAGAGCCAGGTTATAGCGAACCGAGTGATTTTATGAAGGAAATTACTTGGACTATGACCGGAGGCTTTACAATCGATTTTTCTCTGATTTGCTACGTGTGCATTATTTGCTTTACGTGTTTATTTTTCTCGCTTTTGCTTTTATCATCTAAATCTATTTTGTCGCCTATTTTGCTTAACACGTTTCTACTTTTAGGACGATGCTGCCTAGGAAGGCTACCGGTACGAGGCAGTCAGCGAGACGTGGTCGGCCGAGTGCGAAAGCTAGAGGTCCTACTCCAGTCACGAGGACTAGCGGTCCTACTCCAGTCACGAGGACTAGCGTTCCTACTCCGGTTACGAGGACTGATGATTCGGGTCCAGAGACTACACCAGACTTGGCTCAGCTTGTAGCCCAACAGATAGCAGCGATGTTGCCGACTATTGTTGCCCAGATCAGGGAGAGTACGGTGCATAGCAGTGACGGTACGGTAATGGTGGATCAGATCATGGTGGTCCTGAGCCTATTGTTAGAGGTGGAGGTCCCGAGGGTACGGGCGGTGGATCAGGAGGTTCTGGATCGGGCGGAGCAGATAACTCCACTCGTCGTACTATCATCATTGACGACACACCACGGAGGGGATGTTCACTAAAGACCTTCATGGGATGCAAAGTTCCCGAGTTCAGGGGTACTGAGGGCGTGATTGGGACACTTCAGTGGATGGAGAAATTGGAGTCCATTTTTAGCACAATTGGTTGCGCGAAGGAGGATAAGGTCCGATATGCTACGTTTGTGTTTCAGAGTACTGCGTTGACTTGGTGGAATTCCATCGTGAGTGTTCGAGGTCGTGTGGAGACCGATGTGATGGTTTGGGAACAGTTGAAGGAGTTGATTATTACGGAGTATGTGCCTGAGGCGGAGCTCGAGAGGCTAGAGCAGGAGTTGTGGGGTTTGGAGATGATTGGGTCAGATATTTTGGGATACACCACTCGGTATTATGCTTTGTCACAGTTGGTTCCTCATTTGGTTCGTCCGGAATCTAAGAGGATCAGTCGCTATGTCCGTGGATTATCTCAAGAGATTCGAGATAATGTTATGTCTTCGAAGCCATGTACTTTTCAGAGCGATGTAGAGCTCGCGTCTACGTTGACCCACAGGTCCGTGATGGTAGATTACCTCCTATGATAGCTAGGCAGAGCTCTGGAGGGAAACGGACCGGTGGATTCCGTCATGGGGACTCGAGGAAGAAGCCTAGGAGGCACGATGCTCCTCATGTTGTACAGTCTTATGCTGCGGTGACCCCGGGTGCTCAGAGTAAGCATCCGAAATGTGGAAGGTGTGGTAATCATCATGCTCAGGAGGTGAAATGTTGGGAGTGCGGGAAATGTAAGAAGCTAGGACACACTGATAGGTTTTGTCGTGCCCAGAGGGGTAAGTGTTTTGAGTGTGGTTCTGCGATCATCACCGGGACAAGTGTCCCAAGTTAGCTTCAGCTCGTACTGGTACTTCATCTGGTTCAGGTTCTCGTGGTAGAGATTTTGTTATTGGGGCCCAGGAGGCACAGCAGGATCCTCGCGTTGTCACGAGAACTTTTTCTTATTTGTGATCAGCCTGCATTTATTTTATTTGACTCTGGTGCCGATAGAAGCTTTATATCTACTGAGTTTAGGACCATGATTACTTGTACATCTAGAACTTTAGTGCCTGCCTTTGAGATAGAGCTAGCTGATGGTGAGTATTTGCATGCTACTGAGATACTTAGTGATTGTAGTGTTAGCTTTGATGATCATTCCTTTCCTATTGACTTGATTCCGATTACGCTGGGTAGTTTCGACGTTATTATCAGTATGGATTGGTTAGCGACACATCGTGCAGAGATCATATGTTTCGAGAATATGATTCGTATTCCGTTACCAGTTGGTGGACCGTTGTTAGTTCAGGGGAATAAGGCGGGGAAGCGCCTTAAGATCGTTTCGTGTTTGAAGATTCGGTAGGTACATCAGACGGGATTGCACACTCTTTCTTGCACACCTTGTGAAGAAAGACTCGGCGGAGAAGATTGAGGAGAAGCTGGTGGTTCGTGACTTTCCCGATGTATTTCCAGAGGACTTACATGGTTTACCCCCTAGTAGACAGGTAGAGTTTCGTATAGACTTGGTTCCTGGAGCAGCGCCGGTGGCGAAGGCTCCTTATCGGTTAGCACCTTCGGAGATGTTAGAGTTATCGAAGCAGATTCAGGAGTTGGTGGATAAAGGCTTTGTTAGACCGAGTTTCTCTCCGTGGGGCGCGACGGTACTATTCGTGAAGAAGAAGGATGGATCTATGAGGTTTTGTATCGACTACAGGGAGCTGAATAAGCTGACGGTGAAGAACCGGTATCCCTTGCCACGTATAGATGATTTGTTCGACCAGCTTCAGGGTTCATGCTTCTTTTCGAAGATTGACTTACGATCCGGATATCATCAGTTGAGAGTGCAGGAGGAGGACATTCCAAAGACCGCCTTCAGAACGCGTTACGGCCACTTCGAGTTTTTGGTTATGCCTTTCGGTCTCACGAATGCGCCTGCAGCTTTCATGGACATGATGAACCGTATATGTCGTCCTTACCTCGACAAGTTCGTGATCGTTTTCATCGGCGACATTCGGATATATTCTCGTAGCCGGGAAGAGCACGAGGAGCATTTGAGATTAGTGTTGGAGTTGTTTAGATAGGAGAAACATTACGCTAAGTTCTCGAAATACGAGTTTTGGTTATCTGCGGTTCAGTTTCTTGGCCACGTGGTTAGCGGGGAGGGTATTCACGATGATCCTGCCAAGATTGAAGCCGTCAGAGATTGGGTCGCTCCGAAGACACCCACTGAGATCCGTTCATTCTTGGGTTTGGCGGGATACTATCGTCGTTTCATCGAGAATTTCTCGAAGATAGCCCCGCCTATGACGAAATTGACCCAGAAGAGCGAGGAGTTTGTTTGGGGTGCAGAACAGGAGGAAGCCTTTCAGTTACTGAAGAAGCGGTTGTGTAATGCTCCTATATTGAGTCTTCCCGAGGGTACCGAGAATTTTGTAGTGTATTGCGACGCTTCGCATAAGGGACTCGGTTGTGTACTGATGCAGAATGGGAAAGTGATTGCCTATGCTTCTCTTCAGTTGAAGATTCATGAGCAGAATTACACGACACATGATCTAGAGTTGGGCGCAGTGGTTTTTGCTTTGAAGATCTGGCGTCACTATCTTTACGGTACTAAGTGTACTGTATTCACCACTTCTGTCACACCCCGCTAATAGCGGAAACACGGAATGTTCCAGTTATAATATCAAGAGTCAAGATTACAACAATATAACCGATAAACAAAACATCAAATTAAATAGATCATGCCAAATGTTACAAAATACATCATAAAGTCAAAGGCGATAAGACGCCAAGTACAAATACAATTCCAAAATAAATAAACAAACGGATCGTCATGAAAATTACAATAAACAGTTCAAATTCAAATTTTCCAAAAGCAAGCGATCCGAAAATAAACTATGGCATGATCAACGGAAATCCTCAATTTCCTGCAAAGCGTTAAAACGACATCAACAACATGTTGGTGAATTATTCGCAAATTTTAAGTAAAAGTGACCCATCGATAAGTTTCAGTAAACAATGTAAGTTTAAAATCATATATCTTGTATTCATCCATTAGTGAAAGGTACTATGCCTAAGTAGTCATACATCTCGATCCTGAACCAATCAGTTTAATCCCCTATCCTAAGGTGTGTCAAACCAAAGGCAATCAGTTTAATCATACAGTTTAATATTAAGGTCATAACATCCGCTCGTAGTATCAGCCTACAGAGGAATGAGGGTTAGGTACATAACCCAATATAGATCTATACATATGAACCACGGGGAAAAGCTTAACGAGTGTATTAGAGGGGAGCCACCATGGCTTAGACACTTAAAACTAAGGCAGACCAAATTCACTGGGTAAACAAGATATTTAATAACATTATCGCATAAATGCAAACATTTTAAAGTACGCTTTACAGCCCAAAAGTATTTAAGACAAGGGCTACAAATAACTCACAAAACAACTTCAGCAAATCTCAGGTAATTGCAATCACGGGACCACAATTCCACCGACTAAGTGCCCTAAAACAGTAAATAATATAGTCTCAGTATCTCTATAAGTATAGTTCGGTTTAGCCTTGTCGGTTAAGATTAAGTTTAATAAAATATTCCCACATTTAATAATTTAAATCAAGACGACGTATTCGAGAGACGATGTTCCGCGTCAAAAAGGGCGAGTGGCAAGATATCGGTCTTTCACGTCCACAATGTCGTTGGAAACGAATGATTACTTTGATTCGAAAGGAATATTGAATACCAAGGTTTTATTAGATTGACCAAGGTTAAAGTTGTTGACTTTGTAAAAGTCAAATGTTAAATAAGTTGACTTAGAAAAGTCAAATGTCAACAATGTTGACTTATAAAAGTCAAATGTCAAGGATGTTGACTTATAAAAGTCAAATGTCAAGGATGTTGACTTATAAAAGTCAAATGTCAAAAGGGTTGATTTTGCAAAGTTAAAGACAAATATTTTAGGTTGAGACATAGATAATTGAAGTTGTCGCAAAAGTCTAATTGACATTTACAGAGTTTAAAAGACTTTACTTATCAAAATATAGTGTAAAATGTCTTTATATAAATGTTTTTAATAAAGTTTCATCGCAAGAATAATAGTTGACGGCTTTAGAGTACGATCGCATTTTGTAACAATGTTTATTTATCCAAAATGTAGGTAATATGTCCGTTTTAAATAAGTATTTGACATTTTTGATTGCGTTGGCGTCTTTGAGTCCAAAAGACGATATTTTATCGAAATATGTAACTTTTATGTATTTTAGTATGTTTGTACAAGTGTTTAAGGTTTAAAATAAGTTTAACATAAAATCAGTGGCTTTGAAACAACGATTCACGGGACCAAAACGTCAAGACGGCTAAACAACAAAAACAACAACGCGCTGAATTTTGACGGAAAACAGCCCGGTGCGTCGCACTGGACATGGGGTGCGGCGCACTAGGTGCATTTCCAGATTTATGAATTTTAACGTTTTGTCGAAATCCGATCGTTTAAAGACTTTTTTTTTTGGTTAAATCGCAAACTGTTAATAACTTACATTCTGTTCCAAATATATTTACCAAGTGTTACATATAAATAAATATACCATTTTACATACTAATACATACAACATGCTAATTTCGATAATAATCACATCTTTATGTATTTTACTCCAAATCTTTGTCCATAACCAAAATATTCACAAGTGTTGGTCTAGTATATTATTCCTAACCATTTTCAAGGCTAAAACCGAAATATATATGGAAAATAATAAGAACTTGAATGAACAAAAATGATTTCGAAGAAAATAACGATTTTACCGATTCAACCGCAAGATCTACAAGCTTGAAAGATGAATAATCCGAAAGCAACTTTTGGTGGTGAGATGATGAGAAATTTACAGCTCCAAAACACAAAATAAAACCACCATTAGTCTAGATCCTTGCATGCAAAGAGAAAAATTAACGTTTTGGAGAGATTTCGGTCAAAAGATTACTTACCACGATCAAAGAGATTTCTCTTCAAGAAAAGTTAGATGGATCTTCCCAAATGAAAAGTAATATGGAAGACAATAGCTTGGAATGAAAAAGAATAATAACATGTGTTAGAATCTCTAACAAAAGAAGAGAATGATGGATAAAAATGGAGGAAAAGTGAAGAAAGTCTTAAGAAAACTTTACCAAAAGTTGATGGAGATCAAAAGGAACTTGTTTCTTTAATGATTTTAGGCTTGAATCCTTCTTCAAATGGTTGTTTTTAGCTTCAAAGTTTCTGGAAATGGTTGTGTTTGAGAGAGAAATGAAAGAAGTTTGCAAAGAAAATGTGATGGGAAAATGAGAGAGAGAAGGTGTTGTAGGTGAAATGTGATGTTAGAGGTTGTCTAATGGTCTTGGAAGGACCCCAAATATGACATCCCTGCACCACAATCATGTCTTACACGTTTGGGAGAATGGCCCAATCACCAACCATGCAAAAATGACGCACACAAAACAACAAAAATTATGTCCAGCAGGTCAGTGTTGCGCACTGAGTGCCAGTGCTGCGCACTGGACCAAAATCCAGATTTTTCAGTTTTGTTGTTCGCGATCGTTAAGGAGTTTTGTTCGTCGAAAGTTCCCGATTCTTTTTGCGTTGAACTTAGGAAAGTTCATACTTTGATTTACTTTATATTAGGTTCATTTAATATTATATTTTCCCATCCACGTCGAGATACGCACGATTTCGGTAAAGGAGTAAACAAGAGCAAAAGCACGATATCTCGAGGATAAAGGATACGATAACCGACAAATTTGGCATAAACCTTCTAACTTATAATTATGAGAATACTAACTAATTGGCACTTAGATAAAATAATATTATTACGTCTCAGGGGACGAATTAGCAAATACAGAAAACCCGATACTCAATAACAGTAAATCGTAAGCAAAACAAAACGAAATACAAGGGTCGAAATCAATTGTGATTAAAATATAAATAATGACGATAACATAAGTACTTCAAATTGACGGGACGTCACAGCCTCCCCCAGTAAAAAGAATTTCGTCCTCGAAATAACTATTGAGCATAAGAAAAAGAGGCGGGGATATTTCCGCTGCATTTCTCGAAGCGAAACACACCCTACCATGGAGAAACTTTTAATAACACCACGTTGCCGACATTGAATTCCAAAGGTTTCCGACGCAAATCCGCGTAATTCTCCTGACGATCTCTTGCCGCTAACAGACGATCCTCAATTCTAAAGATCTTATCGGTAGTTTCTTGGATCAACTCGGGACCCGTAAACTGGCTATAATCCATATTAGCCTATCAAGGTGGAGACCTATACTTACGACAGTAGGAGGCCTCAAATGGCGCGCAACAACGATGGGGTGGTAACTATTGTGGTATGAAAACTTGACTAGCAGAAAATGCCGATTCCAGCTTCCGCCAAAGTCTAAAACACGCGCGCGTCTTGTTCAAAAATGACAGACAATCTCGTCAATATGCAATCTAGAAGGTTTCTCTATTCGGTAATCTTCTCGAATAGGCAAAAATATGTGCTGACTTAGTCAGCCGATCCATGATAATCCGAATGATACTATCCTCGGTGAGAGCCCCTTGTTAAGCCTGAATGATCGAGCCTTCAAGCTCGACTGAATCGAAATCATCATGGGGCGTACTCTCACCGGCCTAACCAACTCCGTGCGACTTAACGCATCGGCTACTACATTCGCCTTACCCAGATGGTAGCGAATCTCAAAATCATAATCGTTATGCAACTAAACCCATCCACGTCGTCTTGTACTCAGCATCTTTCCTTTTTACGAAAAGTACTGGCGCGCCCCAAGGAGGGAAACTTTGTCTAACGAAGCCTTTGTCCACCCAATCCTGGATCTGCTTCGATAGTTCTAACATCTACGAGGGTGCTAACCGATAAGGAGCCTTCTCCATTGGCGCTGCTCTCGGAACTTGATCAATCCGAAACTCCACATCTCAACTAGGGGTAATCCATGTAAGTCCTCTGGGAACACATCGGGAAAGTCACGAGCCACGGGCTTCTCTTCCAGCTTCTCCGCGGGGTCTTTCTTCACTAGGGGTGCAAGAATGAGTGAGCAATCCCATTTGATGCACTCCCGGACTTTCAAGCATGAGACGATCTTAAGGCGCTTAACCACCTTATCCCCTGATCTAACAACAATTCTTCCCGCGATAACGGTATTCGGATAATCTTCACGAAACGCGTAATCTCTGCACGGTGCGTCGACAACTCATCCATGCCGGTAATAACATCGAAGCTACTAAAGGTGTTCGGGATCAAGTTGATAAGAAAATAATGGTCATCGGAACTAACGCAAAGGGCAGGAAATACTTCGGTAGCAGGCAAAACTCACCAACGGCTAACTCTATTTCGAAGGAAGACGCTAAGGGTATAGACGTACAAGGAAACATTGTCCTAAACGCATCAAATATGAAACTCTTCGAATGACGGAATAACATCGGAATTAGTAGAATTAAGAATTATTGACTCAAAAGTAAACTGTAAGCAATAGCAATTACGTTCCGTTCTTGCATAATTTATTTTAAACTAGGCGTAGTTGGCCAAATTACGCGTAGTTCGTAATGAACCATGCATTTACGGAATTAATCAACTAAAGTTTAAAAGTTCACAAAGTAGGATAGAGTCTAGTTTATAGTTTGGTAAACCAATGATTACTAAATCGAAGCGAAGTGGCGGATTAAAATATGGAGTCGAATCTCTCGGAATCGCACTCTTAGGACAACTTCGACTCGTCGACTTCCTTGCAGATAGGAGATTTCTTCGGTTCCAGCGCAAAAATACGTAAAAAGAAAAAATAAAGGAAGAGGAAAGAATAGTGTGTAACGCAAGGAAAATAAGGTCAAATATCAGAATCGAAACGAATATATATACGCTGACCTTAACTAAGAAAAGTACCTGCACTGGCTGAAGCTATCTCGGGGCATTTGCCCTTATGATGATACGGAGAACCACATTCGTAACATTTTCCCTTAAAGACCTTACAGAACTTAACTGTGTGTCCTAGCTGCTTACACTTACCACACGCCCAACAAGCCACATCTTTGGTGTGGTGCCTACCACACCGGTCACACTTCGGGTATTTACTTTGGGTACCAATCACAAATGCTCTGCCTCGAGGATCCAAATCAGTTAAAGTTCCAGCACCCGCTGTGAGCAACTCGGGACACTCGTTCTTAAGATGCTCGACAGAACCACACTCGAAACATATTCCTCTCATGGACTCACAAAACCCCTCTGTGTGTCCCAGCTTACCACATTTATTGCACCTCCAACAATCCAACTCCTTGGCGTGGTGACTACCACACCGATCACACCTCGGAGTCCTACTCTGGTCACCCAGAGTCACTACCTGATGAGCATTCTGCCTCCTAGACTTTTTCCGCGAGTATCCATAACCGGCTCCACCACTCCGTTTCTTTCCGGAATTCCGCTTAACCTCAACTGACAGTACTCCACCATCACGGACCGCATTCTGGATTAACGTGGCCACCATCTCCACAGCACTCTGAAATGTGCTCGGGTTGGAGGAAACAACCCTGCCAAGTACACAAACCTCGGGTCCACCAGACCCGGTATCCATATCCTCAGGACCATCGTGTCCCGTTCCTCCACCGATACCATCAACCTCAGGACCTTTACCTTTAACCTCCGGCTCAGAATCATCCTGATTCGAACCATCAGACCCCGTACCAGTTTCCGTACCGATACTATCCTTAATATGAGGAATCATGGTAGGCATCATGGCTTTCAATTGCTCGGCTATGAGCTGATTGACGTCTGTCGTCATATCCATTTCCTCATCACTGACTTCCACATTCAGAGTCGCGTCAACAGCTTCAACGCTCGGGCGACCATGTCTCGCTGACCATCTCGTCGCTGTCGTCTTCACAGGCGGCATCGTTCTAAAAGAGACGAAAGAAAATAAAACTCGATCAGCAAATGTGTGCAAAAACAAGGCCAAACGCCACAATAACAACGCGAAATAAACACGTATGAAAAATAGTGCACACATTGTAATCAGATAAAATCGATTCAAAAAGCCTATGGTCATAGTCCAAGTGATTTACTCAGTTAAAATCACCCGGTTCGCTATAACCTTTGGCTCTGATACCAACTTCTGTCACACCCCGCTAATAGCGGAAACACGGAATGTTCCAGTTATAATATCAAGAGTCAAGATTACAACAATATAACCGATAAACAAAACATCAAATTAAATAGATCATGCCAAATGTTACAAAATACATCATAAAGTCAAAGGCGATAAGACGCCAAGTACAAATACAATTCCAAAATAAATAAACAAACGGATCGTCATGAAAATTACAATAAACAGTTCAAATTCAAATTTTCCAAAAGCAAGCGATCCGAAAATAAACTATGGCATGATCAACGGAAATCCTCAATTTCCTGCAAAGCGTTAAAACGACATCAACAACATGTTGGTGAATTATTCGCAAATTTTAAGTAAAAGTGACCCATCGATAAGTTTCAGTAAACAATGTAAGTTTAAAATCATATATCTTGTATTCATCCATTAGTGAAAGGTACTATGCCTAAGTAGTCATACATCTCGATCCTGAACCAATCAGTTTAATCCCCTATCCTAAGGTGTGTCAAACCAAAGGCAATCAGTTTAATCATACAGTTTAATATTAAGGTCATAACATCCGCTCGTAGTATCAGCCTACAGAGGAATGAGGGTTAGGTACATAACCCAATATAGATCTATACATATGAACCACGGGGAAAAGCTTAACGAGTGTATTAGAGGGGAGCCACCATGGCTTAGACACTTAAAACTAAGGCAGACCAAATTCACTGGGTAAACAAGATATTTAATAACATTATCGCCTAAATGCAAACATTTTAAAGTACGCTTTACAGCCCAAAAGTATTTAAGACAAGGGCTACGAATAACTCACAATACAACTTCAGCAAATCTCGGGTAATTGCAATCACGGGACCACAATTCCACCGTCTAAGTGCCCTAAAACAGTAAATAATATAGTCTCAGTATCATCTATAAGTATAGTTCGGTTTAGCCTTGTCGGTTAAGATTAAGTTTAATAAAATATTCCAACATTTAATAATTTAAATCAAGACGACGTATTCGAGAGACGATGTTCCGCGTCAAAAAGGGCGAGTGGCAAGATATCGGTCTTTCACGTCCACAATGTCGTTGGAAACGAATGATTACTTTGATTCGAAAGGAATATTGAATACCAAGGTTTTATTAGATTGACCAAGGTTAAAGTTGTTGACTTTGTAAAAGTCAAATGTTAAATAAGTTGACTTAGAAAAGTCAAATGTCAACAATGTTGACTTATAAAAGTCAAATGTCAAGGATGTTGACTTATAAAAGTCAAATGTCAAGGATGTTGACTTATAAAAGTCAAATGTCAAAAAGGTTGATTTTGTAAAGTTAAAGACAACTATTTTAGGTTGAAACATAGATAATTGAAGTTGTCGCAAAAGTCTAATTGACATTTAGAGAGTTTAAAAGACTTTACTTATCAAAATATAGTGTAAAATGTCTTTATATAAATGTTTTTAATAAAGTTTCATCGCAAGAATAATAGTTGACGGCTTTAGAGTACGATCGCTTTTTGTAACAATGTTTATTTATCCAAAATGTAGGTAATATGTCCGTTTTAAATAAGTATTTGACATTTTTGATTGCGTTGGCGTCTTTGAGTCCAAAAGACGATATTTTTTCGAAATATGTAACTTTTATGTATTTTAGTATGTTTGTACAAGTGTTTAAGGTTTGAAATAAGTTTAACATAAAATCAGTGGCTTTGAAACAACGATTCACGGGACCAAAACGTCAAGAGGGCTAAATTAAAAAAACAACAACGCGCTGAATTTTGACGGAAAACAGCCCGGTGCGTCGCACTGGACATGGGGTGCGGCGCACTAGGTGCATTTCCAGATTTATGAATTTTAACGTTTTGTCGAAATCCGATCGTTTAAAGACTTTTTTTTTTGGTTAAAACGCAAACTGTTAATAACTTACATTCTGTTCCAAATATATTTACCAAGTGTTACATATATATAAATATACCATTTTACATACTAATACATACAATATGCTAATTTCGATAATAATCACATCTTTATGTATTTTAGTCCAAATCTTTGTCCATAACCAAAATATTCACAAGTGTTGGTCTAGTATATTATTCCTAACCATTTTCAAGGCTAAAACCGAAATATATATGGAAAATAATAAGAACTTGAATGAACAAAAATGATTTCGAAGAAAATAACGTTTTTACCGATTCAACCGCAAGATCTACAAGCTTGAAAGATGAATAATCTGAAAGCAACTTTTGGTGGTGAGATGATGAGAAATTTACAGCTCCAAAACACAAAATAAAACCACCATTAGTCTAGATCCTTGCATGCAAAGAGAAAAATTAACGTTTTGGAGAGATTTCGGTCTAAAGATTACTTATCAAGATCAAAGAGATTTCTCTTCAAGAAAAGTTAGATGGATCTTCCCAAATGAAAAGTAATATGGAAGACAATAGCTTGGAATGCAAAAGAATAATAACATGTGTTAGAATCTCTAACAAAAGAAGAGAATGATGGATAAAAATGGAGGAAAAGTGAAGAAAGTCTTAAGAAAACTTTACCAAAAGTTGATGGAGATCAAAACGAACTTGTTTCTTTAATGATTTTAGGCTTGAATCCTTCTTCAAATGGTTGTTTTTAGCTTCAAAGTTTCTGGAAATGGTTGTGTTTGAGAGAGAAATGAAAGAAGTTTGCAAAGAAAATGTGATGGGAAAATGAGAGAGAGAAGGTGTTGTAGGTGAAATGTGATGTTAGAGGTTGTCTAATGGTCTTGGAAGGACCCCAAATATGACATCCCTGCACCACAATCATGGCTTACACGTTTGGGAGAATGGCCCAATCACCAACCATGCAAAAATGACTCACACAAAACAACAAAAATTATGTCCAGCAGGTCAGTGTTGGGCACTGAGTGCCAGTGCTGCGCACTGGACCAAAATCCAGATTTTTCAGTTTTGTTGTTCGCGATCGTTAAGGAGTTTCGTTCGTCGAAAGTTCCCGATTCTTTTTGCGTTGAACTTAGGAAAGTTCATACTTTGATTTACTTTATATTAGGTTCATTTAATATTATATTTTCACTTTCGATTTCGAGATACGCACGATTTCGGTAAAGGAGTAAACAAGAGCAAAAGCACGATATCTCGAGGATAAAGGATACGATAACCGACAAATTTGGCATAAACCTTCTAACTTATAATTATGAGAATACTAACTAATTGGCACTTAGATAAAATAATATTATTACGTCTCAGGGGACGAATTAGCAAATACAGAAAACCCGATACTCATTAACAGTAAATCGTGAGCAAAACAAAATGAAATCAAGGGTCGAAATCAATTGCGATTAAAATATAAATAATGACGACAACATAACTACTTCAAATTGACGGGACGTCACAAATCATAAGTCGTTACAGCACATCTTTGATCAACATAACTACTTCGATGGGTTGAGTTGCTCAACGATTATGATTGTGAGATTCGCTACCATCCAGGTAAGGCGAATGTTGTAGCCGATGCGTTGAGTCGCAAGGAGTCGGTTAAGCCTGTGAGAATTCGTGCTATGATGGTTTCTATTCAGTCGAGCTTGAAGGCTCGTATTATTCAGGCTCAGCAGGAGGCTCTCACCGAGGATCGCCTCAAGGATGAGGGATTATTCAGTTTGGCACGACAGTTGGAGCCGAAGGACGACGGGGTGTCGTATTTCTTGGATCGTATTTGGGTTCCCGTTAGTCTTAGGCAGTTGATTTTGGATGAGGGTCATAGGTCAAATTATTCCGTTCACCCTGGAGCGGATAAGATGTACCATGACCTTAAGGAGTTCTACTGGTGGTCGGGCATGAAGCGGGCGATTGCCGAGTATGTGGGCAAGTCTTTGACATGTTCGAAGGTCAAGGCTCAGAATCAGAAGCCTTTCGTCCTTCTTCAGCAGCCCGAGATCCCACAGTGGAAGTGGGAGAGTATCACGATGGACTTTGTTACGAAACTTCCTAGGTCTACAGGAGGTTATGATACTATCTGGGTTATCGTCGATCGGTTGACTAAATCAACGCACTTTCTTCCTATTCGTGAAGATTACCGAGTAGAGAAGTTATCTAGATTGTACATCGACGAGATTGTGGCCAGGCATGGCATTCCAGTATCCGTTATTTCAGACCGTGATGCACGATTTACTTCGAGGTTCTGGCAGTCGTTACAACGAGCTTTGGGTACCAGATTGGATATGAGTACGGCTTATCATCCTCAGACAGATGGTCATAGTGAGCGTACTATTCAGACATTGGAGGATATGCTTCGAGCGTGTGAGTTAGATTTTGGTGGGAGTTGGGATCGACACTTACCATTAGTCGAGTTCTCGTATAATAATAGTTACCACTCCAGCATCAGCTGCGCTCCATTTGAGGCTCTTTACGGTAGGAAGTGTAGATCTCCAATTTGTTGGGCCGAGGTAGGAGATAGCCAGATTACCGGTCCCGAGTTGATCCAGGAGACGACTGATAAGATCTTCAGGATCAAGGATCGTCTGATAGCCGCTAGATACCGTCAGAAGAAGTACGCGGATTTGCGTCGGAGACCTTTGGAGTTCCAGGTCGGGGATATGGTGTTACTGAAAGTTTCTCCGTGGAAGGTCGCAAATGATCCGCATGCTCTTCCTTACTCTTTGAATATATTAAAATGTCGTCGATAAAAACTATAACAGATTTATCTAACGTTGGCTTACAAACTCTACACATTAAATTCATAAACACTGCAGGTTCATTTGTTAGACCAAAAGGCATAACCAAAAATTCATAGTGGCCATACCTAGTACGAAATGTTGTTTTCGGTACATCTTCTTCTTTTCTTTCAACTAATGGTAACCCGACCTTAAATCTATCTTTGAAAAGAATTTTGCCCCTTGCAAGTGATCGAACAAATCATCTATTCTAGGTAACGGGTACTTATTCTTGATTGTCAACTTGTTGAGTTCTTGATAATCTATACACTTACGCATACTACCGTCTTTCTTTTTCATGAATAAAATCGGTGCACCCCAAGGAGAAGAACTGGGACGGATGAAACCTTTATCTAACAATTCCTGTAACTGACTCATTAATTCCTTCATTTCGGGCGGAGCTAATCTATATGGAGCCTTTGCTACAGGTGCAACACCAGAAATCAATTTTATTCCAAACTCTACCTCTCTTTCCGGTGGTAAACCCGGAAGATCTTCGGGAAATACATCTACATATTCATTAACCACATCTACCTCTTTTAGATCTTTCTTATCTTTCTTTTTATCTATTACATATGCAAGGTATGCTCGACAACCTCTGGATATATACCTTCGTGCTTTCATCAAAGAACAAACTGAAAATTCTCCACTCTTTTTCTCCCCGTAAATTATAATTTCTTTTTCTTCTAAATTAGTGACTTTAATAATTTTGATCTTTACATAAAATCATCGCGTTATTCTTCTCTAACCAATCCATACCAATTTCAACATTAAAATCTCCCATCACCATTGGAATCAAATCTATCGTAAATTTTGTTGACCCTATCTCTATTTGATTATCATGATAAACGTCTGACACAAGAACAATTCTATTATCCGCCACTTCTACTTCTAAAGGATATTCTAACTTACTAAGGGGTTTAGAAAATTTCTTACAAAACTTACTTGATACAAAAGATCTATTCACCCCCGAATCAAACAACAAATATGCAGGTTGAGAATTTATGATAAAAGTACCTGAAACCACATCAGTTGATTCTTCTTCTTCTACGAAAGTGATTTGAAAGGCACGACTTCGCCCTTTAGGTACTTCAACTTTCTTCTCGGTGCTCCCTCCTTCAAGTAACAAAGGAGCTTTTGGTCCCATCAACAACCTCTGATTTTGCGGCAATTTTGGGCATTTATTTTTAAGATGTCCCGGATCTTTACAATAATAACAAATCCTTATCCGATTAGGACATTCGCTACTAATGTGGCCCAACTTTCCACACGTATAACAACCCGTCTGGCCAAACTTGCATTCTCCAAAATGATTCTTACCACATTTTCTACAAACATAGTCGTTCCTCGACGGCTCTTTTCTTTCAAATCTTCTTCCCGAACTTTTGCCCTTCTGTTCAAATCTTTGTTTTTTAAAAGGTTCTTGCACATGTTCAACTTTTCGTTTTCTTTCTCTTCCTCATCTCTGTTTAAGATCTACAACTCCCTTCTTCTTGCCACCTCAACCATATCCTCAAAAGTCCGAGGATTATAAGTTGAAACGTGCTCTCTAATGTCTTGATTTAAACAACACATGTAACGGTCCATTTTCATCCTCTCACTCATCACATATTCTGGACAAAATCCCGCTTTATCCAGAAAATCATTTGTTATATCATTCACTGTTTTGCTTCCTTGTTGTAAAGCCAAAAACTCACGAGTAATTTTGTTCACTGCCGAAGGTGGACAAAAATACTCTATAAACCGTTTCTTGAAATCCTCCCAAGTCATTTTCACGATCCCATAAGCTGGAAACAATCTTACTGTAGATTCCCACCAACTCTTAGCTTGATTGCAATGCGCCGCATAAATAACTTTATCTCTATCCGCACACTTGCATGTTAGAAACGCACCTTCTACTTCCATAATCCATCGCATACTAATAATTGGGTCGACTTCCCCAAGAAACATGGGCGGATTACAACTTGCAAAATCTTTATATGTACATCCCTTCTTGTAATTTTCCATCAATTCTTCTTGACAACCAGAACGAACATCTTCACCTTCCGAATCTTCCTTATCTTTTTGCTTTAGTTCTTTTTCCGCAAGCACGCGGTCTATCTTTTCATCGATAATTTCTACAACATCGTCTCTAACCCGTTTGATAATAAACGGTATTGCTTTCTCAAAGGCTTGGCTAATCTCCTTAGCCACTATCATTTGAATATCTACTTATTTCTCACCATCATCATGATGACTACTTTCTTCATCCATTTCTACCAATAGAAATTAAATTCAGTTATTAACATATAGAACTATAATCTATACACAATTATAGTTTTATACGTCATATACATACTTTCTAACTTTCTTTGTCCCTTGTACTTGATATACTTCGACCATATCGGATATACATAACATGCTCAAAATTATCGTTGGCCAGACGTTAATTTTAAACATATTAACTCTTGTACACCCAATACTATCAATGTATATTTTAGACTAAGGCATTCTATTCTTTCTTAACAATTAATCTTTACTCTTATCTTTTCCGCAAGGCAAGCTACTTCCCCAATAGTCTTCCTTTTACAAAGCCTCAGCTTGGGTTCAAGTATCAACCGAGATACTCGACTCACACAAGCCAAGGCTCTGATACCAACTTGTAACACTCGGACTAAAACACAACAAAAACTTTTATTATATTTTTATATTTCCACAACATCAACTGTGTTACTAATTCTTTACATAACTTAACGGAAATAAAAAGTCATTTTTACTTTATCCAAAAGAGCATTTATCAATATCTTGAGCGGAAGCTCATTAAAAAGTATTTAGTGTTCATATCAAGGTCCACATCCCTTCTTCTTGTGCTTGCCTTGCAATTAAGAGTTCCTTTTACCTACAAACATAAAATCAACAAAATACATTTACTTTGCCTAGTGAGTATACTTAATCATTGATTAAGAAATCTTCCAAGACTAATTAAAGTCTTATGTTTCTCTTCTTCCAACTATATAGAGTTGGTTCTTACTTCTTTTCGACTATTAAAGTCAAATACAACCCTCGCGGTACATAAAAAATTGATTCTACTTCTTCCCGACTAACGAAAGTCGATTCTACTTCTTTTGGACTTATAATGTCATTCTACCCATCTCTAACTTAATAATGGTTTAGGATATCATTCCCACACTAAACTACTTTAGAAATCACTAAAAACTGGTCTAGACATCCACTGCAACGCAGCCGACAACAACTGCGGCGCATGTGAAATGAATGAAAACAAAGCACACCCACGGAGTGCCAACGGCGGCACACTGGGCTTTAGTGCGGCGCAGTTATGCCCTGTGAGGTTGCTGATTTTCGTTTTGATGTTTTCCTGCACTTACACGTTAGTTTACGATACTTCTAATTCCTATTTCCGCTAGCAACTCAATCATATATTGAGATAGTATATTAATCAACCCCCAAATGTGTTAACACATAATTATAAGCATTTAACAATAAAAAAAATAAGCTTCGTATACTCACCTTGATGTTGAAAATATGTTCACTACTCTCTCGTTTCCTTCCCTTTTCCTTTATCCTTCAAATTTTTGAGTTGTTACAACCAAGCACAAATCTTTGTTCCAATATATCTTACATACATATAAATACATGTATTAACCTCATTACTACTCTTTATAACTCCTAACTCTTTTTAACACTTTTGGCAAATTCTACCCAAGTTGCCACTTCTTGGGTCTTTTGACCCATTCAACTCTCTAATGCACAAACAAGCATTTTAACTCTTTAGACACATTACACCAATCATAATTAACACATTGCAAGTAATGTTTTCTTCCCTCCAACCATTTCTTACCCATTTCCCATCTCTTCATGGGTCACATGACCCGTTTGGCAACTAGTACAAGCTACTTAATATCATTTCACCCAAACATATATTCGAGTACATTTAGCTTATCTTTTCTATCATAAACATGACTGTCATGATCAAATAAGTTTGTATAAATCTAAAGCTTGTCTTCGTAAGATCTTGATCTATCAAAGAAGTTCAGCAGTGGATTGAACACTTTGATATTATAAGTTAATTGAATCAAACAATATTGTAAAGTAAAGAACAATTATGAACAATAAGTTTGCAGAATTATAAGCCTCAATTGAATTGAATAATGTATCAATACAATGTGGTTTTCTATCAATCTACAAGGATCTATATATAGACCTTGAGGCTAACCTATCTATATAGGAAACACCTATTAAAAAGGAAATACAATCTAACTACAATTGTACTTCTAAACCAAACTTGCAATACAAATGTGTTGCAGTAGAAACAGACTTCCGTATTAATGAGTTGAAGCAGTAGTAATGATATATCTTCCGTAGTAACTTGTTCTTCCGCATTAACTGTCTTCATTCCATAGTAATTACTTTGGTCCGTATTAATGAAGCAGTATCTTGACAGCAGTAGTTAGGAGCAGTATTAATGAAACTAAAACTAATTTAACTAAGTTCTAATCCCAACAATCTCCCCCTAACTTGAACTTTTATTAACATTGAAAGTACAAATTTTTACATCAGTTTTAACTACTTCAATTACAAGACATTATTATTTATTATTTAAGTTCTTCTTCTTCTCCTCCGCTTTTTTTGCTAACTCTTCATTGAGTTGTTCCATAATCCTCCAAACCAACTCATGTGCCATCCTGGAAGCTACAAGACCATGAAGTCTAACCTTGATCAGCTCTTTCAAAGTTCTCAACCCCAAGTTATACTTTCTGTCAACAAGATAGAATTTCATTTCTCCATGTCTTCTGACTATTGATAAAGTACCACTTCGTTCATACATATACCATTTAATCACAGGGTTGTTTGGACCACCTTTATTGAATGCAGGATTAATCTTCTCAATATTTGGATCAAAAAAATCCATTGAGCCAATCCATAGCCATGTCTACTCCAGAGATTTCACCTCTGAAACTTGAATATTTTCTTGCCAATATTAGAGACACGTTGAAGATTATCTCTTGAGAAATCTCTAACCATTATGTGAAAGGCTGGTACAACTGTCTTAGACTTTTCTTGTCTGGTTACCACATATTCTGTTTTGTTTGGTCCACCAGTGTACTCCCAGTCAATGATCTCAGAAAGCTCAACTGCCAGTGGTTCAATCCTAAGTCCTTCTTCTTGTACAATCAGGGCTGAACAGTCATCTTTTGATATTTCAATATCATCTTCCTTTTCTTCAATGGTGACTAGCTCTTCTTGATTTGAACCGTTGGTAAACTAGGACTTCCTTGAGCAGTAGTAGTTGCAACAGTAATTTCATCTCTTCTTTGTCTCTTTTGAAGAACTCTTGCAGAACATGACTTCTTCCTCTTCAACTGCTCAGGAGGATTTGACTTGACAAGAGCAAAAGGATTGTGAATCTCCTTTCCTTGAGCATCAAACGTGAGTCTGCCTGTTTCATGTGCTCTCTTCATAGACCTCTCCAACTCATATTGTTGTTGATCTTGCTGCTTTGTGAGTTGAATTTTCTTTTGAGAGTCCATTTTCCTTTCTTTCCCTACTAGTGCAAGTAAGTTCCTAATCTTCATTGGCCTGAATGATTTTCCAGTGTAGCCTTTGGACTTTAAGTATGCAATGAACTTTTTCCTATCACTAGCTACCTTCTCTTGAGTAGATTGTTTCTTTGAAGCTTTCCTTTTCTTTTCTCTTTCTTCTTCTCTCTTCAATTCATCTAACTCTTTTTCTTGCTCAGCTTGCAAGAGTGCAGTTTCTTCATTTAACTTCTGAATTTTCTTCATCTCAGCTATTTGTAGTTTGGTATGGATGTCTTTAATTGTATCAGGATCAGATCCTACATCCAGATCTTCAGAAGCTAATTGAAATGCAGTTATCTCATCCATCTTTTTCAACCTCTCATTCCTTTATCCTCCTTGCTAGTATCCACAACAATCTTCTTCCCTTTGGCCTTCTCAGTTGGCTCAACTTCTGCAATTGGTTTGGGAATGTAAGATCTGTGAGGAGGGATAATTGGCCTTATACATGTGGGTCTTTAAGGGTCTTGAATAAAGTCAACTCCTTCTACCAACTTTATGTTGTCGGATGCTACAGGTATAACAACTCCCTTCTGTTTAGGCATTGAACCTTGCT
>CAJVGC010000001.1:51615660-51651135 GCA_910822075.1 Senecio squalidus | reverse complement strand
ACAGGTTCCGAGTAATTCTCGGTACATATAGGTATCTATTAATCTATCCACTTTCCGGGATTCATATGTAAATTTAAAATTCCCATGGCTTCGACATCTAAGAGATCACCATTTCCAACTCTAAGTTTTCTTTGGTCCTTTGGTAGCTTCTGGATTGTAAGGAATCCCTGTAATGAATTTGTCACATGGACCATAGAACCAGAGTCACCCCACCATGTATTAAATGGAACATCAGTAGTAAAGGAATCAAATACTACATAAAGAATGTTACCTTTTCTTAGCTAGCCATTCCTGAATTTAGAGCAATCTTTCTGTCGTGCCCTTGGAGCTGGCAGAGAATTTGCAGTTAGTATTGCTTGTTGAGGATTTAGGGCCAGAGGTAGCGACACCATGATTTTGGACTTTATTTTCAGTCTTGTTACTGTAGTTACATTTCCTCTTCTTGAAGTTGAAGTGGTAGTAAGGTGAACAGCAGCTTCAGGTTGAATGTGCTTAAGACGATCTCCTCTTGAACGCACATAGCAATCAGTTCACTTATCGACCATTTATCTTTCATAGCGTTATAATTCACTTTGAAAGTGTCGAACACGAGCAGGCAAGGAAGTCATTATGAAATGCACAAGAAAATTATCTGAGACTTCCATTTCCAAATTCTTAAGCTTATGAGACATGTCAACCATCTTCATTATGTGTTCACGGACACCATTAGAACCTTCATATTTAAGAGTTAGCATCTTTAGCATTAAGCTACTCGCAGTTGCCTTAGACGATCCCTTAAGTGATCCTCAACAGATTTCACTTTGTCGTTATCAGGGATAGCTCCTCGGATGCTGGGATGAATTGAGTTCTTGACCATCATTAGGGACAGCCGATTCGCCCTTTCCCACTTCTCAAAGTCCGCTTTCTGAGTCGCAGTAGACGCCGCAGTAATAGCGGCGGGTTCATCATGGCGAATAGCATAGTCCATGTCGAGCATTCCCAGAGTTAAGTAAAGTTGCTCCTTCCAAGAAGTGAAATTAGCACCAGTAAGTGCCTCAATGCCGAAGTTTGGTACTGTAGTGGAGAATAAGGAGGATTTAATATTATGATACGAATTTTAGAAGATCTTATAGTGACAGAGTTAGCTATATAAGGCAGACTAAGTAATGTCCCTTAAGGTAATAGAACTAGAGTAATGTCTAAAATAAGTTGACCTAATAGTAATGTTCCTGAGACTAAGACCATATTAGTAATGAAGCTAGTGATAGGTAAGCCTATTAAAAAAACACCAAACTAATAAGCTAAAGTAAGGCTCGTTACATCACCTTTGGGCAGAAATAACTAATATCTAAGTAAAATTATGAGCATAAGGTTTATGCAACACAACGTTTATCTTTTGACCTTTGGGCAACAAAATAGAACACCGTGTTTTAAGGCATAATAAGAATCCTTTCAAGCACACAAGTATATTAAATCACCTTTGGGCAGAATTAATATCCTACGTGTTTATTATGCTAAAGGAAAAATGCAATCATAGGAATCACCTCTGACCTTTGGGCAACAAAAGATGAAAACATGAATATTAGTGCATAAGTATAATAAGGTCACATATAAATAAGGTGACTAAATAAGGTGACCACGACAGTAAAGCAGGGGTCAAGGGGGCTGCGCCCCAAAACCTAAACGATTTTTACAAATAAGGCAACCAGTAAAACTCTAAAATCGACCAAATTAGGGTCTTTAGTTATTCGTACGGATGAGTATTGATTCGTACGGATGTAAGTCCAGGTTCGTGCGGATTAATCCTAGATTCGTACGGATGTAACGTTTAAGTTCGTACGGATGTAAGCCTAGGTTCGCACGCATTTATCCTAGATTCGTACGGATCAATCAGTTAGGTTCGTGCTAATGAACAGGTTAGGTTCGCACGAATCAAACAACACATTCGCACGTATGAGACTTCATCCGTACGCATGAACAAATTAGGTTCGCATGAGATAATCTTTGGTTCGTGCTAATGAACAAGTCAGGTTCGTACGAATCAAGAAAACTCATTCGTACGTATGAGGCTTCATCCGCATGTATGAACAAGTCAGGTTCGTACGGATGAGCCTTCATCCGCACGGACGAAGTTCATCGAAAATTAGGGTTGCTGTTCAGCCGCCGCAGGTCCAAAAAACACCAATTTTTCATCCAAAATCAAAATCGCCGGCCAAATAATTTGCAGAATAATAATAGCAATAGCCAGGCAACATATAAACATGAACCAATAGATAATCACGAGCCATTGGCTCTGATACCACATGTTGGATTAAAATAAGATTGATTCATGTTTATCACATACCTCCTGATGATCCGGGCATGTTATTGAATAGGTTTGCCATTGATGATTCCCAAATTGAGATGATCGTGTTAGGATGGAGAATTAGAGAGAAACACTTTGGGATTAAGATGGTGATGATAAAGAAAATTGACCAACCCAAACAAGGGTTTATAATGGTCCTTTTATAGATACTCAAGTTAGGAGTATTTATTATTTAGTCCCTGGTGTTTAATAAGTGTTTATTATAAGCTCTCTTAGTTCCGATCACCTAATGGGAAATCTATAGTGTCGTTAAGGTAAATACGTCCATCGAATATTTACTAGACACAGATTTCAGTTAGTGTCAGTCATCATATCAGTAAGGATAAATGATCAATGAGGGTCACAAATAATATGGGTCCAACAGGAAAGTGAGATGAAGAAATTTTATCTCAAATTGTTTGAAGAGTAGATTTCGGGGATGAAATCTTTAGAAGGAGGGAAGATTTGTAACATCCAGGTTCTCGGAATTTAGAATATTTCGTAAGTATTTATTTATTTATTTATTTATTTATGATAATTATTTTTTATATTTATGTTTATTTTAGAAGTTTTATATATATAGGACTAAAATGGTAAGAAAAATAGTTAAGTTTGGTAAGAAAGGATTTAAGTAGTTAACAATGTTAGTAATTATGTAAATTAAGCAAAACTTGGAAAGTTGAGGGACTAAAGAGTAATTTCGAAAATTGAGTATGAGTAGGATCATGAGGTGTCAAGTGCAGATTTTTAGTGTGTTTTTGTGTGTGTGTTCTTGAGAGCAAACAAGGAGAATTGCAAATTTCTCATATTGAAGTTATTGTAGTGATATTTCTAAAGGGCAGGAGTAGGAGATAAAGAAAACATAGCTTAAGAGTTATTTGGAGAAAAGAAGGTAAGTTTATACCCTTGTTATTATGTGATGAATTTGAGTTTGTATTATGTGTTATAACCTTATTTAGATGTTTAATTGAAGAGTAGAAATGCTTAATTGGTAAAATTAGGTTTTTAATAATTTACGGATAATCATGAGAATTGAAGAAAATTGTTAAATTGAGCTTTTGTTATATGATAATTTAATGCTAGAATCATATGTTTTAGTTTTATGAATGAGATAGAATATGATGTTGTGATTTTCTCATTGACGTTGCCAAACGGGTCAAAAGACCCAAAGAGTGGCAGATGGGTAGAAATGGCCAAACAAGTTGAGATTAAGATTTTTATTTAGAAAGATGTGTAATGAAGTTTCTAGTTATGTTTTTATATTGAGTTATTGAAAGATTAGTTGTGTTGGTTTTATAAACTCAGATTCGAAAGATAAAGGAAAAGGGAAAGAGACGAGAGGGTAGTGAACGTACTTTCGACATCAAGGTGAGTATACAAAGCTCATTTTCATATTTTTATATGTTTATAATTGTGTATTGACATTTTTGAGGTTTGTCAAGTATATTATCTCGTAATATTAGTAAGTTGTTAGCGGAAATAGGAACTAGAAGTGTCGTAAACTAACGTATAAGTGCAGGAAATCATTGAAGACAAAATCAGCTAGGCCAAGGACCAGATGCGCCGCATCTGAGCCCTGATGCGCCACATCTGGCACTCAGTGGCCTTGGTTGATTTTCAAGGACCCAAATGCGCCGCATCTGAGCCCTGATGCGCCGCATTTGTCACCAGTTAGTGCCTAGACCAGTTTTTAGTGAATTTTTAAAGTAGTTTAAGTATGGTAATGATATCCTAACCCATTATTAAGTTAAAGATGAATAGAGAAGACATTTATATGACGGAAAGAAGTAGAATCGACTTTCATTAGTCGGGAAGAAGTAGAATTAACTTTATATATACCGCGAGGGTATGTGATTGATTTTAATAGTCGGAAAGAAGTAAGAACCAACTCTATGTAGTTGGAAGGGGAGAATGATAAGACTTTAAATAGTCTTAGAGATTTCTTAATATATATGACCAAGTATATTCACTAGCCCAACGCTAATGCATTTTGTTGATGTTATATTTGTAGGTAAAAATCAGCTTTAAATCGCAAGGCGTGGGGACCTTGAAAGGAAATTACATCTTTTGTAAAGAGCTTCCGCTCAAAACGTTAAGAAATGTTATTTTGGTTAACGTAAAACAATAACTTTTTATTTCATGTAAGATATGTGAAGAATGTAGTAAATCGTTGATGTTGTAGAAGTTTATTTATAAAAAAAAAAAAAAAATCGTGTTTTAATCCTAGTGTTACATTCGTGGGGCAAGTTTAAGTTCCGCATAGGGTCGTAGATAAGGGAAAACACGACATCCAAAGGCCTTGAAATTGTTATAGTTAGGGGTCGTTTGTTTTTCATGTTAAGCTCTTAATGATATCTAATTGTATTATCCAATAAGTGAAATAGTAAATAAGAGGTTTTGATTTTTTTTTTGGATAAGATCTTGATATCCTTCTTTTTCCTCTTATTTGATAAGCTATATTTTATATCTTAATACCTCTTAATACCTCTAATTAGAATTAATATTATGGCACCACATCGTAATGTTAGATATTGGCTTGGAGACTTTCGTCGTCAACGTGCAATGAGCAAAAATGAAAAGTTCAATCATGCTCATGCAAAACTTAGAAATGTTATTGAACGGGCGTATGGAGTCTTGAAAGCACGTTTCCCGATTTTGAAAAAGATGTCAACGTTCTCATTTGATACACAAACGGACGTTGTTATTGCATTATTTGCGGTTCATAATTTTATACGAAAGGAATGCGTTAATGATGAGTTATTTTCTATGTCTGATCAAATAGAGATACAAGTCGAAAATGAAAATGAAACAAAAAATAATCAGAATCAAGAATTCTAGTCACAAGGTAGTGCATCAGATCAACAATTAATGATAAACTTGCGTGAAGAGATTGTTGATCAGTTGATGCACAATGGAGAATGATTTACTTTAAATGATTTTGTCATGTTAGTTTATGGATTTTCATTTACCGTACTTTTTCGGTATTATTGTTAGAGTGTTATTGGTGAAGACGTTGTCTTTTGATCTAAGAACCTTTTGAATGTTTTTCTTACATTTAGTTATTTGTTAATTTTATTTTTCGTGCAATTTAGCTATTCTAATAGCAAGAAAAAAAAGAAAAAAAAAAAGAATTAAGATATATATGAAAGTATATTTTTCAAACAATCTTAATGATTATGCTTTCAGATTTCAGACACAACCTCTTATCATTCAGAACTGGTTTTCAGATTCACACTTAAATATTCAGAAAAAACAAAAGACCCCTTAGACTCTGTTTTAAACAATGTTTCAAAAGGTTCTTCTAGTTCTTCAATCTTCGGTGTCTGAAGAATCAATGGCAGAAGTTTTGGGTCTTTCGTCCGCCCGTGAAGTCTGGAAAGCCTTGGAGACTGCTTAAATTATAAAATAGGGTTTTTTTTTGTTTTTTTTTTTGTGGAGGAACTTATTAGCTAGGCTGATACCATGTGAGAATGGAATTAATTATTCCCCTTGATTGTTATTAAATTGATATAAGGTATATATACACGATTACAACATAAGTATAGGAGTAATACAAGGTAAGTTTAAACTAATTAAAGTAATCAAATAAAACTAATTATAAAAAGGATTTATCTCCAATAGTATGAAGGAAATTTGATGGACAAAAGCTTTGATATTTCAAGAAATGGAATAATATGACCCCCAAGAAAAGGCAGCCATGATAGAATTGCTGTGTGAAGCTATCACCATTTTTATTATCTTTCCCGTTCTTTGTTGGTTAAATTTATTTGGTAACAAGTATAGAAATCAAAACTGGACCGGATATCTCAATCACAAATATTACTTTGGACAAGACACTGAGTATGCTCAAAGTTTTCTCGAAATTGAGAATCTTTGTAGAAGAGTATTTTTGATGTATGTTTTATCTTCACAAACTCTTATATTAGTATTATTATTATGAGAATAAGAATTAATCGGTCCATTAATCATAAGTATCATAACTTATATAGGAGTCACATGACTAAGTCATCAAAAACATGTTTAACTACTTTTCTAGTAGGTCAAAACAGTTACAGTCAAGAGAATGACTCTAACGAAATATCTAGTCTGCAGCATAAAATGAGTTTGCACATGCATATTTTCATCTGCACCTTGTGGGATGATGGACTCCACTTCTAGATATGATATGCGTAGTAGATGATCATGCGAGTCCCGTTAGTGAGTCTGTGACACTCCGGTCCCAAAACATGGATCCGGGAAGCGACTTTATGGATCGAACATATAATTATTCACGAACGACCTCTATATGAGTCGTTTTGAAAATACATTGATAAAATACTTAGTTTTTACATGAGTACTAGAGTTCACATACAAAAGATATTCAACAACATAACACAAATATATTGGTAATGCAAGAAAATCTCCAAAAGCTTGTTCCCAAAAATATACGACTCGACCAAAAGTCAACCATTGTTTCTTGTAGCTAATTACCTGAGAATACATGCTAAACGTCAACATAAAGTTGAGTGAAAGTTTGTTTGTTAAACAAGTGTATGGACCACAAGATTTTATCGCTGTCGGTGTATTGTTACACCTCAAAATATCGTTGACAAAATTGTATTACTAATGCAATAAGCCCGTGACATCGAAGCTTAACTTGTTTTGCCCCCATGATTGTAAATGTTCTATACCATAACATTTATGTTCAAATGTAAAATGTCCGTTAGTGGGGAAAGTACTAGTTAGATCGACTAACTCGGACAGGGATGTTAATCCCAACAGATCTATTTCATACATTCACGCTTCACATAATTAACGATTCATGATAAGGGATTTATGATTGGTATAGCTACTTACGCACTTAGTAACAGTTTTATAATTGTAATTGTGTCCAAGAAAAACGTTGAGCAATGTATCTCACCCCATTTTTATGTAAAAATATAAAGGAAAAAAGTTTGGGCTATGACTCACCTTGATTCTTGAAGTAAATAACGAGGATATGAAGTGAAACTTGATTACGAAAAGGTCTAACCGTGACCTAGATAATATGAATATGTCCACTTAAGTTTACCATAACATGATATATATGCTCACACATGCATGAATGTCAAAATGTTATGTCTGAAATGTCAAAAAGTCATAATGTATATAAAAGAAATAAAAACTCAGCTTTTTATAAAAATATTGACGTAACTTCAGAATGACATAACTTTCTCAATTTTTATCCGTTTTTGGCGAATCTTATATCGAACCGTTCGTATTTGAGTTAATTTTAATATGGCTAAGGTCTCATATTCTGTTTTAAGGTTCGTTTTTCCCAGTTTGTTCAAAACAGTCCCTATGATCAGAATGTGGTGCTGAAATGTATGTTTGGGCGTAAAATACATTTAAAATACTTAGACATATCCAAAAATAATTATTTTTATGTCGAAATCTTCATAAGACATAGGAGTATTTTATGGTAAAAATGGTTTGTCCAAAATATGTAAGTAAAGTGATTAAAAAGTGTCAACAAGTTAGTGTAAATTTCCGGTTAACAAAGTAACTTAACTTTTCTTTATTTATACTAAGTTTTTGTATAAAGGACATAAGTTTTATGAAATATAAGTATGTAAATATGATGCATGATGAAGGTTTTTAGTGTGTATCCAAGTATGTGTGTATGCAAGTTGTGGGGGGTGTGTAGTTTTTGCAAAGTCTAGGGTGTTTATACATGTATGTCTCATAGGTGGTTTGTGTAAGTTTGGTAATTTAATTCCCATGCATGCAAGTTTACATGCAAAGTTAGAGTTTTTCTATACATGAAATGTTGTTCATAAACATGTATTCCATGACAAGTTTAATGTTTATCCTCTTTACTTCAATAAGGTGTGTAAATGTTTAATATGTTGATTACATGATACTTATTATGCATGGAGTGACCTCTATGTCGTGCATAACATACAAACATATACTAGTTTTCATAAGAAGTTGCAGAAACTTGAGTCGGTGTGAACCTGGATTTTTATGGGTTGTCACAGTCGGTACATGCAGCTTTCAATATGCATATGGAAAACCATCCATTAAGGTAGATTTGCAACCCCTCGTCATCATCTATGCTCATTTGCATCTATATGCACCCTTTGATACTGTTAGAGATGCACCCTTTGATACTGTTAGAGACTACAATGTTATTGGTTGAACTATATGGATATTCATAAAAATCATTAATCCACCAAACTTAGAAGTTAACTAGAACTGAATTGCTCCGCTCAAAATTCATATACCTTTTATTGCCCGACCAATTTTCACTTTAACATTTTGGAAATTAATTTCACTCGGTCTATAACATTGATTTTTGTTTGTAAGTCGCTTATTTTAAAGATATTGTCATAAGTTATATGTAATATTGCTTATTTCTAAAGAGTTTTTCTATAATATGCATACATGCTAATGATAAAATATTAATTACACTATTAATCGAACAAAAACAAATTTTTAAAAATTAAATTTGCATTAATTCATATTAAATTTTTAAAAAATTTTACTCTATTAAATGCTATTTGTAACAAAAAAAAAATTACTAAATTATTCAATTCATTTTATCATGTACGATGCACATTATAGAATATCCTATTTTTAAATTACCCATATAAAAAAAACTTAGAATAGTAATAATACATTTTAATTGGTTACACGAATAAACTTTAAAGTATATAATGATTTGTTGGATAATAATTTTGGTACGCAGTAAATAATACAATTTTTAATTCTTCACTATTTTGAGAAAAAGTGAAAAGCGTTCGATAAATAGAGAGTATGGCATAATTCAAAGCATGAGTATAATTAGGGGTATTAATTGGGTTAACTCGATCTTATTAAGTTTAATCGAAGCGGGTCTAATCGAGTTTACAAAATATTGAAACTTATCTGTAACCCGACCCTAACAAGGATAAGATAATTTGTTCGGGTCTAATCAAGTTCGGATCTACATAAAAGGAAAACCACATATAAAAATGGCCCCTTCTCATTGATTTCTCATTGATGTTGTTAACAACAAAATGACTAAAATTATTACTTTTATAAAAATGCTCTATTTTTATATGTGCCAAGAAATATCTAGCAAATAAAATGAATATAACATGTGGTTGTGGTTGATTAACTAACGTCTTAAATGAGCTGTTGACAGCAAGGGCGTTCAAATTCGGATATCCGGAATTTCAGGTATCCGAATTTAGGGTATCGGAAATTTCGGATAGTGATTTTGGCTATCCGAAATTTGAACCCGAATTTCGGATTCGGGTATCCGAAATTTTGAATATTTCGGGTATCCAAAAGTTCGAAAATTTAAAAAAATTATTTTTCTTTTTTTCATTTTTTAATATTATTATACATATTTTCTAATCACATTCTTGAATATCTTCATAAAACTGTATAAAATACTTAACTAAATCAACAAATATGTGTATAACTATATAAAATATCTACAAAATTAAAAAACGAAAAAAATAAATTCCAAACTTTCGGATATTCCGTATCTGAAATGCCGAATGTTTTTAATATTGTTATCCGAATCCAAATCCAAAATTTGATATCCGAAATTTTCAGATATTTAGGATCGGATTTTCGGGTTTCCGGAAAAATGATCGGGTCCGTATTATTTTGAACACCCCTAGTTGACAGTTGGCAAAAAAATAAAGCAAATGATATAAATATTAAAAAACTAGTATAGAACCCGCGCGATGCAGCGACAATAAAAAATTATTGTTCGATTAACTTTTATTAGAAAACATTGATGATAGTTTCTCATTCATCGGTTAATATATTTGTCTGATGTAATAGTTCTTGGTTCGGTCATTCGTACCTTAGAAACAATTATGTAGTAAGTTTTTATAGTTTGACCATTCAGTTTATAACAAGTTAAATATTAATCGTTTCTCAATTTCTTTTCCCTCTTAATTGTCATAATAACGTAAGTGCCTACATGTAATAGCTTTTAGTTTCTACTTGAGTTATTTAGATTCTAAAAATAGTTACCTATTGTTATTTATAATAGTTTCACGTTCTATTCTTCAGACATAATAATAAATAATTCTTGTTTGGGTCGTACGGAAAATTAAGTTTGTATAAGGTCATTTGACTTATTAAGTCCATTTGGGGGATTGAAATTAAACTATGTTTTTTATAACAACTCAATTTCGTTTTTAGGTTTTTAGTTGCATGGTTTAACTATTATATATTTTTCTTAAGTTTAATGTACCGAGAATTTGTAGTTCATATATATATATATATATATATATATATATATATATATATATATATATATATATATATATATATATATATATATATATATATATATATATATATATAGAGAGAGAGAGAGAGGCGGGTTCAAATAGGAACCATTAAATATTTGAAAACCATTAGGAAACACATATACACTACTGAATATAGACATATATTCACTAATGTATATATATTCACTAATGTATAGTAGGATCAAATAAAAGGTTGTATACATTAGTGAATATATATACATTAGTGAATATATGTCTATATTCACTAGTGTATATGTGGTTCCTAATGGTTCCTAATTATTTGTATGGTTCTCATTTGAAACCAACTCTCTCTCTCTATCTCTCTCTCTCTCTCTCTCTCTCTCTCTATATATATATATATATATATATATATATATATATATATATATATATATATATATATATATATATATATATATTATTGTTGTTGTCCTCTGTCTTGATTGTCATGTCAAATCATGAGTTAAAAGGTCACAAAGTCAATAGTCTTTTGTTAACGGTAATCAATTTTTTTTAATTTTGTAACAATCATTATTTGATTAGTTCTTTAGTTTTATAGAAAAATTAAACATCGAAAATTTCCAGAAAAAGTTTTTAAATTTATTTGAAATTTTATTTTCTCATTTTTCTTTAATTTTCTACTCTTTTTATTTCAAATATTAGAAATATTTATTTATATATTGGGTTCCATAAGTCGTATTTTACCAACATTATTTGAAAATTGAGATCAAAATCACACGAGTAAAAATCTGAGATCGAAACTAATATTGTATATACTTATTAATTGGGACCAGAATCTATATTATATGATTCGAATCACACTTAACCCAATAAACCGACATCATTTGAGAAAAAAAACATGTAAAAAGTAATACAAAAGAAAATGCATAGATAATACTAAATGAAAATCTCCATTGTCATTTACAAAACAAAATGAATAGATAATACTTTGCAAATTAATATTATTTTTAACAAAACTTGAAAATAGTTATTATTATACAAAATAAATAATATTTATTGTTATTGTGGTAATCAAGTACATATCACTTTAAATGTTTAAACTATTCTTTTATTTAATTTTATTCAATCTTTATAGATGAAATTTTATCAACTAACATTAATTGTAAGGTGTTCTAAATTATGGTTAGAAAGGTAGATAAGTAATTTTAATTACTTAAATTTTAAGAGATTAAGAGTTTGAAAAATATGTTTTCTAATATAGTATAGGTAAATTTCCCTTATGTAATATTACCTTGATTGAAATGAAATGTTAAATAAAAATTAAATTCATAAAATAAAAAATAGACAATTACATTAGGCAAACAGAAGGTTGAGTATCTGGTAAATAAATCGTGGAACAAAAACCTACTTATTTAAATATTTTTGTATTTGACTAGTTAATTTTAAATATAAATGGAATATAAACTTAAGCTTACTTAAAAATGTGTTGGTTATATAAAAATGATTTCTCTTTAGCGAAACACAATTTATATATCAAAAGTATGATTTCAATAGTAAATAAGCAAGTTTCCCTTTTGAAATCTTAAATTTCTTACTCGTACTTGACTTGTTATAGTCACAATCATAGCTATTAACATGTCACATGTGAATTGAAATGTAAAAGTTGGACCTATGACTATAACCAGAGCGTAAAAAATGGTATATCATTTTAGTATAAAATGGATATCGTTTTAGAATATGCTTACATTAAAACTAAATCATCTTCAATGTATTACCCCAAATTTTCTATACCAAAATTACCTTTTGTATTACATCTAGTAAAAATATTTAACGCGAAAATATACTCTAAATAATTAAGTTTAACGTTTTTATTCTAATATAATATCATAAACTTATTAAAACTTATATATTAGTCCAAATTAATAGCATTATGATAGTAATTGTGTTCAACAAATATTATGATTTGGGAGGAACCGCAGATGACGGGTTGACGAGAATTTTGTAATACTTTGAAAAGTAGTTTAGTGTTAATCTCTTAAATGTTTGCATTTAATTTACTTTGTTGTATTTTTTTCATTGTATTTATTTAAGGTTGAAGTTTAAATTTAATGAATGTTAATTTTTCTTTAGTTTTATCAATTATATATTTTATATGCATACTTGGTTCTTTAAAAGTAATTAATCTATTTTTTAGAAACAAATTATAATACATAAAGAACCAAGTATACATATAAAATATATCATTGATAAAACCAAAGAAAAATTAACATTTATTAAATTTAAGCTTCAACCTTAAATAAATACAATGAAAAAAAATACAACAAAAAATTAATGTATTTTCCAAATTATTTTTTAGATCTTAACGAACTTGTTTTAGAAATATAATCTTTATAAAATAATATTTAACTTTTTACATTAGTTATATAACAAATATATAAATTAATTAGTATAAAGAATATTAAATAATAAAAGAGCACTAGCAAAAGGTTTTAAATTTTAAATAGATAGATATGGTGTGTTAAATAGTATAGTATGGTATCCGCAGGATGCAGCGGATGAAAAAAATTATATACAACAACTTATAGTGGGGTAATGATTTATGGTAATTTATCATTTGTCTCGTTACATTTATGTGGAGTGTGATAGTTTAAAGTTCGGTCATTCGGACAATATAAAAAGAATGTTGTGGTAACAATTTATGGTTCGACTATCCAGCGATAATAATTATTATGTCATATGATCGATTTTCTCAATTCTTCTCCACTACCCTAAGGAATCTCAAATTTGTAAGTAAAGAAAAATTTAGATTCCAACGGATTTAAATTCCGTCATAAACTTCAAACAAACATGTTATGGAAAAGGAATTCAATTCAAATTCACTCAATTTTTTCTAGATTTCGTGAAACAAACACCCTCGCAGAATATTTTCCATTCGGATCATTCAACCCATTGGGGTAATTCGACTCATTTGAAGATTAAGCTCATTTGCGAACATAACAAAAGTCTAATTTTCATGTCATTTTGTTTTTTTAATAGTGACGTCTAATAATTTCATGTTCGGTCAAAAAGAGAATTAAATATATTTCCTGAATAGTATTCCCGTATAAACCCATGTTTTCCATAAACAAAAACTAATTTTCCTTCAACGATGCAACAATAAATTTAAACTCCATTCAGACACTACGCTTTCTAATCGTTTATCGATCTGCTTTTCAAGCCGAAAAAAATATTTTCATTAAAAACATTCAAATTCGATCTGTTTCCATGAATCCATTAGGTAACACATACTTTCGAAAGTTGTAATGTAGGATAATCAATATGGTAACAAGGTTTATTAACTTTAAAAGTATCAAATGTAATACTACTCAGCTTATTGGTATTAAGACATATCGGTGACCAATAGAAGAATATATAAACTTCTGATGATAACCATCTTCCCGAGGTTTATTAACCTTAAAAGTATCAAATGTAATACTACTCAGCTTATTGGTATTAAGACTTATCGGTGACCAATAGAAGAGTATATAAAATTCTGATGATAACCATCTTCCTAGAGATATAGATCAATACGAACCACAACATTGTCAACTAACTTTATAAAATTTAGATTATAAATCAAATATTTAAAAATTTACTCCATCAATAACGTTTAAAATTAAAAAATAATGGTTATATGAATACAAATTTTATATCAATTAATTTGAATTGCCTTTATTTTATATGGGTATATATTTTTTATGAAAAGTAATCGAATTAATTAAAGAAAATTAAGATTAGTTTATATGTTATATTAATTAAGGGATATATTACTAATTGTACTTTACTTAAAAATTTAAAATTCTAATAAAAAGTGAAAATGTTTTATATATTAATAAAGATAAAGAAAAAGATAGTTATTATTATTTATTAGTTATTGTTGTAATTAAGGAAGTGTCACTAATTTTAAAGTGTTTTAAATGATAAATTTTGTAAAAGGTATAAAAGGGGTAGATTAGTAATTTCAATTACTTAAATTTTAAGAGTTTAAGAGTTTGAAGGAAATGATTTATAATATAGTTAAGATTATACCAAATTTAATGTAAAATGGAAAGAAAGCTGTGTAAATCAAAGATTGGCATTATTTTGATGTCTTGGTTAGAGAAGATTTATATCAAAATTTACATCAACCAATTTAATATTTAATTCATACATTAGATATGACCTAACTCATAAAAATAATGAAATAAAATTTATTTCTAATAGTCATTTTATTTTTAGTTTGGTTCATACCTATTCTTATATTTTGTAACTTTTGAGATAAAATATTCTTGGATCGATAACTAGGGGTAATTCTAGTTACACGATTAAAACAAAAGCGCTCTTTGCGCTCCTTAGACATTTTCAAAAGAGAAAATCTATATTTACAAAAAGTTAACAAAAACATTTTTATAAAATATTAGTGGAAGAGAAAAAGTATGAGAGAGAATAATGGTGTAGTATTATTGGTTATATTGATGGATCATGTCATTTTATAAGTTATTTTTTATAAATATTTTATATATTTAGCATTCCTCTTTTCAAAATATTGGCTATTAATTGTGTCACTATCATATCACATCATTATGTCTTGTTATTTCTTAATTATTTTCTCCATTTATGTCACACCCCGCTAAAGCGGAAACACGGAATGTGAAGAGCAAAGAATCATTTCACGGGTTATACTAAAATCAACGGTTCAAGTCATTAAGATTTAAATTGAAAAGTACAAAAGTCAAAGTTACAACCAAGATTCAAAGTTAAGACCATAATACATAATAAAATGTTTTTAATTAAAAATTCCCAAAATAAGGTACACTTCACATAATTGACTTGACCCGCCTGAGCAATGCACTTCATATCTTACGCTTAGTTCCTGAAACATGAGATAAAGTGTCAACTACGAAAACGTAGTGAGTGAGTTACAGTTTATAAGTTGACAAAAGGTTTCAAATAAAAGTTCGACAAGTATATATATATATATATATATATATATATATATATATATATATATATATATATATATATATATATATATGTGAAAAGTGAATATGGGGCTGTTACACATGTAAGCTTACATGCAAAACTCATCAAAAAATATGTCGTTTTGTTAAAAATTCTTCAAATCTATATAAATTTAATCATGTTTATTAAACTAACTTTACAAATTTTTATCTATTCACATCTTTTTCTTCATTAATCGTGTCTTTCAAAAATATAAGTTTTTTTGTCATCACTGGGCATCCATCGAAGTCACTTTTTATAACTTCTTCATAATAAACAATGACCCCCTGCATTTTGGGGATCGCCTCTCCCTTGATGAATATAGGACAAATCAAGCGTTGAAAAATATTTAAACCACAAAACGACATAGTTTTTAATGAGTTTCGCATGTAAGCTTACATGTGTAACAACCCCATATTCACTTATATATATATATATATATATATATATATATATATATATATATATATATATATATATATATATATATATATATATATATATATATATATATATATATATATAAGTACAAAGTTTCCAAAAGGAGTAAGCGAATGAGCAGTCGCATAAGATAGTTTATATACTGTCGTAATAGTTCAAATCAAGAATTTAGAGTTCGTAAGAGTTCGAGACAAGTTCAAAGTTCATAAAAGTTCAAGATTCGTTCAAAGTCAGAGATGTCCAAAATAAGTTCAAGTGCTTAAAATTCAAGAATAGTTCAAAGTCAAAGATAAGTTCAAGTCCAAATAAGTTAAAGTTCAAATAAGTTCAAGTCGCGTAGCAAGCGGTAAAAAGAGTAGTCATTACCTCAGTGGTGGATTAATCCACATGTGTAAGACAGAAAGTAAGCATATGCGTAAATAATAAAGACCTATGATCCTCGAGTTGTACCAACCACTAAGCTTAATATAACGTAAGATTTAGTTTTGCACACTAATCCGATTCTGGTCAAGTTCCAGCCCCTAGTTCCAGTCTAGAGTTCGAGTTCGCGAGAACTTAGTAATATGTACCCAGGTTGCTACCCTAAAGTAAGGAGTGACCGCTCCTAAGTATCGATACCCATATTTACTAACGGCTCTTGTTAATAGTGTGTAGAGTTCAGTTCCGAGAAAAAGTTGCGGGGCATTTAGTTCGTTCCGTTCTAAAAATTGTTTGTTTGTACTTACGGCGTTTATATCCTCACCTAGGGTTTTGCTCCAAAATACAATCAAGCTATCATCGTCAAATCAAATATCCCAAGAGGCAAACCTATTTAGTCTAAAGTAATCCAATCCGAATAAAAGATATCGTCTACGCATATTAGTTTCCAAAGTTCCAAATAGTCCAATAGTTCTCAAAAATTCCAAAAGTCCAAAGAGTTGCGAGTTCATAAAGTTTCCAAAAATAGATCAAATAGCTCAATAGTTCATAAGGTTTCCAAAAATAAATCAAATAGCTCAATAGTTCATAAGGTTTCCAAAAATAGATCAAATAGCTCAATAGTTGTACGAATTCATAAAAGTAGTAAAGATTCAAAAGAGTTTTAAAAACAAATAGTTCATAAGCAAAAGTATCGTTCACAAAAGTTTGGTCTCATGTTTCCCCCAAAAAGAGTACTTAAAAGGCAAGAGGAAGGAGGGGTGTAACTCACGGTTTGCGAAGACAAAGAGCTCGGGAATCGGTCGGAGCGGGAGTCGGGAATCACGGGTCGCCTAATAATACCAAGATAGTCCAATAATTATTAACTTATTATGTTATTGTACTCAAGATAATATAATTGAGTTTTTAATTAAACTTTAAGTGTCAAGGTTAAGTTTAATTCCAAAATAGTCCCAAAACGGTGAAAGTTACGTTTTTGTCCAAAAGTCCAATTGTGACGTTTATTATTATTGTGTTACAAGTAACTTTGGTTGCTGAATTGGTTTAGACTTTTCTAATGAAATTTGGGCAGCGCTTCCGCGCCCAAATTTCATATCCAAAAATCCAAATGCCAATACCTCTCACAAAATACATACAACACTATATTATATCCAAACAAGTCTATTTAAGTTCCAAAAGTTCATTACAAGACACCAATGTATATTATTTTTCCAAACTTAGTCCCAAAATGATGTTTCACGAAAAGTCAGCAAGTCAAACATGTCTAAAACGTCGAAATAAAGCAAATCGGGAAAAATCAGTGGCCTGTGCGCCGTTGTGACCCTTAGAACGGCTCACAGAACCAGGTTTTCACCCCCGCTGAGTCGTCCTGGTCACGGGGACGGCGCACGGGTCGCGTTTTCGGGATTTTTCGGTCAAAATGATTATTTTAGCCACGGATTTCTACATGCAATTGGTCTAGACTTAATAAAATGTTATTTTAACAGTTTCTAAAACATTTTTATTCATAAAAACATAGATCTAAATAACATTTCGGTTAAAAATCGTTTTTGTACATAAAACGTTATAAATCTTTGTAAAAACTTATTTTGAATCCATAGATCATCCATGCAAGTTGTTATTTATATAAAAACAGTAAATAAAAAGAAATCTACCGGTGGAAATCGTTTGGATGATGGTTTTGTGACGTTTGAGCTCCGAAAATCTTTACAAAAATAGTCCTTTTTCGAAAACTTGGCTTCTCCTTGCTTCTCTTGATGTTTAAATCGATTTGTATGGATGGAATATAGTTTTAGTGCTGGAAATCTTCTGTTCTTGATGTGTTTTTGAGAGAGTTTTGAGAGAAAAATGGGTTTTGTGTGTGTTTTTATGTTTTAAGATTATGTAAATAAGAAATGAAATGATAATAAAGAAAAGCAATTAAGTGTTGTGTTGGTACTGCAAAATGGCAGTAAATGATGTGCCAAAACCGAGCTCAATTGGTCAAAAATTGTAGGATTTCGAGACATGCAAAATTTCAAATTTATTACAAAAACAGTCCTACAGGACGGCGCACAAGGCATGTGTGCGTCGTCCAGGACCATTTTTGTAACAGTTTTTGAGTTTTGGCTGTTTTTGCATAATTGTGTCGTTGGACCTTTTCGTTAACTAAAGTTTTAAAGTATGTTACATTATGAACTTAGGAAAGTTCATTAGGTGTTTTCTTGACATTAGGACTTATATAAGTTGATTCCGGTTGTGATTCCGACACGAGCGCGTTTCCGATAAAAGTTCAATTTAAAGACACAATAGATAAAACGAGAGACATAGAGCGTAAAGAACACCTGAAATTTGACGATTGTCACAATTTCTATTTAATATGTTCAGAAAATTTGGTTTTTTATATTTGGTTTTAGTACTATAATTTCTGGATGATTAATATTTTATCATTTACATTACAATATGAAAAATTGTTAGAGGAGATTCTCAATTCGACCAAATTTGTTTATTGTTTAACATCATATTTTAGTTTAAATATGGATTTTGGATGAAAAAAAAATATTATTTAGTTTCATAAAATTTGTTTAAGAAGTTATAAACAACACCCTAATCTATTTGATGTATCGTTTAGTTAAGGTTTGGACATTTATAGACAAAATAATATAAACTAGGTTTTATGTGTTCGCGTTTTGCAACGGAATGATTATTAAATATTAAAGATGTAAAAGATAATAGTTATAGAATATTATCTTTTTAGTAAAATTAAGGGATGAAATGTAAAAGATAAGACTTAATGGCAAAAATGAAAAATATCTAATAAATATTGTGTTTATTTGTCGAACAATATATATTAATTGCATTATGATAAATACAGTCTTATGAATTGTGGTTAATATGTTATTATACGCTTAATTTTCTTGTACATTTATCAAAAAAATAAAAAGATTACGACAATTTAGGGGGCTAGATTTACTAATGTATTATTAACTAAAACATTCTAAATAAATTGTACACCCACTTAAACGGTTGTTTTTATCATTATCATATTAGAGCATCCACTATGGATTACACTCTAAGAAGTACAATACATAGCCACGTCACCCTTTCAACTTAACATAAAACTTTACCTACAATGTATTACACTTTCAAAATTAATACATAACAGAAAATGTTGATATAATTGCTAAGAAATAATAATGATTAGACTATATTTAGTAGGGCCCCACATATTGGATGAAACCACGCTTAACAAACGCACAACAAATTTTTAGCGCATAAAACAAATTAATCCACATGACAAGATTAAATCGTTTTATAATTTCTCTTTTTTCTATTAGAGCACTCTCATCCATAACACCGTTTTGAGTGGTGTTATGGCCACGTCACCATAACACCATCCATAACATAACACCAGAAAAACCCCCCAGCCATAACACCAAAATCTGGGACCCACCAATTTTTTTATTTTCATTTTCTTTAATATAAAAAAATATATTTATAAAATAAATAATACATTAATATAAATAAAAAATATATTAAATAGAAAAAATGACTTAATTTTTTTATAAGATTAAAAATTTAAACCTAATATAAATACATTTTATATAAAAGTATTTAACTAAAATACAAAATACATTTTATATAACCATTAATAACATTTATTACCTACCTACTTAAAAAAAAAATTATTTATATTTATGATATATATATATATATTTATTAACAAAAACCTAACTCATTTATTACCATCTCTCTCTCTCTCTCTCTTTTTCTTCTTCTTCACAAAAACCTGCAACCCTTCTTCTTAACCAGATCATTTATACCCATTTTCTTTTCTCCTTCTTAACCTATCATATATATATTTATTAACAAAAGAAAATAAAATAAAAAAAATAACGCCGCGTTGTAGGGGAGACGCCGCGGCAAAACGCTGCTCAAGACACCACCCCAACCATAACGGCGTTATGGGGTTGTTGTGGGGGGACGCGGCTAAATGCCCTTAATTTGATAATTAACAATAAAGGTCAATCATAATAAAACTTCAAGACCATCTATTTTCAATAAAAATATAATAAAAGAAATAAATAATTTTACCTTTTTAAAAACAAACACCACCTTCCTATAATACCAAAAGTCTAAAAAACAACATTTATGAATTTTTGACAAAATTAATTTTCTTTTCGTTACGATTGAAAATTTTATCATCATTGAAATTGACATACATAGAAGATTAAAGAAAAAAGAATAACATATTCAAGTTTAAATTTAAATTTGAATATATTAATATTACGTAAAAGAAAACAAAGGTTTATAAGACCACTCTCATTCATAACACCAATTTTGGTGTTATGGAGTGCCACGTTAGCATAACACCAACATATCATGACACCATTAAACCCCCTCAACCATAACAACAAAAACTGGGACCCACCAGCTTTATTATTTTTCATTTTCTTTACTTTTCTCATATTATTTTAAATACATTATTAATATTAATACAAAACAAAAATACAATAATTAAAATAAAAATACAAAAGAATAAAAAAAAAATTCAATACAATAATTAAAAAAAAATACAAATACATAAAATAAAAAAACCTAACGTTGTCGAGTTTGTGGGCAAATAAGGTGGCATGGTCCACGTCCAAGTAGCGTAATAATAATAATTGTCAAAGTAAACAATCACTCCGGGTGCTAGAGCAAGTCCAACTTAATCCGATGATGGTAGAAAAAAGTCAACTTCTCTTATGTTTCGTTTCTCATTGTTTACTTTGACAATTACTATTAGGCAACTCGGACGTGAACCATGCCACTTTTTTTGTACACAAACTCGGGCGTCGAAGACATTTTATGGGTTTTGTAGATAGAATGAATATGATTGTAGAGAGAAAGAATATGGTTTGGTGTAAATATTTTGTGTTTGTGATTGGGTATTTATAGGAAAAAAATAAAATAAAAAAAGTATCCGTTTGAACTACCCGTTAGGCAAAATTCAATTTTTTTTTATTAAATTCTCTCAAACGGTCGAAAGTAAAAGAAAAAAAAAAAAACAAATAACGCAGCGTTGCCGGAGCAACACCGCCACTCAAAACGCCTCTAAAACGCCGCCCTCCAGCCAGAACGCCATTATGGGGGAGGGGGAAAACGGGGGATAACGCCGCCCAATGGGAGTAGTCTAAATAATTATTATTATAACATGACGTTTTAGCATGTAATTTGACATCTGCACCTAGTTTCTCTCTCTCCCTGCATTTAACAACACCCTACCTTGGGGAACTAAGGGGTGTTTGTTTCCCAAATTTTGAAGAAATCTAGCGGAATTATTCAAATTCCAATTCCGTAATCAAATTTCTTTGGAATGTTAATTTTCCTTTATTTATAGATTTCATATTCCTTGGTGTGGGGTGGAAGAATTAAATTCTGTTTAACACCTGAATCTTCAAAAGACAATAATACCCTTTTTTTTTATATAAGGCCACTCTTATTTGTTCCTCTTTTTAATATGAATCGAACGCCTCAATTATAGCTGCATCTTTATCCATACCAATTGTAAAAAATCAATTTTTCCAAGTTAATGTTATGTAAGTATTCTACTTTTATATGCTTCAAATATAATCTATGTATTTTTTGGTTTAGTTATTTTCAACTCCCCCAAACCCCACGTGTCATGTTGTATAATATTGTAGGGAAAAATGCCAAAAAAAAAGTAACATAAAATACAAATTTTGACAATTGGGGTACGTAAAAACATTTAGAACCAAAACGAAGGTAACTTCAAACCAAGGTAGGATTCCTAGACTTGAATACGAATCTAAGGTAACTTCAAACCAAGGTAGGTTTTGAAAGTATATCCTAAAACGAAGGATCATCACGAAGATGTGATCACATTCTTATGTTACCGTAAACCACGGAATAGTTATTTGTCAAACATGTTGAAGTCATGTCTCTACAAGGAAATCATCTAAACATCTGCTCTACAATAAAACCATATTCATACGAGGCGACATGGAAAGGACAAGGCTAAACCTTATACCCGGAAAACACTTACGACCGAGGTTATGGCTCGTCGCTATTTAACCAAGAAGGTGCCCAAGGAAACCGATTAGTAGTAAGGGAGTGCCGGAGGTATTTCCTGGTGACTTGCCCGAACAATTACTAGTCCATTAAGAGAACTTAAACATTAACTCAAAACTTGGCACAATCCTTGCCTCCCGAGCATCATACAATTTAGATCCTTCGTGATAGGAACTGAGGAAGCGAGATACGACCCCCGAGTAGTTGCAGCTTTGACGCAGTAATTCAAATGGACTAGTTGACCATTCAAGATGCAAAGATATTTTGCTTAGATAAGACGATTCGGATTCCATTAGGAGATGGAAGGGAATTGATAGTTCAAGGAGATAGGCCGGGACAAACTTCGAAACTTATATCGGTGTTGTAAATGCGCCAATACCTGAATAAGGGCTGCTTTGCATTGTTAGTAAACATAAAAGACAAACAAACGAAAGTAGCAGACCTTAAGGATATACCGATAGTTAGAGATTATCCGGAGGTATTTCCCGAAGAACTACTAGAACTACCACCACTGAGGCCAGCAGAGTTTAGAAACGAAGAAGTTATTGGAGCAACACCAGTGGCAAAGACGCCATATCGACTAGCTCCGACTGAAATGCAGGAATTATCCAACCAAGTTCAGGAACTATTGGATAAAGGATTTATCCGACCAAGCTTATCACCATGGGGAGCGCCGATCCTATTCGTTGAGAAGAAATAGGGATCGTTCCGCATGTGTATCGATTACCGAGAATTGAATAAGCTAACTGTCAAGAACCGACATCCTCTTCCACGAATCGATGACCTTTTCGACCAACTCCAAGGCGCAACCTACTTCTCAAAGATTGACTTAAGGTCCGGTTATCATCAAGTGTTGGTTTCTGAAGATGATATACCGAAAACCGCATTCCGCACTAGATACGGACACTAGGAGTTCCTGGTAATGCCATTTGGACTCACAAATGCACCAGCGGTATTCATGGATTTGATGAATAGAGTATGCCGACCGTATCTAGACAAATTCGTTATTGTGTTCACCGACGACATCTTAATCTACTCGCGTACCAAAGAAGATCACGCAGAGCACTTAAAACTATTATTGGAATTGCTCAAGAAACAACAACTCAACGCAAAATTTTCTAAGTGCGAATTCTGGCTGCGTGAAGTCAAATGCCTAGGTCATGTACTTAATGGATCCGGAATTCATGTTGATGCATCAAAGATCGAAGCTATAGAGAATTGGAAAACTCTCAAAATTCCGACAGAAATCCGCCAATTTTTAGGATTGGCTGGGTATTACCGGCGACTCATTCAAGATTTCTCTAAGGTAACTAAACCCCAAACAAAGTTAACGCAAAAGAACGAGAAGTTCAACTGGGGAGATGCACTCGAACAAGCCTTCAATATCCTAAAAACAAAACTGTGCAATGCTCCAATTCTAACTCTTCCTAAAGGAAACGAAGACTTCGTAGTATATTGTGACGCATCTAACCTAGGATTAGGTTATGTATTGATGCAACGAAATAAGGTCATAGCTTACGCATCGCGACAACTTGAGAAACATGAGGTCAACTACGCTACGCACGACTTAGAACTAGGAGCGATAGTTTTTGCCCTCAAAATTTGGAGACATTACCTCTACGGAACCAAATGCACAGTATTCACGGACCATAGGAGTCTGCAACACCTACTAGATCAGAAACTACTCAACATGAGGCAAAGGAGATGGTTGGAACTCCTTAGCGACTACGACTGCGATATTAAGTATCACCCTGGCAAAGCAAACGTCGTAGCAGATGCCTTGAGTAGGAAAGAAAGGCAACAGACAACCCGAGTGCGTGCATTAGGAATTTACCTTAAACCCGAGTTGAGAACACGCATAGCAAATGCTCAACATGAGGCTTTGAAAGCAGATAACATAAAGGTCGAAACTTTGCACAAACACGACAAGGATTTTGTAAGGAAGAGCGACGATGTCTATTATTTTAAGGATCGAGCTTGTATTCATACGACTAACGAAGTAAGGAAGGCCATTATGGATAAAGCACACCGAACATGATATTCCATTCATCCAGGGTCAAACAAGATGCATAAGGACCTCAAGGAACATTACTGGTGGCCTGGAATGAAAAGAGACGTTGCTTTATACGTAGAGAAATGCCTCACTTGTGCGAAATTGAAGGCCGAATATCAAAAGTAATCCGGATTACTGCAGCAACCCGAAATTCCCGAGTGGAAATGGGAACAAATCACAATGGACTGTCACAAAGTCACCTCGAACATCAAAGGGTAACGACATGATCTAGGTTGTAGTAGATCGACTAACGAAGTCAGCATACTTTATTCCCATCAAGGAAAGTTTTAACGTGGAAAAACTTGTCCAAATATACATCAACGAGGTAGTGACTCGTCACGGAATACCCACGTCAATTATCTCGGACAGAGATACTCACTTCACTTCCAGATTTTGGAAGGCATCCCAAGAATCTTCTGGCACACGATTATATTTAAACACGGCTTACTATCCACGGACCGATGGTCAAAGCGAACTTACAATACAAATCTTAGATGATATGCTAAAAGCATGTGTTATTGACTTCGGAGGAAGTCAGGATAATCATATACCACTAACAGGATTCTCCTATAGCAATAGTATCGCGCTAGTATCAAGTGTGCGCCTTTTGAAGCTCTATACGGAAGGAAATACCGATCTCCACTATGTTGGTTGGAACCAGGAGATCGACAACTAATTAGCATGGATGTAGTGCAAGAAACGATTGATAAGATCACAACGATTAAGGAAAGACTTAAGACTGCGAGAAGTCGCAAAAGAGTTATGTTGAGATGCGCAGAAAGGATCTAGAATTTCAAGTCGGCGACAAAGTACTTCTAAAGGTGTCACCTTGGAAAGGTGCAATACGCCGCGGAAAGCATGGAAAGCTTAGTCCGAGATATGTGGGACCATTTGAGATACTCGAAAGGGTAGGTCCCGTGGCGTATCGTTTAGAACTGCCGCAAGAGCTCGGTAACATGCATAACACTTTTCATGTCTCGAGATTGAAAAAGTACTCCTCGAACGAAACACTCATCACACCTTTGGAAGAAGTACAACTAGATGAGAAGCTCCAATTTGTCGAGGAACCGATTGAAATCATAGATCGCGAAACTAAGAAACTAAGGCACAGTAAAATCCCCATAGTGAGGGTGCGATGGAACACAAAGCGAGGCATCGAATATACCTGGGAACGAGAGGATCAAATGATGCTTAAGTATCCTCATCTCTTCACTTCTCCCACAACGAATACCACAAGTTGAAATTTCGGGACGAAATTCTTTCAACGTGGGGAGAATGTGACAACCGTCAAAAACTCAGGTCGAGAACGCTAACTCATAACCTCGATACGAATATGTGATACTTGCTTTTACTAACTTTATGTGTTACGTGGTTACGTAGACATAACTCTTTAAGCTAAGCTCGATGTAACTCACACAAAACTTTTAACGTAGGTTTACGTTACTTAAACTTTTAACGCGTGAGTCTCGGAATCGGAATAGGAATCGGAATCAAACCAACGATTGAACTCTAAAATACCATGTATACATACAAAGAACTTTCCTAAGTTCATTTGAAATCAATCGGGAACCTTAAACGAACAAAAATGCCTAACGAGAACGAAAAACGGGATTTCTGCCGAACAGCCATTCAGCCAACGGCTGGGCTCCAGCCGGCGGCTGAGCTCCTCCAGCCGGCGGCTGGATGCTGCTGGACAGGTGTTCGATGACTCATTTTTGCATGAAAAACGATTGGGACACATGTTTTAACCCGATTTGACCCCCACTTTGGCAGTGTTTCAACCTCAAAGGCACTTACACCCCTAGACCACATCATTTTCTCTCATAAACTTAAAACACAGACACACACTCAAAACACACACATGGTTTTCTCTCTCTAAACTCTCTCAAACACCCTTCCACTCCAGAGATTTCCAGCAAGGAAACACCATTAAAACACACTAAAATCACCATTAAAAACGTTCTGTTAATCAAGGGTATCAAGAAGCTTGCATCAAGACATCATCTCTACCGTTTTGAAGCCGAAAACACCTCCTAGCTACTCTAGATCATCATCCATACACTTTCTTTGGGTAAAAACACTTTTCCTTTACTGTTATTACATAAATAACTCATTGCATGTACGGTCCATCACTTAAAAACAAGTTTTTATGAAGTTTTATAACGATTTTTACACAAAAACGGGTTTTCATAATCTCCTACATAAATCTATATAATTGTGGCTAAAAATCAAAAAGAAACTAATATTTGAACATATATATAAGTACTCTTGATGAATATTCAGTTGCATGTCGAAATCTAGCTCAAAAACGCTTAAAATCGCGAAAATGGCAAAACAAGAAAATCTGTCACGGCAATCCAGCCGCCGGCTGAAATATTTCAGCCGCCGGCTGAATAAGTCTGTGCACAAAAATCGTATTTTTAAAGTGTTAACGGAGAAATCGAGAAACCTATACTTTTCACAGTTTATAAACATAATAGAACAGATTACATATTTGTACTTTGAATGATAAGATGAGGTATTTAAATAACTAATTCATCATAACGATATATAATGATATTCTATGAATCGTATTAAGCGGTGGATAGGAAATTTTGGACATAAATTTTATAGCGCGGAAGCGCTGCCCAAATTTCATTGGACATACTTATAACACTTAAACAATAAACTATTCGTTGACTAACGAGTTTGAAAGCTAACAAGTGATATACTTACACGAAAACTTGGTTTATAATAGGATTCCGGTGATTCCGAGCACCTTCGAGCAATTCCGAGCACGCTAGAAATCTTCGCAAACAGTGAGTTACAAACCCCTACTTTTAAATGCTTTTAAACATATTTCTGGGGTGAAATGCGAGTCTTAGGCTTAAACACTACTTTTAAGCTGAAACAAACTTTGAACGCTTAACGAAACGATTTGATACTTTGAATACTTTACGAAACGATTTGATGCTAGAATACTATAACGAAACGACTTGATAGTTGAATACTATTACGAAACGATTTGATACTTGAAAACTATTACGATACGATTTATTACTTGAATACTATTTCGAAACTATATTTTTGCCGGCATTGTTGATGATTTTGCCAACAATGCTGAGGATACAAACACTAAATTGCCAATGACTAAACGTCGATCGTCATGTTGCGGACGTTGTACAACATGGACGTGAGACACCATTAAAATTCCCATACACTCCTGCATAACAGTTGCTATTAATCTCTGGGAGAGGACCGATAGAATTTATGGATAGCGCTATTAGGGTAGATTGACCCTCACCACAACGATAACAACAGATGGTGCATAGTTCTAGTGGGTAGGCATAAGGCTTAGCAACGAACGGTCATTGGGCAATACATAGGATTGTCACATAGTCGCGCTATGTGGTCAATGCCTACGAACACGATTACTAAACTTTACGCATGGTTATGCGGCAACTATTTGAAAACGATACTTTACGCATTGCTATGCGTCAACATTTTGAACACTATATTTTACGCATGGTTATGCGACAACTATTTGAACACGATACTTTACGCATGGTTATGCGGCAACTATTTGAAGACGATACTTTACGCATTGCTATGCGTCAACATTTTGAACACTATATTTTACGCATGGTTATGCGACAACTATTTGAACACGATACTTTACGCATGGTTATGCGACAACTATTTTAATGCTATACTTTACGTCATTGTTATGTGCGTCGAAACTCTAATGCTTTTATCTAAACTTGTAGCTCACTAACTACGTCTCCCGTAGTTAACACTTGACTCGTATTTTCAGGAAATGAGAAAACTTTGGAGACGATACTTATGCTTTGGGCTGATGACTTCAAGAATGGGAAGGGGTTCGGGTGGCTTGGCTATGAACACTTATCTTGTATTTTGGATACGTAAACGATGTTTTAAACACTTGTAAACCTTTGAGGTTATGATTCTTTTAATACAACTTGGTGTAGAATTATAAACTTGTGTATCGAATGCTATTGCTCTTCACATCTTGTGTTCCGCTTTAGCGGGGCGTGACATTAACTTTCGCAAAAAATCCTTTATTATGCCAAATTTGATTTTCTAATCCTTTTTGGTTCCAAAATTTTTACCTACCCTCAAATGTCAAAATTTGTATTTTATATTACTTTTTTTTTAGCTTTTTCCCAATATTGTATAATATTAGATTTGTTATATATTATTGTTGTATGTAATCTATTAAAGTATGTCATGTGAAGATTGTCTCCCCATGTAAGGCTTTTATATAATTGTAACTAGTAATGGAAGTAGTACATGTGATAGTGTAGATACGAATTATTAAGAAGAATTAAACAAAAGTTTAACTATTAGATACGAATTATTAAGAAAAATTTTATGACTAAGGGACATCCCCCTTTTATTGTAACTTATCAAATTAATTACGCCCTCACAAACTCACATCATAGTATTACTTTTAAAACAGACGATAGAATTTATGTAGATAAATTATTTGAACCACTACTGTGACAACCGTCTAAACTCAGGTCGAGAACGCTAACTTATGACCTCTATGTGTTTATATTTGATACCCGTTACAACTAACTTTATGTGTTACGTGGTTACGTAGACATAACTCTTAAGCTAAGCTCGATGTAACTCACACAAAACTCTTAAACGTAAGTTTACGTCATTTAAACCTTTAAGCGCGGATCGGGATCGGAATCGTAAATTAACTCCGGAATCAATATATGTAAGTCCTAATACCAAGAAAACACTTAATGAACTTTCCTAAGTTCATAACGTATCATATTAAAGAACTTTAGTTAACGAAAAGGTCCAACAAAACAATAATACAAAAACAGCCAAAACTCAAAAATGTTTACGAAATTGGTCTCGGACGCCGCACAAAGGCCTTGTGCGCCGTCCTGGAAGGACCAGATTCGCAAAATTATTTGATTTTCTGCATGTCTCGATTTCTACAACTTTTATACCAATCAAACACGGTTTTTATCCATCAATTACTGTATTTGGCAGTCTCAAACCTCACTAACCCTCTTTCTATTATTTCCTTTTCATTTTCACTTTATTAAAACATAAACACACACTTAAAACACACACATAACCAACTCTTTCAAAAACTCTCTCACCATCCACCTTTTCCAGCCTTAAAACACAGAGGAAACACCATATAAACACCATTAAAAATCGTTCTATTAGCAAGGGGAGCAAAGGGTTGCATAAAAACCGAGTCAAGAAAACGTTTTCTACATTTTTGGAGCTCAAATCTTTCCCAAGACACCATCTAAGCTTTTCTTTCGGTAGAAACTCTTTCTTTTACTTATATTACTGTTTTCATATGTTGCATGGATGATCTAACCATCAAAAACAAGTTTTTACAAAGTTTTATAACACATTTTATACAAAAATGGGTTTTATCAAAATCATACTTAGATCTACGATTTTATATATGAAAGTTATGTATAAACTGTTAAAATAACATATTATGAAGTTTAAACCGATTGCATGTCGGAATCTATGGTTAACAAATCGATTTTTGCAAGAAAAACACAAAACAGTGACCTGTGCGCCGTCCCTGGAGACCAGGACGACGCAGCGGGACATTTTGTGCCCTGTGCGTCGTTCCTGAGGTCCAGGACGACGCACCCCTAGCTGTTTTTCCCGAAAATCGTCGTTTTGGCCGTTTTAAGCTTGTGTACACTACTGACTTTTCGAGACTTGATATATATGACTGAGTTTGGTAAAAACAATAATATTGGTGACTTGTGTTGGACCATTTATACTAAAATGAACTCGTTTGATTTAATTATGTGATATATGCAATTGTGAGCGGGAAAGTGACTTTGGATTTTGGACATGAAATTTGGGCGCGGAAGCGCTGCCCAAATTTCGTTAGAAAACCTAAACCACTTCAGCGACCAAAATGTATGTATCATAATAATAAAAACGTTAACTTTGGACTTTCGGACTAAAACAAAACGATAACCTTTTCGGACTATATTTGGACAAATTGGACCTTGACACTTAAAGTTTAACTAAAATTCACCTATACATTATATATAATAACATAATGAGATCACAACACTTAATAAATCTTGGTGTTCGTTAGGCTTTCGGTGATTCTCGGCACGCTTTCCGACCGTTCTCGCTTACGATTATCTTCGCAACCAGTGAGTTACAAACCCATACTCTTTAAACGCTTTTAATACTTTTTGGGGTGAAATGCGAGTCTTAGGCTTAACTATCATTTAAGCTGAAAAACGCTTTAATACTTGAATGCTAAACGAAAACTATTTGATACTCGAATGCTTTTACGAAAACACTTGTATACTTTGAATGCTATTACGAGATGCTTATATATTTTGAATACTAAAACGAATGACTATTTTGCCGGCATTGTTGAGGGTTTTGCCAACAATGCCGAGGATACGAAAACTATTTTTGCCAATGACTAAAACATCGATCGTCATGTTGCGGACGTTGTACAACATGGACGTGAGATACCACTAAAATTCCCGATACTACCAAGGACATTAGTTGCTATTAATCCCTTTGGAAAGGACCGTTAGTAGATATGGATAGCGCTATTAGGGTAAATTGACCCTCACCACAACGACTTATAACGATGGTGCATAATACTAATAGGGTAGGCTATAGGCTTAGCAACGATCATTGGGCAATACTTAGGATTGTCACATAGTCGCGCTATGTGTTCAATGCCTACAAACACAAATGCTATACTTTACACATGTTTTGTGGTAACTATTTGGATACAAATACTTTATGCATGGTTATGCGGCAACTATTTGAAAACTATACTTTACGCCATCTTTACGTGTGAAACTTGTATGCTTTACTTAAACTTGTAGCTCACTAACTACGTCTCCCGTAGTTAACACTTGACTCGTATTTTCAGGTAACGAGTAAGCTATCACTGATGACTTTATGCTTTGGGCAGATGACTTCAAGAATGGAAAGGGTTTGGGTGGTTTGGTTTAAACACCCTATTTTGAATTTCGGATATGTAAATGACATTTTTAAACAATGATTGTAAACTTGATGTGACTTTTACTTTAATATAATTTGGCGTTATCTATATCTTGCTATCGTATGCTATTGCTCTTCACATCTCGTGTTTCCGCTTTAGCGGGGTGTGACAACTACTTAGTCTAGAACACCGAAATTATTTACCAACACTAGAATTTATGAAAAAGTTAGAAAATCAACATCGGATATACCGTCAATATGGATACCAAAAATAGAGAAATCAAATTCGATAACAATCGGAAAATCTTCTAGTAGTCAAGATATAGACAATAAGATAGAAGAATTACAAGAAAATGGTACGATCTATAAGTATGATAATATAATGGATAGTGGAAGACAAAAACTAGTAAATCAAGATAGAATATTAATAATAAAGGATTTACAAGAGAGGATACTAGAAAATAAGTTGATAATAGATATAATAGAAAATCGAATAAAAAATAAAACATTTGAATCTCTTAAAATATTGATTAAAACAAGAGATACAATGAAAAAATCATTACACTACAAAAATAAAGAACTCAAAAAGGTTCAAGAATCACTTATTATAAACTAAAATCACAATGAATTTTATTTGAGACACGATTTCAACTTCACAATTTAAAATAGAAGACAATAAAAAAAAATACTAGTTTGCTAGAACCTTATATACCATTTAAACAAACATTAGTTAAAATACCTCAAAATTTACCACAAGGTACATCATATGGTATAGGAATATCGGAAGCTAATCTAGAACGAAGTTTAGGAGAAAAATAGGGATGATTAACATAACTCTTAATAATATAATTAAGATACTAAGTTTTTTAGTACTTAGGCAACTACCAGAAATGGTAACAACTAATCAAGAAAAGTTTGAAGAAATACAAGCACTATTAAATCAAAAAAATTGAAATAACAACTAGCATAAGAGATTTAAAAAATCAAATTGAAAACATAATTAATAATGATTCCTCCACTTCCGAACATGCTCAACAAATAACAACCTAACAGAACAATTGTCTTCAATAATTGACACACATGTGCAAGAAAAACCCATAACCATGACAAAAATAAAAGAACTATTAACAGATAAACTACCTCTCAAAATCATTTCTCCGGTAAAATTTTAATTTAATGGAAAGTCTAGAAGAATAAGTTGAAACTCTCACTAAACTAATGGCATCACTAGATATATCATCTAAAGTAAACGAAGAAGATGTAGATATTGTATATGATTATAGCTCAGATGAGAATCCATATGAAAATCCTTATACTAATTATAATTTTGTACAAAAACGAAAGAAATCATACGTAGAGGAGGATTTCCAAAAACAATTTGATTATAAATCACCATCACCAACTGAGAGATATCTATATAGACACGGATTGGTTAAAAATAAACAAAATAAGTGGCAAGAAATTCCACAACAATACATACCTAAAATACCTTACTAAAATGGATAACGATATCTTAAATATTAAATGTGAAACAGACATCGATGAAAAAAAATTCAAGATTGGAGTAATAAAATGAGTGCACAAATACAATTAACCGAAGAACTTAGAAATTTACAACCACGAGACTTATTAAATTTTATAATATATAAAACATCCGAAAATGTTTATCGCTATGTAGAATCGATAAAACATGAAGATAAAATAAGAATTGCTACAACGGACGCCATGACAACATTCACAAAATATAGTAGCTTGGATAGTTCAGGAATTCACACGGAGAATCCCTGGAATATAGGCCTTTACTAATACTTTTAGAGAACAAGCCTTTTGGAGAATAATGAACTTAAAAATATGCAATATGTGTTATTAAGATTCTTTTATATGTGAATTTTCGGATCAATATTATAAACTAGATTCGGAAAAACAAAAAATAGCATTAAAAATGTTTTTCAATAAACTACCGGAATCGGTTGCAATAAAAGTAAAAGACATGTACTCTATATTACTTCAAGATAAAGATAAAATAGAAGATATTCTAGGAGCAAAAATCACAACATTAAAAGCTTGGTTACAACAAGAGTGTTTACGAGAAACTGCTAAAAAAGAAGCCCAAGTGAAGCTATGTCGTGAAAATCTATCAGATACAATTGGAAATTACGGATGTCCTAAACCATATAAAAAACGTCGAAAGATATGGAAGGAACAAACATACTGTCACACCCCCAAATCTCGTGTTCTCGAGACTCGAGGTGTTGACTTCATGGGTCCCAGATAGCAATGATATATAGGCGAACGACCTCTATATGAGTCGTTTTAAAGAAAAACATACATTAATTGATATTGAAAATCAGAGTTTTACATGATTAAGGGAAAATGTTACCAGAGTTCACAAAACAAAGATTTACATTACATAACTTAAAAGAAAATAAGTAATGCAAGGGAAATCTCCCAAAATGCGTGAGTTTGAAATATGCGACTCTGTCATATCCCAAAATCCCTCCGTCGAAAGCCCTTTCGACTAAGCACCTGAGACATACATGCTAAAGTCAACATAAAGTTGGTGAATTCATAGGTTTAGTTTAGTAATAAAGTGGACCACAAGATTTCCGTTTAAGTAAAGTCTTACAGTTGCACCTAAGCTCATGACATCGAAGCGTAACAAAGTTCCTTACCCCATAAGTGTTCCTATGTTATAGCCAAATAACATATATAGTTTCAAAAGTAAAGCACCCTACTCGAGTCCACGAGTTAGTTGTGGTAGACGTGGGTTACATCGTCTAGCCGTCGGGTGAGGGTTGTCAAACCCTAATAGATCTATCCAATACAATCGCGCTTAAGTCCTTAACTAACGATTCATGATAGGGGAATTTCCTTTGGCTTAGTGGTAACTTAGGCAACTAGTAAAGGTTTTAAGTACTTGTGTCCATAAGTAAAAGAGCATGTATCTCACCCCAAGTATAAAACAAGTAAAAAGCGGGGCTATGAACTCACCTTAGCAAGCCAGCTAAAAGTAATGAGGCAGTGTGTGTAAGCCAACACGTAGGAGTCTCAAATCCGAGAATCAGGTAGGTCTAACCTTGACCTATTAAGTTTTGGAATTTAGGTTTTTATATTCTAGTCCAATGCACATGAAAATGTATGTATATGTATGAATAAGGTAGGGTTAGGGTTCGGGTTTGATAATAATAAACTAACACCGTTCGGGCCATTATATACAAGACCATTCTATAATCGCATGCGGAGCTAGGACACTTTAAATCGTAAATCCAGCAAGCTACGAAATATCGAGATGGAATCATTGCATACAAAGCTCCCTAGTATTGTGTTATCGCTATTATTATCGAGTTGGTTTTAAAAGTTAGTTTTTATAAAAGTTTATAAAAACTCAGCAAGTGTCTTTAAGTTTTACCCAACTTTAAAGTAACATATCTCACCCGTTTCTTATCCGATTTTAATGAATCTTATATAGAAACGACCCGCGTTTTGAAATACCTTTCAAATGGTTTAGGCCTTGAAATCAGATTGAAAGTCTACTGATATTTATAACAGAAATACTAACAGTAGGTTTTAGGGTTTTCTCAAAGTACATGTTAACTTGAAAATATCATAACTCCTTGTGTCGTTTATCCGTTTTTAGTGTTCTTTTTATGGAAATGTAGGCATTTGATTTATCTTTCAAATGCCATAGGTCTCATGGACCAATTCAAAACCATTTTTTCCCAGATTTAATAAAAGGTCCGCTGGTATGCAGTTTGGGGGTCAAGGAATTTGGTCAAACGCTCGATATTATCCGTTTTTAACGAATCTTATATCGAAACGTTCGTTTTTGAGTTAAATTTAACATAGATAAGGTCTCCTATTATGTTTTAATGGTCGCTTTCCCCAGATTTCCCAAAAACAGTCCGTGTAGACAGTTTATGTAGCTGAAACGTATGTTGTTGCGTTAA
>CAJVGC010000001.1:51564285-51615560 GCA_910822075.1 Senecio squalidus | reverse complement strand
TGACACCGGCAATCAACCATCGTGACACCCAAGCCTATGTTAAACCCGAATGTTGTCTTGAGGGCGAGTGTTCGTGACTGGAATGTAGCTTCTTAACAACATGTGTCGGACCCATTGTTACCAACCAACTTCTGTCCGAACGAAGCACAGCCATCTCCGAGTCTTGAATTCTCAACCTCTCCTCCAAAGACTTGCACATTGCCTTGGCTCGCACTCATTTTTCACATCATGACGAGCCCGAGATTCGGCCATAGCAGCCTCATGCTCCATCTTCATATTGGCTATGGCAGTCTCATGGTCGGCCTTCAATTTCTCCACAGCTTCGGCCTGCTCAACCTTCAACTTCTCCAGTTCAGACCGATGATCACTCTTCAGTTTTTCAGTAAGCTCCCTGGCGGCAGCCTCGTTAAACTGAGAAGAAGAAGCTTTCATCGTCCCAATCTCCTTTGACAAACGACGACTCTTTTCACGATAATGTTTTTTCTCGTCAAGAGCCTCGGAAAGATCTTTCTTCGCTGAAGAAAGTTGACCTTGAAGTTCCAGGGCTCGGAATCTTTGCTCTTCCGTTTCCCGCGCCGATGATTCCATTCGGCGACGGAGGTCAGGACCAATAACGCATAATGAGGCAAGAGCAAAGTCAAATTCCCGGCCCGCTTGGACATTACCAAGTTTTCCCAGACGAAGGGTCTCGGCCGGAGTAGCAAAATTCTCAACAAGATCCCGATTCACCTCGTAAGATTCGGCTTCGATCAAATCACCACATTTTACCTTGCTCACTCCCGGCACAAACAATGTCTCGGCCACCTCGGCATCCAGACCCTCGGATTCGGACTCTGACTGATTACCTTCGGAGTAAACGCTAACATCCTCCAAAGGGTTCGACTTTCTTTCGCATATCTGGAAGAAGATAAATGAAAATTAGTAAATGAGGGAAGGAAAGTTAACAAGGAACATAGGGAGACATCAAGTTTTTACCTTTCACCCAAATCCGAGTACGGGCAGAAGACCCCACCAACTCCGAAGCAGGAGAAGGTTGAACAATGTCCAGGAGAGAAGAAGTACCTCCTACATTGTCTCCCAAAGCTTGACTGGAAGTTTCATCTATAAGGTTCTTGGACCCTTCAGGTTGAGATTCAGTCAGGGGTGTAGTCTGAAGGATCAAATCCTCCGGCAGCGAAGATCCCGTAACTACAACCTCCTCTTCCATAGTTACAACCTCCTCCTCCATAGTTACAACCTCCTCGTCCACTACATTTTCCGAACTGACTAGTAGAAGAGGTTCATCAACCAACTTAGGAGCTATAGACTCCTCATTCTCCTTTTCCATTGGGCCAGCCGAAGAAGTGCCTTCCGAAGGTTTCTTGCCCGCATCACTAGCATCAGCACTTGACCTCTCGACAACCTTCTCCGAAAGAGGTATAGCTACCTCCGGATCAACAGAAGGACCTGCCGACAAAACGTCATCAACTATCAATCCAAGAGCAATAGACGTTTCAGAAGAAGTCTCACAAGAGGAGGGGTCACAATAGAGTTCCGTACCATCTAGAGAAAAACCTTCCTCCTCCGAACTATCAAGGACGATAAACTTACTTTTAGGACGAGAGACTTGGTGGACAACCTCTTTGTTCTTCTCCCCGGGTTGAGAAGTATCAGCCCTATCTACCTGAGAAGCTCCGGACCCCTGGTCCCCTCGCTTTTCCCTAATAACAACACCCTTAGCAGGCTCGGAAGTCTTCTTCTTCTTCTTCGGTACTTCAACCCTCGGTTCGATCTCTTCGTCGGAAGCCTCGTCTTCAACATCAACAGCAACCTCAACAGTCTTCCTCTTCCTAACAACTGCATCCCCCACAGAAGGTGACGTCTTTGCAAACAAAGCATTGAAAAGCAAAGGGATAGTATTATTACCACTCTTCATCGGCTGACTACCGCTACCCAGAATTGTCCCAGGGGCTGGCTGGACAAAATCTTCATCCGAAGGGTCCCTCAAAGTATAGCCCGCCGGGAAAACTGCATCAGCATCAGTGTAGGGGGGAGGAAGATCGTCTTTGGACATGTGCACCACCCTGGAATTCATCCGAACCAGCCAAGTTGATTCACCATCCGGAATTGGGCGAGAGATGTACTGAACTCCATCCCAATGAGTCAGCTCCAAAAAATCGATCAGAGCCAAGTCTACAAAAAAGGGAAAAAAGTCAAAATAATGATCAGCAAGGAGTTATCGGTAACAGAAACAAAAATACTTGACTCACCTCGATCATTCATCTGCAAACAAGGTCTAGAAACGTTGGATGTCCACACCCGGCTCACACCAGCCATAACCAAGACATGTTCCGGTAGCGTCCGGCAGTCTATCTTATGGGTCGTGAAGGCCTCGATAACAGAGTCCGGAACAACTCCTCTCGAAACCGGCTCATCAGAAACGGACTCATCTTTGTGCTTCAACCTCATCCAGATGGGAGCCACACCAGCATCAACAAAGAAAAACTTTGTTTTCCAATTCTTTCGGCCGGAGGGAGCCCCGGAAGAACACGCAGGGTTTGGTTTTCTCCTCTTATCAAAGGTGAACCAGTCACCGGCCTTCCCAAGCTTGTAGAATGTCCGGAAAAGATCTAATGAAGGTTCATAGCCAAGAGCCCAGCTTTGAACTTCAAAACAAGTAAGTCTCAAAGCCCCGAGGGGATTCATCTGTGAAGGCATGAACTTAAAGTACTCACAAACCTCCAGAAAAAGTCTAGAGAACGGAAGTCTGAGATTAGAAAACTCAAACCACTCGGCATACACACCTATTTTACCGGGGGGAGCATCCAGGATAGTGTCATTCGGACCCGGAAGAACGGCGCCGTACCCGACACCGATGGCATACTTTAAGCAAAGGGCATCAAGGTCCCCCTGAGTTAAAGTATTGAAACTTCTCCGGAGGTTCTCCTTATCTTTTTTCGACATAATAACAGAGCAAGAAACAAGAAAAAAGCGAAAGAAAAGTTGAAGAAAGAAAAACACACAGTTAAAGGTGAAAATCAAGAAGCGGTGGAAAAAACTTACAAATGAGGTAAAAGGGGGTATTTATAGGGAAGTGTAGGGCAGACGATGGGACGCGCGTCTAATCCCACCGCCTCGCTTAGCCAATCGCACAGCGACAAGTGGCACGAGCATTAATTACCACGGTTCAAAAACTTCCCGCCCAAACTAAAATATAATTATCCCGCCTAAACAACTAAACACTTAGCATTTTTCCGAAAAAACACAAGAAACCTTATTTTTGTAGCCGAAAGAACATAGGAAAGGACCAGATACTCTATTTTTTCTTTTAGTCAAGCATTACATAGTCTTAACTACGTAATACTAGACTAGGGGGGCTGATGACGTACCATCGGTTATGCCGATAGAAGTCTATCGGCTAAACCAGATAGTACGCCAAATGATGTAACAAATCTGGCACGATCTTCGAGAAAGGGAATCTAAGTAACATCTAATATCCGAAGAACATCCTAAGGACCGGAAGGCCGAAGGATGATTTCTCGACAAAGAGTACAACACTTCGAAATATCTTTAGGATAAAAGAGATGTGGTACTAAGAACACGCTATTATCCGAATCTCAAGGCCTATAAATACCAAGCTCACACTTCATTTTGAGGGTAACGTTTACATACACTCTTCACTTTAATTTACTCTTTATCCCTTACTCTTCGATATCTTACTCTCACGCCCGAGGTAAACCAGGGGATCATCCCCGCCCGGTTCACTCGTGTGTTGTTTGTTTGTGCAGCTAATACCTAGATCGGAGATAAGGAACAGGCTGAAGGTCTTCATCGGATCAGCTCTTCCGGATCCGAACCTTCTACCCCCTTGTGTTGGTGGCATTCCGGTGTCGCAACACTAACAAAAACAAGCTTTATTTGCGATGGAGACTACTTTGTTGATTCGAGTCATTGAGCCGAACAGTAGTAGGTTAATACGTTCCCTAATTTATATAAATTTTTAGCTCAAACTTAACTCCAACTTAAAATATATACAATGAACCCCATAGACCATAGTTAGCTTATATTTTATATATTGCTTCAATAATAAATAACGGACCTCCTAACTTTAGCAATAATAGTATTAAAGCCATAACTTGTGTTCTAATTTGAATAACTTACGTGGATTTCCCCTTCATTAAAGTTCGAACTGCTGCGTAATCTATGGTTTATTTTATTTCTTAAAACATTTTTGCACTTGAAAATCAATCTACCATTTAAATTTAAGTAATTTAATTAAGGAGTTAATTATAATCTATCTCGAAAACTGTTATCTCAATATGAATTAATGTGATAGATTAAATAAGTCCAATGTCAAAAGGTTATTTCAGGATGTCTAGATTTTGATTTATATATCTATACTGTTTAGGCATGTAGCATCTGTTATGTTTCTGCAGATTTAAGATTGTGGTACCGGTTTTCATGTTCAAATGTTCCAAGAAATTGACATACAAGGAACGTAAGTAGACGTTCTACTTGTAGATCTTGAAACATAGGAAATATGCTAAAAACATTAGTTGAGTTTTAAAACTTATTCTCTCTAATTGAATTTGCGACCAAGTGGACAGACAAAACGGGTTTTTCCAGATATTTTACTTGGCATAATTGATTGAACCCGAACACCAAATGCAGACATTATATGTTCAAATTTCATGTTCTACTAAACAAATGCAGACGTGAGGATGTGCAAATTTTGTCAAAAAAACACACTGCCTTTCACTCTTGATTCTGGGACATTCTTCTTTTATTTATAACTATCATACAATAAATTGTAAACTAGAGAAGAAGACAAATGACGATTTCAACAGATTAGTGACACGTGAACAAAATAATACTTTGTTTTTATGTTTTAAGTTTATCGAGCACAACAAGTGTCAATGATTTTCAAACTCAGTCTATACAACTAGATTTTTATTTTTTGTAGTTAACTGAGAGGTGTTTGAAGTAAACAAACTGAATCTGAAGTCTTCCTAAACTCTGTTTTATGAACCGCATAAGTTTGACAAACATTGCAAAATCCCCTAGATTTTCAACCCAGAATGGATTGCCACCACTCCTCCCACAAGATTTTCATACTCTACCTTTTGAAACCCGGCATCCGCGATCATCGAAGCAAAAACCTCCTGGAAAAGCACCAATCAGAAAGTCAAACTTATAGCGAACTTAATACTGTGTTCCAGTAATGGTATCTACAGGATCTTAAACATATAAAACTCGAGAATAACACGTCCAAAGTGGGAAACTCATCAACATTGATGCTACATTTGTTCAAAACTCAATCTCCTGTATAGTTCTAGTTACATTCGAATGATGCCGACGTTAACATCTTCATTTCACCATATTGACGGGACCCACAAGATGAGAATGTCAAAATGACAACATCAACTAATGTTGAAGGATGTATTGAGTAAAAGCTCCAATAGACGAGGGCTAACTTTTATTGAATATTCACCCTAAAAGTAATTTCAACTTTTGATTGTTGTAGCCATAATCCCGTTTTTATCGTTACTTTTCTTATGAGTTTCTGGCTATTTCTATATAAATTTGAGTAACATTCATTAAGCTGATATTGGTCATAGAACATATTCAGAAGTCATTTACCTTCGTTTTAATAAGTTTGGGGGTCGGGGGATCAACATTAAGGTGTTTGACCATCAAAATGTGAAACATACCTGACGTGGAAAACGTCGAACACTCTCAACCAAATATTGATAAGAATCACGATCTCCTGCAACTAGCTCTCCTAGAACTGGAATGACTGAGAATGAGTAGTAATCATACCTGATGATGAATAAGCAAAACGAAAATAAATATCCGACCGGAAAAAAAAACAAGTAACAAAATACCATCCTATTGTTTGATTTCGAAAGTTCAACCTAATACACACAATACACACATCTTCAATTAAAAAAAAACATGTAACTTGTTTCACAGTTAAAAGCCAAATGTTAACTCTCATTTTGGGATGGAGAAACTTGTAGCTGAAGTACTATAATAATGACTCGCTTATAAATTAAAAAAATACTTACAACTGCTTGAAAACGGGAGTGTCTACATGGCTGAGTTCAAGACAAAGGAATCTCCCTCCCTTTTTGAGTACCCTGATAAAAAAAAAAGAACAATATTAATGGACAACAAATTTCATGACTAATACGACAGATTTATTACGTGAATTTTGATATCAGGTGACAATGTATTAATCAACTACGAACACTTAATATCAAGGTACAGAGCAACAAACGTACCTGTATGCTTCAGCAAGAACTTTTTCTATGTGCGTAACATTCCTAATACCAAAAGCAATAGTATAACCATCCATTGAACCGTCCTCAAAAATAAGCTTTTCTGCATCACCCTCGACCCATACGAGGGACCCCAGATCTTCAAGCCCTACAAAGTTACAAGACAACTGGTATTATACTTGCATAATTTCTTTAAGATTAATAATAACAATACTTAACAACACTTACCTCTTTCTTGGGCACGCTTTCTACCAACATTCAACATATTTGGATTTATATCGCAAACATAAATCTGAGTTTCTTCCTGCAAATCATCTTCAAGTGTCTCATCTACGGCTCTTCGGTTAACGCTTTTGATAGTCTCCAGGATCCTGAAAGCGACGTCACCTGTAAAATATCAGCAACATCAAATACCATGAAAATGAATTAAATTTCACGAAGTATAAATTCCACGCTCAGTCAGTGAGACAGCTATACTGATTCTCGAAACATGGAATTAGGACTGCAAGTAGACATATTATCCTAACCTGTCCCACCAGCTACATCAAGATGCTTCATCCCAGGAAATGGACTCAACTTTGAAACCAATCTGGAAAATGAGGGAAAATAAAAAACAAGCGTAGTAGACAAATGACAGAATATGAAAATGAAACTAAACTTTACAATTCACCTCTCTTTCCACAACCTATGCAGTCCACCACTCATAAAATCATTCATAATATCATAGTTTGTTGCAACCTTGGTGAAGACATTGCCAACCAATTGGCTTTTTTCATCTTCATTTACTTGTTTAAATCCTGCAGCAAGTACAATTGCAAACATAATGAATAAATATAACTCGAAAAGGCTGAATTTGAAGCGATTCAAATTCATTATTTGGTAGCGGCTTGTTTTTCAAATATTCTATAAAGTAGTCAATCAAACACCGATTACCATCCGTGATTTGTATATTTGAAAATTAAAGAGTTTTGATGTTTAAAATTGGTTTCTAAATACTCTTGTGAGCTAGCAAGAGATGAAAGTGACAGAAGATTACTCGGTCCTTTTTTGTATTTGAAATCACCAATGAAATTAGAGACGAACATAAGATCCGTTGGTAACCTTAAACTTCTACTACAACCAACTACGGAAAATCGAGAATAATTAACGTTTGACCCCCAAAATAAAAAATGTTAAACCCTAATCTCCCTCCCAAGCCGTCGCCCTACCACCACCATTCAGCGATCACCAATTTCTTATTTTTTTGCTGATTGGTCGTAATTATGGATACGGGTTAGAGTGGTTTTGAGCTGCGCAATAAAACCTTTCGATTAGGGTTTTTATTTTATTTTTGCTACTAATCGTGGATGTTTGTTGGTATTGTCACTTGTTTTCTTTGATTGTAAGAGGGTGATATGGAGAAGGGTTTTCTTGATAGTAGGAATAAGAAGAAGATAGATGGTGAGTTAAAGGAGGCGAGCAATGCTATGACGAAGAAGAAAGATGGTGATGGTGATGGTGGTAGGAAAATAGACGATTTGGATGTTGTTGGTGCCAATGAGGGACTTGCGTCTAAAATCAAAAACATTGATGGCAAGATTAATATGCCTAAGAGTATTCTTAGGAAACCAGGTCGTAATCTTGTAGATCTTGTAGGTGATGCTCAAGTGGCTGCTAATGTTGGTCGTAGTCCAAGCAAAGCGTCTTTCGAGTCCAAGGGGAATGCTTCTTCTCCAACTAATTTGAATCCCACATCAGATTGCTCTTTCGCTAGTCTATTACGACCTATAGATTCTACTAATAAGGTGCATTTTCGTACTCTTATTAATGAAGAAAGAGTTGAAGTTGTGGATTGTGTTCTTCCTAAAGATGTGGCTGCAAAAGTTAAAGGTAGGTACGAGAACTCTATCATGGGGTTTTTCCTTGGTAAGGACCCTTCTTTTCCGGTTGTGAAGCAGTATGTATCGAATACGTGGAGGAAATTTGGGTTTGAACGGATCACTAGGAATGATGATGGTGTTTACTTGTTTAAGTTTGCTACTAAATCAGGTAGGGACCAAGTGATTGAGAAGGGACCGTGGATGATTCGTAAGTCTCCTATCATTTTGAGTAAATGGTCGTCTAGTGTATCATTGAGGAGAGAAGAGGTCTCTAAAGTCCCTGTATAACATTCCTATTCTTGCTTACTCCGAGGATGGGTTGAGCTTACTTGGTACTTAAATTGGTAAGCCATGATGCTTGATGCTTTTACTAGTTCTATGTATAGGTGCAACAAATCGGTTTTCGGTTAAAAAACCAACCACTTAATAAAAAACCGGTTTTTTGAAATCGGTTTTTTTTCGGTTTAAAATGTTCAGAATCGGTTTTTTCGATTTTGAACCGGTTTTTTAATCGGTTTTTATAAACATAACTTTTATTTCAATTTTAAATAATACAATTACAACTAAAAATATAAAACACAAACATAAGTTTTATTACAATTTTGATACAATCGTGTAGTAAAGTATGCGAGTTTTTGGTGATTTAGAGAGAAGAATACTTGAGTTTTTGGTGTGATTTCAACATAAACTAGTGAAAGTATTTATAGGCAACTTAGAGGTGCCAAAAAACTCAAAAAAAGTGAAAAAAACGCTCCTAACGGTCACTAACGGCTCTTTCTAACGAGCTGTAACGGTAATGTTAAAAAAAACCGGTTTTAACCAGTTTTTGAAAAAAACCGGTTTTAACCGGTTAAAAAACCGGAAAAAAACCGATTTCCAAAAAAAACTTTGACCGGTGTTAACCAGTTCGGTTATGTATAACCGGTTCCGGTTTTTTGTTAACCGGTTTTTCAATAAACCGGTTTCGGTTTTTGGATCGGTTTTTTTAAAAACCTATTTTTGATTTTCACCTCTAGTTCTATGTGTCGGGAATCATGGGGTAGAATTAGTTTTGCTAGGGCTTTGATTGAGATTGATGCGGCTGTTAGTTTAAAGAAGGAAGTGATTATGGCTATTCTGGATGATGAGGGGGATGGTTATAGTAAAGAGGTTGTTAGAGTTGAGTATGAATGGAAGCCGCCTCATTGTGTTGATTGTAAAAGTTTTGGACATGAATCTAAAGTATGTCCTAAACGTGTTCTTGAGGCGGTTCCTATTAAGTCAGTAAGGGATATGCAAACTACTGATTTGGAAACAATTATGATGGTTTTAATACGGTTAAAAGCCGTAAGAAGAAGAAGGGAGCAGATCCTAGAGCATTTGTTGGTCTTCTGCTGAATAAACCTAACTCTAAGGTGATTTGGCAACAAAAGAAAGGTGGGGATAAAGGAGGGTCTAAGCCTCTCCTAGTGCTTCTACCCACTCTAATCCAGGTTTGAATTCGGTTAACGCGTTTGATGTTCTTAATGTGGATGAGGACGATATGGGTGAGTCCGGGACTCAATCTAAGGTTAATACTAATGTAAATTATGTTTTGGATAAGAATGAGGGAATTAGTAAACCTAGTAGCTCAAATTCTGGTTTTGGTGATGGTAAAAAGGATACGAATGGTAGTAACCCTCCGGTTGTGAAGAAAAAATGGGAAGATTGTATTAATGCGTCTGATACTTCAGATGAGGATGACGGTTTTGCTTCATCTTTTGGTGGTGCAAATCAGCTTGAAGACGATGACGATTTTTATGATGGCTATGAAGATCAAGTGGTTGATTTTCAGGGTGCTCGTAAAGAATTTCATGATTTCAAGCTAATGGGTAGTGGTACGAAATAGTTCAGTCTTATTTTACTCTTGTTTTTGGTTTGGTAGCTTATTAGGGAGGCTTGTCTCTCTTGTGTAGGTTTGGTTGTTTGTTGCTCTTTTGAGCCTGTTTGTTGCCCATGTAACGGGTTGTGATATAGGACTTCACCTATATCTATTGTACCTCAACGCTTTTCTGGTGTAATATATTTTACCGGGGAATGTCCCCTCTACCTAAAATAAAAGATAAAAAATAAAATATAAAAAATGTTCAAGACCACCCTCTAACTCAGGTTTGCCACCGGTTTACCTACCAAAGCTAGTAGCATGGGAATGCAGAGTAGCGGCAGGAGTGAACATAGGTAATAGCTTGCTTCGCAATCTCCGAGTAACCATTTTGACCGACATTCTTTCAACTCTGTCAGAGTAACAAAAACAAAATAAGGGAACACACTCTATAATTATAGATGGGTTATGTAAAAGCATAAGAAAGCAAGTATAACACATAAAGGGAACATGGTACTAGATTATGGAGGCTGTCACAAGCCCGTAAAAGTGCCAAAAAGATGTATTCTATGTCAACGAGCTCCTGCATATGCTTAAAATCCATTGTGATTCTTTTACTTAATGATATTTACAGACTTAAGAGTGTGAAGGTCAAGTAAAGGCTATCTTTTAAATAAACTCGGAGTTTGAGCCCAAGAATTAAGATTTTAGAACCAAGGTACACAAAGTAGTGACAAAAGAATAAACTAAATCTCCATATACTCTTCAAAACCTGACCTTAAATGTTTAATGCATAATTAATTCAATCGAACACACATCATAATTTCATAAACGTAGGACATTAAGGATATTATAATACCATATAAAGATATTGAGCTAAAATGTCAACATGAAGATACATAACCAATCATATAGATCTTGCTTCCAGTTCGACAGTCTGATTATGCTATAGAAATCCCTAGCGTAAGGTCATATATAGGCGGATCATAATGGCACTTTAAAAAGGTTAGTGGTCCCTAACATGTATTACAAATTTGAAAAGGAATCATCTTCCTAAGTTTACTAGATGATGAAAATAAAATCCCTGGAGGTCTTACATATCTCAAAGTTCCACTAACATGTTAGTCGAATTGCCCGATGACGATCTTTTTATTACATAACAATTACTATGCACAAAAAATGGGTGAACCCTATGAGGCATTTCATCAAACACTTTGCCTACATACTATAAAAAAAATGATCAAATTATAACCTATTATGAGAAATAATAAGCAATTTCTGTATTTGTGAATCCTTTGAGGCATTTCATCAAACACGTTGCCAACATGATCAAATAATAGGTCACAACATATTAGGGATTTAGGTTTACCAGGTTCTGATGTTGTGTGTGTTTTAATAAACCGCCAATAAAACTTAATTCAGTATTTTCTTTGATGTCAAATACGACAACCAGAGTTGGACACGTCCGCTATGTATGAATCAATTTTTTCGGTATAAAGGAAAAGGAAAAACTTATGAGAAAATCCAAAATACTCTTATCACCAAATTTGCTAAAGGTTTTCACTTTATTTTTTTTTGTCATCAGAATTAAATATGTGATAAAATAGCGTGAGATAGGACTGCCAATGGGACCGACAGATTTTGAGCCGGACCGACAGATTTTGAGCCAGACCCGACCTAATAGCATCATCTAGTGGGTCTAAATATTATGACCCAAAGACAGATTCGATAGGTTGATCCATTCAAATGAATCTTTATATGGATTGATTCAGGCCCGTCCGGATCGACCTAATTAAAAATAAAAAATCTAATAATTACTTGAATAAAGACCATTTTTTATAGCAAAATCTCGATGATTCAGTTACGGCTTCTCTTTAGTTGTCCATCAAGTTTACGTGCTAGCTAGTTCCCTAATCAATATATTCAAGACATCAGCAACGTGTTTTAACAATCATAAGACAAACTTATCAAGTAATTTGTTTTATTATTCAAATTACAAAATTATTTTAGTAGGAAAGCACTTGAAATGCAAGTTTTCATATAACATTATTTTGTGCATTTATTATCCCAAGTGGTGAGTTAATTCAATTGTTCCACATGATTAATCGTTTCATATACAAGTAACTTGGTAACTTTATAGCTCTTTTTTGAGCATCGAGGGGCTGTAATTATTAAATTTTTGTTTTTTTGTTAGTGGTGGGCGTAAAGTGAAAGGTGATTGATAGCATGTAAAGGTGATAAATGTAGTAATAAAAAAAGGCAAGTGTTTTTTTCGTTTTGTTGAATGGCTCGATCTGGGTCACGATGCGACCCATTAAATTTGTTGGATTTGAATCTAATCAAGATCCAAAATCTAGTGGGTCAAATCCAGACCCAATTAATCGGATCATGGGGCAGGTCTGGATCCATAATAGACCCGCCCAGACCCGTTCATTATCAGCCCTAGCGTGAGAACGTATCTAAATTTAAATCGTTCATTTTTGGAACAGAAATGCGGCGCGAGAAATATGAAGCGAGAACGTGGCACAATTTAAACTTGTCATTTAGGCGCGAGACACATTTAATTCTCACGACAAGGAGGGAGTTGTACAAACTTTTTTGCTAGATATGGTGATTATTTTTAAAATATGGTTGGGTGAGTGTATTTCGTGATTTTAATGTGATAGTATTAAACATAATGTGTGGATTATGTATCTTACAACTTCTTTGTTTCATTATTGGTTTATTATACCTAAGTGAGTGTGATACTGGTCTTGTATCAAATCAATATTGCATTGTTTGATACCACTAGTAGCCAAGTGCATAGTGGGTCGGACCGGACCGGGGCCGGCCCGAGACCGTTAGGCCTCAAAATTCAAGACCGAAAACCGGACCGATTGGGACCGGTTCGGGTCGGGTAGGACCGGGTTTTTGGTTTTTTTTTTTTTTTTTTTTTTTTTTTTTTTTTTTTTTTACATCACGGCAAATCTCTTGTTTTGGGAAAAGAAGAAATATTTGTTGAACACAAGTGAACATCCGTGTTTGTTTACCATCAATGATTTTATACATTTATTTTATAAGTTTGAATAAAGATGGTCAATTTGATAGAATAAAAAGATTAAAAACTTAATAAAGTGACTTGTTATATAAAACTAAATTCCATATTCATTACAAATCCAAACTTCATTACATAAAACTAATACAAATTCCAATCTTTTAACAAAAAAAACTCCAAAGTTCATCTTAAATTTGCCCCGCTTCATTCATTACTCAAATGCAATCGATTGGATCTTCTCGTAAATATCTAAACACATAAAAAAAATAAAGAATATTATATTACAATCTTTTAACAAACCGAATTTAATAATGCAAACGATGTAATAATGCAAACGATTAAAATTACCATTTCCGACTTCATCGTCTTGTTCAACCGCTTCTTCGTGACTTGTTATTACTTTTTTACTTTTCCGAACCCAATCTTGGGTACAAACCAAGGCTTCCACTAGTGCCGGGGATAATGAACTTCGTGTTTCACTAACAACTCTTCCGCCCGTACTAAACGACGATTCCGATGCAACGGTAGTTACCGGAATCGCTAACATATCTAATATACAATATATAAAGGTTAACATAATATTATAAAAACTGTTACGTTTTTAACAAGCTGTTACAGGCTGTTACGTTTTTAAAAACTGCGCAAAACGTAATTTGAATCAAGAAATATACCCTAATCCATTAGAAAGTAGACTCAAATGTCTTTTCAACGGTATATTATACATATTGAAAGTTATACGGTTTGTCTTTTATGACCATTTTAAAACGACACATTCTCGAAAACAGTTTCGGTAACAAGCTGTTACGTTTTTAAAAACTGCGCAAAGTGTAATTTGATTCAAGAAATATACCCCAATGAGCTTTTTCTTATTCGCTATCTTAAGCCGTTTTCTTTTTCCACCACTACGCCCACTTGATGAGTTTCGAGATTCATCACTTGAATTTGATGATACCTCATTAACATTATCTTTTTCCATCTACAAGAGAAATAAACAACATTGTTATAGATGATATTAATTAATATAAATTGTGATAAACAACAATAAACCATATTGTTATAAACCCTAATAACAAGCTTAAGCATGGCATAATAATGGATTTAAAGATAGATAAACATAATGTAAACAACCATAATTCAAAAAAACTTACTCTTTGATGATGAAGATTTCGATTTATATGGTTTCTATTTGTTTTTGCCGAATGTTTTTTTTTTTCCTTTTTTTTTTGCCGTATGTTTTTTTTGTTAAATGGTTTTAGTTTTGGAAAATGGAGGAATTTGTAATAGGAATAGAAGACTGGAACGAAAAGCACGTAGAGTTATGAACCCTGGGGGGGGGGGGGGGGGGGGGGGGTGGGAATATCTTGCGTAGCAGGCCAAGTACCTGGTGACGTCAGACTAAATTGTCTACCTGCTAAAGCTCCTTGTCTCATCAGATATCCTTTTCCCGCCAGTTCTTGGTTGAAGCTGAAGCTCCACTTGTCCCGTACCCTTTCCTTAAAGATTTAGAATACTCTCACGAGAGGTAATCTTTCGACAAAGAGAAAGATATGTCCTAGTCCCATATAGCAGCAAAAGTGAACAAGAAGTAGTGACGTAAGAAGAGGAAAGGTGAAATCCTAGTCGAAGGAAAAGTGACGGAATGAGAGTTCAAGCCTAGTCAAGTAAGCTAGTGTCTCCACTCGGGCACGCCCCTAAGACAGCTAATCCTAATACGGCTTGAATCCGCCCTCAGAACTCTGTAAAGTCATTTAACAGCAGATATAAAGATAAAGCCCTCACACGAGAGAAAAAAGAAGGGTTCAAGGAGACAACCTAGCTTTTTTTTTTAAATAATTTACAAAACAACCTTTAATATTTAACAAGCTTACTAAACACCTCTAAATAATAAAATAAAATTAAAAAAAACAAATTCGGGTTAACCGGGTATACCCGGTTATAACCGGGTATTACCCGAACCGGACCGATACCCGATATCACTATAAAATGACACCCGAAAACCGGACCGAGTAGAGATTAGCGGACCGGGTCGGGCCGGGTTGACGGGTCCTAAACGGGGCGGCCCGTTTATGCACTGGGCTAACCACTAGTTTGTTTTTAAAAGAAACTTATGTATCGATTGATACCGGTTTTTCATTATTACTTTGTTATATGTAAAATATTGACATACATTAGGGACCACTTATACACTTGTGTTGCATTTTTATAATTTCATTTATCATAATTGAGATCATGAAAGATATTAAAAAACGTGAGATTACACAATCATCACACCTCAATTTCAAAAACCAATTATAATTTATATTTATTTAAAATTTATTATCTTAAAAACCGTTAATGTCTAAAACGAATACCATAGCAATACATATTATTTCTTTTTCTATAGAGCAGTTATTAAAATATAATTAAGACGGGTTTTTTTTCGAGTTTTTGAAATATTATGTAACAGAATCACGGTTATATCACATATGATTTTAGTGATATGACATTTGATTTTTTTGTGTTTTTATTTTGATTTTAGTTTACTATACATTATATAACATTTATATTTTCAAATTCACATTTGAAATAAAAATCATGTGTTATTATTTTACGAGTTTTAAAATTCTACTTACATAATAAAATTACATATTATTTAGAGTAAAATCACTTATAGCATGTAATTTGGTGAGAGTTTTATAATTTTAGTTGAATTATATATAGTATAATGTTTTTAAGTTTTGAAATTCACATTTGATTTTAAAATCACATATGATATGATCTCTATGAGTTTCAATATTTCTCAAGAAACGGAAGTTTAAAAGTTGTCATTTCTTTTCTAGGTCTAAATAATTTATATGTACATATTTTATATCATTATAAATTACTAAAATCAAATGTGATTTTATCCGTACGATTTCGATACCTAAGGGAAGAAAAATCAGCCAATGTATAAAACATCGTTCCTCTAATTAAATAAGAGATTAACGATTTGTAAGATAATTTAATTTGAAAAGATAATGTGAAAATGGTTTAAATCCAAACTATTAGATTAAAAAATATATGTCTTTTGGTCCTAAGAAAATTAATATTTCTAAAAATCATTTACTTATAATAGGTGTTGTCGTGTTGATGGTGAATTGTGAAAAAACCAATCTTTAAAAAGAGTATTGAATTGAATGATACAAATTATGGAATCACATATTTGATATGTTAATAGGGAAAAAAGAACACATCATCTACGTATTTTTTTTAATGGTCGCTTCCTAAAAATCGTGGGATAGTACCAATACCGGTACCGGAGACTAGATGTTTTGAACGTAGGTTCCAAATTAAACCGGTATACATCGTTGGGTACTGTCGTATTTTAATGTATATGACTTTCACCCAAGTAATGACGAAATTTATTGTATCAAAAAGTTGGCATGTTTTCTTTGAAATGAACATGTACCAAATTGCTTACCAAATGGCTTCTTGACATTAAGAACAGATATCCAAACAACTTATCTATCTTTACAAAATACAATTTGCATATAATCAGTTCAAATTATTATTAGTTCGTCAACCAAAAAGTAGGCAGCAAAATTACAAAGTTACGCTAGAAGTCTGGATAATGGATGTTGTCATTTGATTTCAGTAGCACCTTTAAACTGTTGTTTGCAAATTTTTATATAAAAAATGTTAAGTATCTTTCTAATTATCAAAAGACCATAACAAAACACCCAATTATATAGAATGCCAACAAAGAAAATATGACTCAGCGAACACAAGAAATTTGATCCACGAAAACATGAATATATAGACAAGGAATGGGATACGTTCCTAAACTATCGCAATCTATGATAATATACATACTCCCACTCTTCGGACTATAACCCAAAGGGCACACTCCCCTCAAATACCCGCTACAACTGACTCGATGAACAAACTTCAAAGAAAAAAATAAATCTTCTAAAATTAATGCAATCTGACTATTTTAGGGGAAATGTTGGAAACAAAAAATTATGCAAGAGGGTCAGGTCAACCTGCATGCTCCACCCGAGTCTTCTTAGTTGGTTCACTCTTCTCTTCTTCTACCACCTGTACATGTTAGCTTGTACCTGTATAGTCTATTTACAACTATTGCCTTTGTCTACTTCTGGTACTAATACCGCCTCTTCTGCCACCACTTGCTATACGGGTCCCAGTCCCACTTCCCCAATTCTCATCATCATCGTCGTCGTCGTCATCTCTATTGTTCCCACCGTTCATACGACCTATACCTGTAAGTGGCACTGCCTTCATACTCTTCCTTCCGGGAGGTCGCTTTCTTTTAATATTTGCCGTATAGACAGAGTAGTCAACTGTGTCTTCCCTCAAGGCATTTTTAAATTCCTGGTGTGCGAATGTGCATGAAGTAAGATGATCAGAAAAATATATGATCCAGAAATATGGAAAAAATATAAGGGGAATGTACAACTTGTAATTATGCAAACTACAACAAAGATAACAAAAAAACATATGTATCTGATGCTAGAGGTGACAAAAGGGCGGGTCAGATTGTGTAACTAAATTAAAACTGGTAACTTTTTGTGTGGGTCGGGTTGACACAAAATATTGTGATCGTTTTTGAAAACTTTATTTTTACAAATAATTAGTGATAAAAATTATTACTAAAATATAACTCAAACCAACCCCTTTATGAAATGGGTCAAATTGCCACCTCTATTTGAAAATGTTGCTAATTCTAAATCAGCTTACCTGATATCTTTGTAGAATGTCCTCATAGGTGGTCGGTCGAGTAATATTCGTCTCACCAACATTGAATGGAATATTCTGTCGGGTAAGGAACTCCCCTGGTTTGGCAGGGTCAGTTGGAGAAAAGGCCTACAAAATCAAGGTCCCACATCGATTAACATATTATTACATAGCAAAATAAATTAAAGCATAGTACTTGCAGAATATATTGTGATCTCCATCCCATAAGAATCATCCTTTTACTACAAAATTCAAATGCTTTTACCATTGTGTTTTGTGGTTTTCATATTACAACTCTTTTGTTCGAAAGTCAAACCTAAACTCTTTTAATGGGATGGAGAAATTATATAGAGAAGAAACCGATACCTGGCATCGCGCATCATCTAAACCGTATATAATTTTTAGATGCCTTTTGAGCTTCAAAAGTAGTTGCAGTGCACAAGCTGCGAGGCAATCAGCCTGTATAACAGCAAACTATTGAACATACCAATTTCCAATAAACAAGTACAGGCAATATGCAGTCAAGTTAAAAACACTACATTGATTTGAAGACATGCAGTATATGAAATGCTAATAATCAAACTAGTAATCAGCCTACAAAATGTTATGATGTCATCTAAAATTGGCAAAATGGGCGGATCTAGTATCTGGTCAAACGAATAACGTTTAAATAATTACTATGTTAAATATGACTTACGGAAATCATAATATTGAAATAAATATCTATATTTTTATCTAGACGATTTAGGAGGTTATAAGCATTAAATATACATGGTAGACGACTTTCGACCCATTACATTTTCAACTATTTTTATTTTATTTTACCGATATGACCTGTTACAGGTAAAATATAACCCAAATCGACCTACTCATAAGTAAATTTTTGAACGTATTCTTTGAAAGAAATCATTAACTCTTTCATTACTTAAAACAGTACGACAACAGAGGAAGGAGACCATAAGTTTTAAAAATCAGTTGCCTGATTACTCTAATAGCTACCTGGATGTTTGGCAGATCATCTGCTGAGATGATAATAGGTTTTTCCGGGATTGTAGAATGTTGATCAATCTCCACGAGCTCAGCACGAGTAAAACTAATCTCATAGGGAAACTCTTGGTCTACTTGTCGATTGTCATCTACAAAAGAATTCTCATTGGGAGGTTGAGCAAATGACTCATGCTGGACTATCCCATTTGCAGGTTCTTTACGATTTTGCTCTTGCAACTTATGCAAGAATGCTTTCATATTGGACTCTACTGCCCCAGACCTAACCTGTAGAACTCTATTTATAGCATAAATCAAATACAGAGGCTCCTCATGTAATGCGAAAGGGAGTAAAGAAAGAATCTCTGTGCAGTATCTGAGAGAGAAAAAAAAGTTCAAGTCAACTTGTGAAGAATAACTGGCAAAATAACTTATGATGGAATTGAAGAAACTTACATCAGAAAGGGGACCACTGAGTTATGCCAGCCCGGCGTATCAAACTTGCGAACAATAGAGGACATAAATTTATTTCTCGACATACGATTGCCACGAATAACTTTGTAAATTCGAGAAACGCCCAGTCTTGCATAAGAAAGGGAGGTACCATCTGATTTCCCCTTTGCATTATTAGTTTGGACTTTTGAGTTTGTATTTTCAGAAAAACTTTGACCCAATGATTGCATAAAGATAAATGACATCTGGAGTCCATCCCCAAGACGACTTTCAAAGAAGGCAGGATACCTACAAATATGCTTAAATATATTAGGCATGATAACATCAAGAAGATAGTCACTTGTCCCATTTCTATTGCTTATATTTTTTTTAATTGTGATCCCAATTATTGCCCAGTTATTGAAAATTTGTGTGCCAACATGAGTCTGATTAATAAAATACGGTAACTATATATTGGCATATTGCATTATATCTGCCAACTATATATGGGTGGGTCGGACAGGTTAGATCACAAGTCAAAAGAGGCAAATTTTCAGAACTGATCAAAACAGGCTGGGCCAACCTGCACACTTCTTTCCCTTTTCATTTTTTAAATTTTATAGATAAATAGTGTTTTAACTATGATTAAAACTATAGTATTACAATGATAAACTATTCATTTAAATAAAAACTTAGAAGGTTTCATGCACCACTTTCGACCAGTTTACCCGTGGTTTATATTTTAACCAATATTTTATATTTTACCCATTTCAACTCTTTAAGAGGATAAGTACAACCCAAATCGACCTGTTTACACATTAGTAAGTAAAAATTACCACCTCTACACCTGAGTCATGATAGTTGTTAATGCAACTAGTTGCATTCCATACAAGACAACAAATAGGGACTTAAGGAGTATTAAAACAATTAAAAGGTATCAAGGAAGTACTTCTCATTCATATTCATCAGCAAATGATGAGCCAGCTTTGAGTTTGCCTCCTGTGGATCTGTTTCAAGTGCTATAAGGTATGGCACACAAGTAATTGGATGAACTAGACCTTGGCGCAGCACAATTTCCACAATCTGCCACAAGAGCTCAAATTAAAAATTTTGGTTACAAAAGGGGGCAGGGAGCAGTACTTTCATTTTCCAAGAATGCAATCAACAGAAAATATATCCATCCAGAATAATTCATAGGGTGACAGCAGACAACATAAACCGGAAAATATACAAAACTTCAGAAAAGAACATGAAAAAGCTTGTCACCTTAAGAGTAGACTGACGAACACTTTCATCTGCATCCAAACATCTCCCTAAAATGCTATTCCAATATAACTGAATGATTCCACCACAGATGTTAGTATCACCTGCACCTGCAGCAACTGGAACAACAGTGCCTGCAACTGTATTGTACGTTACTGTATCATTTCCGGCTTTATCATTCTCCATTTGGTGTTCTGCGTCTTGAAGGTACTCATACAAGTTCTGAAGAGACTGCATCTGATGATAAAACAAAAAGAGAAAAAGTTAAGCAAGAACATAGTAACCGAATAGAGTAGAGGTGACATTTTGACCTATTTACTTATAAATGGGTTACATTATATGTAATCTCCAGCAGACGAAACAAGTTAACGACAATTTAGTGTATAAGGAACAAGGTCAAATGTAAAAGATTACTCAAAGTGTACTTTTAATGCAAAATACCTCCCAAATCATTTATTCACAGATTATATTATCACTTAAATTATATCCATTTGGACTTACGAAAAAAACTACTCACGTTACCCAAACCTGTTTTGACCTATTACTAAACCTGGCAATATCGACCCGCACCATGTGAAATGGGTCCGCTTGGGCAAAAAAGACAGATGTTTTGGGCTTAATTGGGTCATATGTATTTTTCATGCGGGTTGAAATGGGTTGTATGAAAAAATATAGAATATTTAGCGGGTTACAATGGATGAACATAAAAAGGAAATGGGTGCTCATGGATATTTTGTCTTTATTTGACGATGGGTAAAGTTTTCCTTTCCAATTTAATTCTTGCAAGCTGTTATGCTTTACATTTAAATTAATGCTAGTTTTAATATTTTAAATATTTTTTAAATCTTATAATAGATAACTTTTACTGTTTTATTTTTTGAACTGATTAATTTTATAAGGTTATTATAGTTTAATATTTTTTAATATTATTAGATTAATGATAAATTATAATATCAATGTTTAATAAGAGATTTTCTACATAAAATCTAAATTACAACTTAATATATATTTAACTAATTCAACATGTACATTTTCTTTTTTTAAGATTCTGGTTGTTTTAGTTACTATTAGCTATTTAAATTTACGTATTTTTGTCATTGAAATTCTTTTTTCAAAACTACCCAATTTGACCCGAACCGTTTTGACCCGCATCCGTTTTGACCCATACCCGTTTGGTACATTCTTTTAGATGACCCATTTTGACCCGCATCCGTTTTGACCCGCATCCATATTGATCCGTGACCCAATCCGACCCAACCCGCCCATTTTGCCAGGTATACCTATTACCCAACCCAAATGTCACCTCTACTGATAGAAGAAACAGGTAACACCAACTACAAGATACTATCTAAAAGTTGCATGGCATTTTTACCTTCAAGCGATCATCAGTGCTAGAAGAAAGTGTCGTCTCTAAGATATTTTCAATGTCCTTCTCCAACATAAATTCTGGGCGAGCAATTAAAACATAACCTAATGCCTACATGTATGATAGTCGAATTCAGTTCATATAACCAAAAAAAGGCCTGAAGAAAAAAGAGAAGGGGAAATTACCTGCAATGATCTAATTTTTAAAGCAAAATCATCTGCATGGAAGTACTTTTTAAACAAACTGAGGGTGCCAACAACAGCCAGATTCTGTTGGCTAGACAGTGACATACCCAGCAATGAGCTTCCATAACGAATGAGCAATCCTAGACAGAAAAGGGACCGGCACACTTGCTGAAAATAATCATAAATTGTATTAGTTGTTCTTAATTCTAGAAAGTATACAATAACAAGTATTTGGTAATGGAATGGTTGTTTTAAGATGAAGAGAAAAGTAAAAGATCCAAGACATTAGACAATGTCAGTTCAAACAAACGCAGAAAGGCCCTACATGATAAGATATCATGACTTTTTTATGGTCACTAACCTGAGTGTTATTATAACCCAGAGAATCCAAGCGCTTGAGGAAAAGTTGAATTAGGTATCCAACAACTGATGAATCAGTTCCAGAAACTTTGCTCATGGAGCAAAGGCACCTGTTGATAATTAGATCATGATCATTAATACAGGTACAAAAAAGGTAAAGGAGAAGGTTAATGGGACATCGTGACAAAAGCTTAAATCGATGTTTTAGTATGCATTGATTTAGTAGAAATAAAAAAAACAATTAATAGCTAGTATGGTGACGATTATATTTCGATCATAACATGTTTTAAACAAATTAGAACAAAATTATTGAAGGAACCAATAAAAATACTAAGATGCATACTACTTTACTAATGTAACTCTATAACATATGAGATAAACAGTGAAGCAGGATACCATAATATAGCATTAACAATGTCAGATTATCTGTCTAGAATACAGCATCAGAAGCATAAGTATAGCATCCCATGAAATTCCAGGCACAAGTTAAAATTATACGCAGCAAAGAATCCAATCATATAATCTAAAATTACACACAGCAAAGAATCCATATAATCTAGAATTTCAAGTAAAAGAAATTTGGCGAATCAATCAGCAACTCCAGGAAAGAACTTATAAGAAAGTCTACAGGCAATTGTAACAGATGTGGAATATTTTTGACAAAAGAAAAACTATAAATCAAGGTATAAAAGTGGTGAAGAATGCACTGTACTTGATGCAAGCATGCACAACAGTAAAAAATGAATGTCGGACAATCATCTGCTTCAAATCTTGTTCAAGCTCTTCAACTACACTTTGAGGAAGCTTTCGTACCAAGGGAAGAACAGAGTCAATCACAAACACTATACACTCGACTAGCTGGGCAACTGCTCGATTGTTAGCCTGATATAAACATAATAGATTAGAGTCTCAAATTTCTATATGATATGTATATAAGAAAGAACTGACCATAGTAGGTAGATATGCTATGCTAAACAAAAGAAATGAATATATCTATTCTTAAACAAGTTTTTAATATTTTATATAGAGAAATCAACCCCAATGTGTCTAAGCAGTCAATATACTTGAAGTTCAAAGCACTCAGATCCAACAAATTAAGATATCACTATACTTGCTGAATATAACTACTTACTCCTCTTAAACAAGTTTCGATTTAGTTAAATTTATTTTGTGGCATATAATATTCCTGACTTCCAACACAGAATTGTGAGCTTAATATAAAGATTTAGAGAAGGGCCTACAAAATTCTTTGTATTAAATGCTAAACAGCTAAAGTGTTTGTTTAAGTGAAACCTACCTTTTTTGTGTTGATAACTAAAGGTACTCCATACAACACCAGGAGGTATCATATGTGATAGATAGAAGTACTAATTGTACAATAATTTCAAAAAGTTCCCTAAATATAAAAAGCAAGCAGTGATAACCTGTTTCTTTAAATAAGGCTGCAAAGTGACCACAAATTGAGAAGGATTAGAGGCCGGGGCACAAAGTGCAGGATTCACTAGACAGAAAGCATGCAAGAGCAGCACATAATGCAGTGCACCCGCATCCACTTCATTAATATTTTCCTCTACCTACAGTTGACAGGTTAAAAGTAATATAAGAAAAAGAAAGAAATTTTGAATTAAAGCAACATACAAAAACATACCCTCAATATCTTCTCCAACAAGCACTTGCACATAAGCTCACATCGCTTGCGAACTGATGCAAGCATCACAGGACTAATTCCAGCAGCCTTAGCTGATTGTGGCAAAAAATCAAGGGCTAGATTTCGTTTAATAACAATGACAAGAAATTGATTGTTAGGCATCTTCCTTAGCATTTCAACCATTTGCTCAGTCTTCTTTGCTATTTCTAGTGTTACAGAACTACCCTCAGCAAAAATTTGGTTTTGTGAACCGGATGATTCTTCAAACCAGAATTCGTGGAATGTCTTGCACACAAGGTCCTGTAAGCAAGAGGGAATAATTATGACGGTCAACAAAAATTAAGATTTATAAGAGAAAAAGTTAGAAACTGATTCAAATGAAGACCAACGGAAGGAAAATATCAAAGAAAGTAGTAGGGTTAATGTTGGATTTAATCCCAAAACAGTTTTTCTTTTATTTTTACACACATAGAGTTGATTTTGAATTTTAACCAACCAGCTTTCACCATTTTATCTATCAAATCCGTGTGACGTTATTTTGTAATACTTCAATCCCTAAACTGTGTCATGCTTTTTAAACACATAGATTATTGGTTAAACCCCCTTTTTCAAACTTTTTTCTAAAAAGACAACAAAAAAAGTTGACGTATTTAGCCAAACTGAAGTTAAGAGAATTGATTGATAAAATAGTTAAATACAACATAAACAAAAAGTAATATACATATTTTCTTGCCAATAGTACCTGAATACTGGATTCTTCATCACTAATACGAGAAAGAATTTCAATGCAAGCACTGTTGAACTCTGAGAAATTAGCATTAGACCCACACATATCTTTTATGATCTTGATGGCTCGTTTCCGAACACTCACTCCAGTATCTTTCACTCTCTCAGCTACCTTCCCATAGTACTAATAAGAAAAGAAACAAGTGAAAGCATATAAAGTGAATGGAATAAGATTAAAAACTACATGTAAGAATGAGAAATTTGAATCGCCAATACCCTTAAAGCAACATTAGGATGTGAAGCAATATATCTACCCACAAGTTCCAGTGCAGCTTCTCGAACAGATATAGCAGAGTCACAAAACCTTCCCTCAACAGCTGTCTGAACATATTTATCTCCTAACACCTCTGGATCAGCCTCTACAATAATACTAACCTGCTCTCCACATAGCAATGAACAGTGAAAACAATGAGTTAAGTTAGAACCAAAAGGAAACTTTCCTTAATCAAATATGAGACCCGCAAACTATTATAAGACTTCACTTACTGCACGCAATGCTTTAGCACGAATCACAGGAGAACCCTCCCTTAAACTTGCCTGTAGTAAATATAGTCAATAAAAAAAAAGCATAAATAGTCATAATCCAAGCAACAAAAGGTTAGCTAGCAGACCAGAAGCAAGTGAAGAATTTTGTCAAATCCTCTTGGGAAAGAGCTATTCTGTGCCAGTGCCAATGTTATTTTCTTGACTGAACTCCTTGTCAATAACGATGAAGCCATTCCAGAACCGCGCACAATTGCTTTGGATTTTAGCCTAGCAAGATAGTAGAGAAAATTCTCCTGACTACTGGGATCCTCTTTGTACCACAGACATATATAGAACCTACAAAAATCATATTGTCATGATTAGTAAAAATTTATTTCCCTTGTCAGACCAAAGATTCTTAAGATGATTAGTATATAGTAGAGGTGACAATGGGCGGACGGGTTACAAAAGACAATATTATTTTAATAATAATCTAAAACGTTAAATAAACACAAGGAGATTGTATGCATTGGAAAAAGACTTTGGGCGACTTTCAACCAATTTTTCTTAAGAGACCTGTATAAGATAGAACACATCCCAAATTGACCCAATCATAAATAAATGGATCAAATTTGGCACCTCTATTACTAAATGGTGAGAAATGAATGAACTACAGACCATCTAGTGAATATGTGCACGTCCTCAGAAGACCCAGAATCCTGGAGGTAATTCAATAGCATCTGCTGCATGATCTCCGTTTTTGTAATATCAGCAGCGTCAGAAGATTTTGATTTCTTACGAGTATGAGTACCTTCACCCTCACCCTGGGACTTGCAGTAAGACTGTAAAAACAGCAGTTGTTTTTTGCAGAGACAAAACTGACACAACCAGCTGCTACCAGAAACTTCATGCTCACTTATTCCTAAACAGTCTACATGAAATAATCTCTCACAACCTTCACACAGGACCAATGGCTTTTCTATCCTTGAATCCAAACAAACAGAGCATGCATCATTGGACGGGCAATCATTAGTCTCATCCCCACCTACTAACTCCTGTGCAATCCAAAAATTTTCCTTCTTACAGAGGACAGCTTCACGTTTTAGTTTTGCAGCAACTGTACCAAGAATATCAATGGCAATAGACCGAGCAGCAATATCTTTTGATTTCAGCCCGGCATTCTGCAGCAGTAAGACACAAAGAACCTGCAACCATCTTTCTTTAGCAACAAAACACACATGGTTATAAGGCTACAGATTATAAAGATAATACCTCAAGGATATGAGCCGAAGCAGGATATTCAGGTAAATTCAACGTTGAAATTAGATCCATAACAAGATTTTCCAACATAGTCTTGAACTCGGATGCCTCCTGATTTTGAGTCTTTGTATTTGCAAATCGCTGGAGAACTCGGCTCCAGAAAAGACAGCATGCCTCGGTTACTGCCTCTTGGGATTTATGAAGATAGCTAGAATCGATTCCAATATTGAATAATGGATTGCTATCGGATGCTTCCCTCAAAGACGCAGGAAGGTTCCCACTACAATTAATTAACTGAATCAACAAAGCAGTTATCATTTGAATCTGCCTTTGTTCATCATCAGCAAGGTGATAAGTTCTAGGAACTCGCTTTGAGAACGGTAATTTCATAAGAAGATGAAGTAATTCATCCATCACATAAACTCGATGCTGAGCATAAGAATAAAATATCTGCCCAGTGATAAAAAGAAAAATTAGAACCATTAAGAAAACCGAAGCCTGTGTAAAAAGCAACAAAGATAAAAGTTCTAACCCCGCCCAATACACTGATTGCCTTTAATTGTAAAAGCTGAATGTTATCCACCAATAACGTTGAAAAGCATGTCTTCACTAGCTGCAAAATGCAACTATCTGACAAACGTTCTATCATAAGCAAATCCTTTAGGAAACCAATTATGGTGCACAGTTTTTGAAGTATGCTATGTGCTGCAGCAGAAGTCCTGAAACACGAAAACCTTATATCAGCAGCACACAAAAAAAAAAATTAATGATTTAAAAGTCTATTCATACTTGTTTGCCCCTGGTCTTTTCACTTTTGCAGCCTTAGCAGTACGTCTTCTCTTGCTAGCACTTCCAAACTCATCATCATAATCATCATCATCATCGTCTGTTAAAGGCAATGGGTCAGAAATGAAAGGACATGTTAGAAATACAGATAAGGAAATTGCCACAATGAGTTAGCAAGAAAGAAAACAACCATTCATCAGTTCCTAGAAGCTATAACATTGATTAAGTGACAAAAACGTGCAGGACAGGTGGGTTTACTAACGGGTCGATATAGGTTGGAGTTGAAACAGGCCATTTACTTGTGGCATAGTATCCAGCTTGGTTGACCCGCAAATTGTTCAGTTTAAAAATTATATTAAATAATGAAGACTACAATTATTATTGCAAAAACAATATTATAACAAAAATATCTAAATCTTTGAATTAAACAATCTGAGAGGTTGTATGCATTAAAATAGACTTTCAACCCATCTGACCCCATTGACCCGTTCCCCTTGTTAAAAATATTTCTTTGACCTGTTTGAGATAAAACATAACCCAAATAGACTCATTCACAAGTAAATGGGTCGAAATTGCCACATCTAATTAACATGATTACTCAAACCCCACCAGATCCCTACTGTGCCTTTTGTAGAAATGAATAAACTACCTTGAAAACTGCCATTGTCAGTTGGATTGTTGGTAGGACGAAAAGCAGGATTACAGGCTGACATCACGTCCCCTGTTTGTCGCCTTGAGAACTCCACTATTCTTTCAATGATCTAATATATATAAATCAAGATTAAACACTCTATGTGCGGTTGAATAAATTATTAATAAGAGTTCGAGGCAGTGCATAAACCTCTTCCTTGTATATTTGCTTTGGCATGCCATCATAGGCCATAATCGCAATAGCTGCATGGATGGACTCAAGTGCCACAGCAATTGCAGAAACTACATCCGAATTAGACTGGACAAGATGATAATTTACCAAAATGGAAATCATTACAATAGATAATCAGATGCAAACATAACATAAATAATCAGTCAGACAATTCATCATGCATAGCTCAACATTCACACCTACAAATAATATATGAAACTGAAAAAAAAGTTAAAATCGGAAAAAACCAGGGAAACCTGCCTATATATCGTTTAATAACTAGAATTAGAAATAACCAAAATTTCTTGATGAAAGGGAAGAAAGAAAACTACAAAGCTAAGCATTAAGTAATACTTCCATTAATTGTATGCCCATTGGTTTTTTTTTTAGGTAAAGGGGACATCCCCGGTAAAGTAAATTAATTACCCAAAAAAGCCATTGGTTAAGTAAGGCATCTTCCCTTTTTTTTATTTACTAATACTTTTGACTATTATTGGATTAATTAGATCTTTAACTGTTTAAGGTTAATTCACGTCTCTAGTCGATACTCATACACAATATACTTTTATACTAGGGGTCCTAACTTTATAACAGATAGTATGATTAGATACAAACTGTTGATAAAATCAGTCGAACCAAAAATCTACTGTTGTGAATATGCATCTCAGAGAGGCAGTTAACATCAGAACTTTGACTAAGATTTAACAAGCTAGCATCATACATAAAAAAAAACCATTATAATATGCATGAACCATCTATATAAACATCATTGTTAGATGACCTGATGACCATGAGACTGAATTTAAAACTAACTTATAATCACATATATTTCAGGGATATTAATCACTTACAATTGATAAAAATTCAGATTGTACTTAACATGATGATGACACATTTACTATATGAAGCTTATCCAAATATTTTAAACCATTAATTTAGATTTAAAAGAGCATCCTATATTAAAGCATAAGAAATCTACTATTTTGGGTAAACCCCGATGGACTATTATTGTATTAATTTGATTTCAAATGTTTGGTTAATTCCAGAGTCTCGCCAACACACATACACAGCTGATATTTTTTAACTAAAATAAAGGGTCCCAACTTTCTAACAAATAGCATAATTAAAATTTCAATAAATGCCGCGTTCACTGAAAATATCTGTTGAATCAATAAATAGAATCTACTTGTTAAAATACGCACATCAGAGAAGCATTTAACATCAGAACTTTGACTAAGATTTAACAAGTTAACATCCATACATATAAAACCAATCACAATATGCATGAGCTCATATACATAAGCTTCATCATCAGATGACTTGATGACCATGAAAATAAATCTAAAACTAACTTAGAAGATCGCAAATTTCAGGGATATGAAATCACTCGATGTCCGTGAAAATCTAGATTGTATATGATGATGCCTCTTATGAACACATGAAGCTTATCCAGACATAATAAACCATTTAATTTTGAGATCTAATAGATCATTCTATATTGAAGTATGAGGAATCTCCTATTTTAGGTAAACTCTGATGGACTATATATGGTCACTAAAATACAAGGTTAGATGAAAATAGCTCTAAAGAATTAAACATGAAGCATACTTCCTATAAGCATAAACTTCCAGTGCCATTGCTAAACAACAAATTAAGCACCACCAATATGAACACACGTAGAATTAAAGTAACAAAATCATAAACTTACATTTTCAGACTGATTAATAGATAGGCCTTCTGCACTGTGAATCTGATGATCTAAAATTTTTAGCATCCTCTCTAGAAGAACAACAGGAACCAAATGAAGGAATTTGCTTGCTCGGATTGACATAACTTCTTTCACGAGATTTTTAATTTTGCCAACAGGCAAAAGTAACCATTCTGCTTCACCTTCTTCGCGATCATCCGTTGAAATTTCTGCTCTCCCACATAAATCCTCAAGTACTTCACAAAAACTTTCTACAGCGGCATCTGAACAATTAATGCGTAAATTTAATGTATCTGATTAAACCAAAGTAATAAGACATAAGCAGAAAAAAGGGAACCTTGACGCTCAGTGCCATCTTGTTCAGTTGGTAACAATGTATCATCATTCGCTTTCTTCTTGGATTTCGGTTTTCTAGATGAAGATATAACATCCTGCAAATTAAACTCCAGAATTAGAAACATAAAAGTACATGTAAAAAAAAATATCAATAAATGCGTTAAGGGAAGTACATGCTGATGTGGACGCTGAATTTCTCCTTTGTCTTTCAGGGATTCATTATTGGTAGATAAATTTTGTACAAACAGCTTCCTTTCAGATACCTTGTTATTAGGTACCATATTATTATACATTTGCTCATTGGCAGAACCTGAGAAACTTAAAATTTTCAATAAATGATGAAACAAAGAAAGTTAAACATAAGAGCATAATTAATGTCTCTACATATCGTTAGATTATATATGAAGATTAAAACTAAGTGCTTATCTTCCAGGGAGACAATTGGAAACAATAATTATGTATTGCATACAACCAACATATCCTCGAATATTTCAGATCAACAGTAAAGAACGAAGACTTCGTATTTTATAGTCACATGGAACTGGGAACGTTCCGGTACGGGAACACGGGTCAGAATCGTGGTTCGCTAGGTGTCCAAAATTCGGTACGAGTGGGGGTTGGTTCACTTTGGTACGAGTGGGGGTACAGCCAAACAAATTACATTTATAATTAATAAAATAAAGTTTAATATGATAGTTTAAAATAATCTCAAAATACATATTAAAATATTAAATTAAATATTATCTATATTAGCATAAAAATAGAAACCTCCAGTCAAAGGAACCGTCTTATATCCCAATTAAAATATTTTTGGAAGGCTTTCAATTCAACAAATCAATCAAATAAATAGCCATCGAATTCCAAAATTAAAGTCGGTCAAATCAATCAATTAATTCCTCCATTTTCCAATCGACGAGAAACAGTTAGAAGGATTTTTTCGATTCACTAATTGTTCATCAATTTGGAACATCTAATTACCGATGTGATTCGCGATCTCGAGGCGTTTTGGAACGAAATCATACCGCCTTTTGGTACGTCCGATCCAGAACGTAGATCGTGGTGGTCTGGCGATTTTTGTGACTATATTTAACTCTAGGTACTGAGGTCAATCAAGGCTATAATTCCAGATATCAATAACAAGGCTGCTAGTAATATTAGAATTAGCTTAAAAGCTTTGTTTACCTGGAGGAATGTGCTCAAACGCTTCTGAATTGCACCTAAGAACCTCATTGTAAAGGTCTAGATGTTCTTCATGACCATAAGATGATTGGTTTGCCTCTGTTTTAAGATTCCTGCGGACAGAATTTGATGTTTCAGATAACAACACAACCTGAACTGAAAAAAGATTCGCATTTGGAAGAAGAAAAGGTTAAGATAAACTGAAAAATGGACATGCTATATATTGCAAACTGTTGCAAAATCTGAAACGAATACGTCAAATTAAGAAACCATCCATTTTTGTTGCAGACCTGTATGTCTTATCCCAACAACTAGAACATGTCGATTATCTTACAAAAGTAAATACATAAATGTTGTAACGCCAACACTTTCGCATAACCTCCCTTATAACTTCTTCGAAGAATTAAAACACGCTTCAATACTTAATTCCAAATATCATATTCACGTGACATCCCAAATCATGCAAAATATGGTAAAAGCAATATGGCTCATTGAAATCACTTTCATGGGCTTTCTTAACATGTTATTCAGATCCTTAACTAAGAGTTCCGTTACACTGCCATTAAATACTCCAAACGAATACACTTTAGAAGAATGCTGTTGGTTGGTACTTTTGCAATGGTGCAAACATACTGGATCTTGCAAGCATACGGCTCCATAGACGTAAACAGCAATGCACTCTAGACCAAACTGTTATTGATAGATCCTACGAGGATCTTCGTCATTTGTTACGTAATCACCTAGAGTTAACTAAGAACTGAGACTTCACCGCAACTTCTTAGCAACAGTAGCAGCATCCTATTTATATCGAGAATTGCTTACAGAGAAGATCTAATCTTCCTGTAGAACAAAACAAAATCACTAAAACCTAACGATGTTCTTCTTTGTTTTTTCACGATTTGATCTCGTATATTCAAGTAACTAGTTCCGTCGTGTACACTACTAATTCTATCAAAATCCTAAATCCAAAACTAACTTATTCCCATGCAACAACAAAATTTCAGAATAATTAAATGAATAGGAGCTTTTCGTTTAAAAAACGAGCAGCATTATTTCAAATCATTACGCAAAAATCAAAATCCCTAACTATTAGCTACATTTACGCTTCGAATCAAGGTACAGATATACAGTAAAAAAATTCTACAACAATCAAAACGGTTCCGAGAACTTACAAATATGACACATCAGTAGCGCTAAGCAACTTCGCAATCTTATTAGCCTGATCACTACGGTTAAACTGCTTATTAACCGAACCGGCAGGTTCATCAACCAATCTAAGTTCCTGATCAAGCGCGCCGCAGAAAACCGGCAGCGACGGCAACGGCAAGCACGGAGCTACTTCAGAATGAACAGTATTAACGAGGCTGATACCTTTAGGTATACCTACAGAGTGAGAATTCGAATTCGAATTCGACATCGGAATCAGTATCTCGGTGAAGAATAATGTGAGAGGAGTTTCATTAATGGCGGAAATCGCCGGGAATTAGGGTTTTAGTATGAGAAAATTGGGGGAAAATGGAGTTGGAGGTGGTTTTGGTGAATTTGAACCCTGGAGAGTTGAAACGGAGAATTGGGGATAAAAATGAAAACGGAGAGAAAAACAGTTGGCATACAAAGACTTGGGTAAGAAATTTAACTTACTAGTACTACTCACACGATTCATGACTCTTTGACTCTTAATAAAAATCAAAACTATTATATTTTGTTAAACAAATATAGAAACTAAATAAATTATTTACTAATTATGTTACTAACAATTTAATTTTCTAAGATTATTTATTTATTATATTATTATATGCATTGATGAAATTCAAGTTTTTTTTTTTCAAATATCTTTAAATTATTAATTATTATAAAAATATAAATATAAGTATTTTACTTATATAATCGATTGGAAGAGAGATTTTTGCACGACAAGTGTGTTTTGTACACAAAAAATACAATAATAAGTTTGGTGTATATAAATTGTTGTTACTCGTAAGAACCTATATTGCTAGTCAAAGTCCATGATTTGAATGACTACGTGCCTACTCCTTTGATTTTGTTGGGTTTTATTTTTAGAGTCGAAATGAGAAGATTGAAAATAAATTTAAGACCGTATTTTCAAAAGTAAAAAAGAAAAAAGTTAATATTTGAAAAACAAAAAATAGGCGTAAAGCAAAATCAAAAACGTAAAAAAGGAAGAAGAAACAAAAAAGAAAAAAAAGAAGCATGCAAGTTAGCTATTCGGAGCAGCAAGAAAGCCTGGTTCACTATTCATGAGCGAAAATATTATTATTTTAAAAGTTGGGAAATATATGTTTTTTGTTGAAATTCATCCTCATGTATAGAGTAACTTAAGAAAATATAAGATTTCATGACATAGGTAGTCTACATTGTGACTGGGAGTGAATGCGGATAGATCCTGTTTAGTTATGGCCCAAAACTTTTACTCATAACTGGATTTCATTCAATTAAAAATTTGATCGTGCGGTTTTCAGTTATGACAGATATTTGATCTGTTATCGGTTAATAATATATATATTAAATGGTGTAGTTACAAACTTAAAATATATATAAATAGAGATTTCAAAATTTTCTATAAAAAGTCAAATATAGTTTATAACTACACTACAAGTACCAATATAAATACGGAGTAAATATATGTAAACATAAACATGGAATATATATTAATGTTTTCCTACTAAAATCTATTTTATTATTATCATTTATGTTTTTCAAAAAGCGACAATAAGTATCAATAAAGAAAAATCTTAAGGGTCAACATGACGAGGGTAAGTAACCAAAGAAGACAAACGTCTATCATTGTGACTTGTTGCTAGAAAAGTTCACGGCAACTAGAAACCGGGCGACAAGATTTTGACATCAAGGTGGAAAATGAAAGCTTATGTTTATAACTTTATGCGCACCTTCAAATGAAAATTTAACAAAGGATTTAATGGTAGCCGAAAAATGGAGAGTAAGAAGAGACTTGTATGTCGATCGGACCTTGTTAGAAGTTTTTAGCCCAATCTCTCTTTTATTCTCAACCCCAATTTTATCAAAACCAACCAACCAACAACGCAATTAATCAACTTTAAGACTTACAAAATCGTGATCTAGGTAAAGGTCACTCCTAGAAAAAGGACTTGTTCCTACAAAATCTTCGAACAGAATAATCCAAAGGAAAATTCCAACGGATTTCAGACGAATTGTTCGTTTGACTAACTACAATTTTTGTCGAAATATCGACAAATTACCGATGAACTAAATCCTTCGGAATTCCTTTGTATTCTCCGATAGATTTCCAACGATCAAAACAAATTGTTACAATATATTGGATATTCTAAATATATACTTGATCAGAGGCTAAAAGTAGATTCTCGCAGTTCTCGTAAAAATTTTGATTCTTGCATTAATCATTCAATATATATATATATATATATATATATATATATATATATATATATATATATATATATATATATATATATATATATATATATATATATATATATATATATATATATATATATATATATATATATATATATATATATTGTTGGGAAAAACAATGATTTAACCCAAATTAATAAATCTGTTAATTAAAGTCTTAGTCTGAGTGACTGAGTCTGAGTGACATGAGTCTGAGTGACTTGAGTCTGAGTGACTGAAGCTGACTACTCAGACTCATGAAGAGACGTAGGGCAGTATTTTAGGTATGACAGTTAGATAAAATCTTCTATCATATTAGAAGATTTTCTTAGATTCATACTTATCAAGCTCACTTTTATTGTGTATAAATAGTGAGCTTGAGCTTTGTGATCAATGTACCTTTTTAAGCAATATAACTGTGTGTTATATCTATTCTTTGTTATTATAATTCCGCGATAATAAACAAGAAACTGAGTAATCAATCGATTAATAATAATTAACGTCTAAATACTTATTTGTGACTGATTAGCTATTGTTTGAGATCTTAGTGAGACCTAACAACTGGTATCAGAGCAAATAAGATTTAAATTTTAATAAATTTATAAATCTTAACGATCAATACTTAAAATCTCAAAACAATGTCATCATCTTCAAACTCAACTGCAATGGCTGGTAAAGGAATTCCTGTCTTTAATGGACACAATTTTGCCCATTGGAAGCTTAAAGCTGAGTGGCATCTCTCTAGAATTCATGAAGAAATGTTAAGAATCATAACTGAAGGACCCATAATCCCTGGAAAGCACATCGATGAAGTGAAAGAAGGTGATAAAGTTGTTCAACGTGCTAGATGGGTTCAAACCGCCAAGTCTCAATGGACAGATCAAGATAAGTTGTTGTTTAATCTTGATCCTAAAGCTAGAAGCATCTTAGGAAATGCAGTATCTGAACAAATCTTTTCAAAGATAGCTGGATGCAAAACTGCTAAAGAATTATGGGACACCTTAATTGTGTCCTATGAAGGTGTTCCAGTGGTGAAAGAACAACGATTGAACAGTCTCATTAGAAATTATGAAAATTTCTATATGAAAGAGAAGGAGACTCTAGCAGACGTCCACACACGTTTTCAAATCATGTTGAATGATATGTCAGCTCTAGGAGTGACAAAAGAAGATGATGAAATCTGTAAGAAATTTGTTGATATCTTACCTAACAAATTTGAGTCTGTCATTACATCTCTTGTAGTTAGCGAGAAGCTGTCCACTTACAAGCTGCCAGGACTCTTTGGTTTATTGTTAAATTTTGAAGAATCTCAAGAAAGGAAAAAGATTAACAATAGACGAACTGCAAGGGATCCTGAAGCTGCATTAGTTGCAACCAGTAGGAGGAATAAAGAAATTTATTCTAAAGCTGACTCATCTGAATCTGAGTCACACTCAGACTCAGCATCAGATGATGAAACTGAGGTTAAGAAACTGAAGAGTCAGCTTGCTCTACTAACAATGAAGCTTGAACAGAAGACAGGCTACAAAGGAAAGAAACCTTTTGATCTGAAGAAGGTGAAATGCTTTAAATGCAATGAATATGGTCACATGGCTGCTGACTGTAAGGTGAAGAATGCTCAGACTGACCATATGGACGAAGTTGCTGAGAGGGCCCAAAGATATCGACAGAAATATCTTAAATACAAGAAGGGCAACAGTTCAAATACACAGAAGCCTCAAACTGAGCAAAAGGCATTCTTTGCTGAAGAATGGCTAGATGAGGAACTATCATCTGATGAAGATGAAGTAGAGGATAAATGTTTGATGGCAATTACAGAAGAGGTGACTGAAGCTGAAAAATATGCATCTCAGTTTGAAAAGGATCTAAAGGAAGCTGAGAGAATGAGCTGTAACTCAGACTGGAACAAGTCAAAGCTGTATAAGGTACACAATTTTAACTCCTACACGAATGAACAAAAACTTCAAATATTTGAGTATATCTTTGTTGACTTGACCACCACTTTAGAAGAACAAACTGAACTCAAACAAAAACTCAAAGATTTTGAAAATAATTTGAAAATTAAAGATGATAAAATAGCTGAACTAGAAAGCTACAAAGTACTTTTAAATGCTCAAACTGAAGCTTATAGTGATCTTGCAAAAGAAAATCATAAACTTAGAGAAGAAACTGAGCATTATAAAAGAATTTGTAAATCATGGTGCATATCATCCTTAAAAAATGAAGATTGTTTGAGTAGACAGGTACCCAACCAAGTTCAAGCAGTGTTGGGGGAGGGATTCAGTTTGAAGAAATATATATGACTGAAGAAGAAGAAGAAGTTGAAAAGGCTAAAAGAGAAAAAATTATTTTCAAACCAGAAATTCTTCCAAACACTTTCACTTACTTGAAAGGAGAAAAAATAATGATGTCCAATGCTTTTGTAAAACCTGTAATTTCGAAAGTTTATAATAAAAGTGACTCTTCAACTTCTTCTCCGTCTAATTGTGTTATATTGTCTGAAACTGAACAAACTGTGCAAGCTGTAAATACTTATGTGCATCTAAATAATAGATTGCCCAAGGCTGTGAATAAATCCAAGATTCACCATCCAGTTAGTCCTAAGAAACTGAATAAAAGTCATGAAACAAAAACTATTGACAAACTGGGAAATCAATTGTTGGAACTGACCAATATTGTCAAAACTTTAGTCAGGAACAAATCACCAATTCAAGTCAGGCCCAAAACTCCTCCTAAGAGAATTTGCTACAATTGTGGTGAAAAAGGGCATGAAGCTGTATTTTGTAAACAACTGAGTCAGACTAGACCACAGAAAACGAATTTTCAAAAGTCAGTTTCACCAAAACCTGGGTCTGTTGTCCACAAGTCAGTTTCACCAAAGTCCAGGTCACTTTCCTCAAAGTCAGTTTCTTCTCAAAAGCAAAGAAACAGTTCTCCATCTAAGAAACCATCTATGCAATCCATTAAAACTCAGTCAGTCCCATCTCGTGTCAGTCTCAAGGACACCCCATGTAAATACTGGGGTGTTATAGGTCACTATTCTGTTAACTGCATGAAAGAAATCAACAAATGGAACTATACAAGTCCCAAAACTGACTGCAAGATTGAACCAGAACTTAAACCTGCTCCAGTTCATGGATCCACTCTAAAGTGGGTACCCAAAAGGAACTAATTTCTTCCATTTTCATGTGCAGGACTCTACAAAATGGTATCTAGATAGTGGAGCATCAAGGCACATGACAGGAATGAAGTCTTTTCTACAAGACTATAAGGAAGAAGATGGGCCTCAAGTGAGATATGGGAATAACGGGGTATCTATGACTCGTGGATATGGAAAGATTCATGCTGGAGCTGTTACATTCAAAAGAGTTGCATATGTGGAAGGATTACAACATAACTTACTCAGTGTAAGTCAAATTACAGATGAGGATCATGAAGTCAGATTCAGGAAACAAGCTGGAATAATCTATAGTGCAAAGGGAAAACCATTACTGCTAGCCAAGAGAGAAAGAGATGTATTTTGTCTGGATCTGAGTACAGCAAATGATGAAGCTGAGACATGTTTGTTCACAGAGACAAAAGAAGAATTAAACTGGCTATGGCATCGAAGGTTATCTCATTTAAACTTCAAGAACATTAATGCTTTGTCCAAGAACAAATTGGTACGAGGTCTGCCTGAATTGACCTATACCAAAGATAAAGTTTGCTCAGCTTGTGTTCTTGGAAAGCAAACGAAGACTCAATTCCCATCCAAAATGTTGCATTCCATTGATGAACCTCTGTTCATGCTACATATGGATCTATTTGGACCAATTGGGATTGAAAGTAAAGGAGGAAAGAAATATACACTTGTCATTGTTGATGAATTTACTCGATTTACTTGGGTCATATTCTTAAGGGCAAAGAGTGATGCGGCCGAGGAGATCATCAGTCTGATCAAAAGAGAACAGCGACAGAAAAATACTCTTGTTCGTCAGATGAGAAGTGACCATGGAACTGAGTTCAAAAACTCAGTTCTAATAGATTTCTGTGATCAATTAGGAATAGTTCAGAATTTTGCCTCAGTTCGAACTCCTCAACAAAATGGAGTGGCAGAAAGAAGAAACAGAACTCTTATTGAAGCTGCCAGAACAATGCTATGTTATGGAAAAATGGAGATAAAATTCTGGGCTGAAGCTGTGAACACTGCATGCTTTACACAGAACCGATCAATCATTGTGAAGCGTCATGGGAAAACAGCATATGAATTGTATCATAACAAAGTTCCTTCAATTCATTACTTTCATATCTTTGGAAGTAAATGCTACATTCTCAACCAAAGGGACTTGTTGTGCAAAATGTCTCCCAAAGCTGATGAAGGGTTATTTGTTGGATATTCTAGTATTGCTAAGGCATTCAGGGTCTACAATGAACGACGAAAAGTTGTCGAAGAAAGCATCAATGTCACGTTTGATGACACCACTCAGTCTGACAAAGATTATTCATCATCCCAGACTGATATTGCCAAAATCAATCAACTCTGTGATGAACTGCTTATAACTTCATTTGAATCTGACAATCAGATTGAAGATCAGACTGCTGGAACCACTCCTCAAAATCAAGAATCAGAAAGTGAAACTGATGTACCATTACTTCAGAATGTTCCAACCTTCGACACTTCAGAGTCTAATGAAACTGATGAAACTCAGCCTGAGGTACCTCAGTCTGACCAAGTTCAGCTTCAAACTACTCAGACTGATAATGCTCAGACTGAAGAAGAAGAGGTCACAGATAATGGTTCAGGCAACATTAAGACTGTCAGAGGCCATCCCATTTCGTCTGTTATTGGTTCTTTAACTGAAGGTGTTAAAACGAGAAGAAAGAATGCCACAGCAAATTTCTGCTTCTATACAAATTTCTTGAGTCTGATGGAACCAAAGAAAGTTGAAGAAGCCTTACTCGATGGAGACTGGGTGGATGGCATGCAAGAGGAGCTTGGAGAATTCATTCGAAACAATGTCTGGACAAAAGTCCCACGTCCCCTGTTTAAGACCATTATTGGCCTTAAATGAAACACATGGGGTCATCCAGTATAAATTCTTTTATGGTAAATGGAAATTTCTATTTTCCATGATTACACGGTGCTTGGGGGGTAAATCTGGTAGTTTGGATCAGATGAATGAGTTTGAAACTCATCTGTTTCATGCCATGGTAACGGGTAGACGAATCTCTTTTTCACAATTATACTTTGATGAGATTCTCTCCCTTGCTATGAAATCAAAACGCCCGAATGATGTTCCTTTCATTCGAGTCCTTTCTTTGTGTTTTGAGGAAGTCCTGGGAAAAGAAACTTATGATCAGTTGGAACATATATTTTACACTTGTGAACTTCCTAGGTTGACTCCAAAAATTTTCACTTATATTCATATCACTGAGGATGAAGCACCATTAACACCTGTCATGAATGGATTGCCAATCCTTTCATTGATCAAGAAGAGACTGAGTCTGACTCTTCAGACTCAGATGTCCAGGCTGAAAGAATTGACGGGGATCTTGAGGGAAATATCCCTGCAGCAGATGCTGAGGTGGAAATGGGTGGGGCTGGGCCTGATGAAGCTGACCAAGGTATGGACATTACTCTTTCTCTACCTCAGTCTGCGAGTATCCCCTCTCAGTCTGAGCAGTCCACTCCACATCTTGATGTATTGACTACACAAGCGACCAAACTGATGAACTCACCCAGTTCATTTGATAAAGCTCTCACATCAAGCCCCACAGCAAATCAAGCACTAATGGACTCCTTATTCCATGAGGCTGAGAGTTCTTCACTCCCCTCAAGTGTTGCAGATCAGACCAATCTCCCTCTGCTAGAGCAAGAGTTGGATCTGACTGCCTTGACTACCCAAAGCCCCCTTAGGGTAGTAAACTTGGAGACACACGCTGCTGCTACCACACAGACATATGTGGCAAGCATTGAAGAAGATGTCCCACTCCTGGACATCCCTGTACTAAGTATGGGACCACCCCCTTCAGTCTCAGAGCCAGTTCCAACGGCTATTTTCACTAGCTCTGTGCTAGTTCACGATCAGGTACCACCCTCAAATCTCTTACACTCTCTTGCACTAGTCGCCAATGCCTTACTCCCCAAACTGAGTGAGGTACAGACTTCATCTTCTATGGCTTATGATCATTCTCCTAAATCACAGGGAGGGAGTGAAGCTGTGCCACCTGTTACAACAACAACTGCTACCTTTACATCCCAGTCTGAGGTTGCCTTAACAGTTCCTGTGCTGTTCCAAGCCCTTAAGGACTTGTCTGCTCAGTTTGATGGCAGACTGAGAGCAATGCAGACTGAGGTTCATGATCTTACAACTCAAAATGCAGCGGAGATGAAGGAACTGAAGGAACTGGTACTGAAACTGACCTCTGAGGTTAGTATGCTAAGAAAGGGGAAGACTGTAGCAGAGGATTCTCAGATTCAGGGGGAGAAAACAGCTGCTATAACTACTATTGAATCTGAGATCCCCAAGGAAAGTTTGAAAAGGAAGAGAGTAGAGGGGGAGAAAAGATACTATAAGACTACCAGGTTCAACACTAAAACTGGTCAGTCTGAGGTATTTTATGAAACTGACTGGAGTGATATTTCAAGTGATGAGCCTGAGAAGGAAGAAATCAAGGGAAAGGGTAAAGTGGGGTATACCAGTGACCCAGATCAGACTGAAGAAGGAGACCAAATGGTGAAACAGACTGAGCTTAAGACTGAGATCAAGAAGAAACAAGATGAAGCTGAGAAATTGGCCAAACTTCAAAGGTATGCCCACAACTCTGGAATGACAGTGGAGCAATATAAAGAATATGTGAAAGGGCTATACCAGGAGAGGTTTGAGTTCAGTCCTTATGATCAATCATCAAAAGCAACTGCAGAGCTTGAAGCTGAGATGAAAGCTGAAGAAGAACTGGCCATTGAAGAAGAGCAGATGAGGATTGAAGCTGATAGAATAATGGCCAAACAAGTCCTCAGAGAAGAAGCCAGGGTAGACTACATAGAAAGAAATTTTACTCAAAGGAAGCACAAGAACAAAATTCAAAACTTAGAGTGCACATGTCCAGGTAGATCTGATCTTCTTCTTACCTGCTATCACAAAGGAGGATCCTACAAAATTGGGCTAAACATGCTACATACCTTGGGTCTGGAGGAATGGAAAGAAATAGCAAGGTTGAGCAAAGGAATAACAAACGTGGAGCACAGAATGGCTATCAGGAGAGAGGTTGCTTACAATGTAAATGTAGCAAATATGCTGAAACTGATAACTGATGAAGAATATAGAGCATTTTGCACTATGCACAATGTAAGAGCTGGGGCTAAATCCTTGGGGCTGGAAACAAGTAGCATGCATCCTGTTCCCAAAGAAGTTGTGTTTCAAGACAAGACATATATAGAAACTGAGAAGCATGCATGCCTCTGTTATGTTGATTGTGGGGGAGAGGAAAGTTTCCAGGCTAAAGACAGACTCAATATGGCTTCGATCTATCATTGTATTGCATTGCTCAATGAATGTGAGTCTGCTCAGTGTCTACCATTCAGAATGAAGCTGATTAGCTGGTTGTTCAATAATCTCAGAAGAATTGAAGATATTGGAACTTTGGCTGACAAAGTGGAGCTAATCAAGAAGGAGTATCAAATGCACTTTCATAAATCTGACACAGAATTGGAGAGATTGTTGGCTTGGAAGACAGAAAGGTTGAAATGGTTGAATGAAAGTAATCAGCCTATGCCATTTGAGACCTCATTGAAGAAAAAGAAAAGAACCCTCAAGAAGAAGAAGAAGTAATTGGGATGAGGTGTATTTTTGTTCACAAACAATGTTTTTAATTTGTTTTTATGTTTGTGTTTATTTTTGTGCATCTTTTGTAAAAGACTTTGATTGAAACAGATAGGGGGAGATTGTTGGGAAAAACAATGATTTAACCCAAATTAATAAATCTGTTAATTAAAGTGTTAGTCTGAGTGACTGAGTCTGAGTGACATGAGTCTGAGTGACTTGAGTCTGAGTGACTGAAGCTGACTACTCAGACTCATGAAGAGACGTAGGGCAGTATTTTAGGTATGACAGTTAGATAAAATCTTCTATCATATTAGAAGATTTTCTTAGATTCATACTTATCAAGCTCACTATTATTGTGTATAAATAGTGAGCTTGAGCTTTGTGATCAATGTACCTTTTTAAACAATATAATTGTGTGTTATATCTATTCTTTGTTATTATAATTCCGCGATAATAAACAAGAAACTGAGTAATCAATCGATTAATAATAATTAACGTCTAAATACTTATTTGTGATTGATTAGCCATTGTTTGAGATCTTAGTGAGACCTAACATATATATAGAGAGAGAGAGAGAGAGAGAGAGAGAGAGAGATGGGTTCAAATAGGAACCACTAAATATTTGAGAACCATTAGGATATATATAGAGGTGAGTTCAAATAGGAATCACTAAATATATAATGTATATATATATATATTCACTAATGTATAGTAGGATCAAATAAAAGGTTGTATACATTAGTGAATATATACAGGGACGAAGCTTCTTAGGGGCCGGATCCGCCCCCCCCCCCCCCCCCCCCCCCCCGGTTGTTCAAGATTTTCGTAAAATTTGTATTATATTCGTACAATTTTGAAAAATTCGTAAGGTTTTTGTCACACCCCGCTTAAGCGAAAACACGAAGTGTGAAGAGCTGGAATATCATTACACGGGTCATAACAAACATAACGATTTCAAGTCATTGATTAATAATAAAAGTGTTTACAAATTCAAAACAACCAAGTCATTCAGTACACGAATACATAATTTAAAGTTTCAATTAAAATTCCCAAAAGAAATGGACAAGTCTTTTCCCAATACAGATCTCAAGCAACCATCCTGACCCGTCCATGCCATGCACTTCATCCTTACACTAAATTTCCTGAAACATAAGATAAAGTGTCAACTACGAAAAGTAGTGAGTGAGTTACAGTTTAGGTTTCTCGACAAAAGTATCGGTTAAGTATATAAAAGTAAAAAGTTTCATAAACGAAGGATAGCGGATATAGTCGCTTAAAATTTATATACTTTTAAAAGTTTCGAAGCAACGGGCATAGCAATACCCTAAAGTTTGTACGTACGCAAGTGTAGCAAAACTTAATAAAATAATAGTTGCGGCATCAATCGCTAAAAGAATGTATATGCGTATAAGTAACTAATTAGAATCTTGTATCAACCTCTTGGCATTCTATAACATAAGTGTACACACTAAACCGATTATTCAACCGAGAGGCCCCTTACCCCGCACTATCTACGAGGAGTATAAATGATCATAGTAACATGTACTTAGACTGCCATCTAAGCAAGGAATGGTTCTTTCCTAAGTATCGATACCCATTATTACTAAACGGATCAAAGGCTAATAGTGTGAAGAGTTTCTAAAAAGGTGGGCACTAAAGTAATTTTGTTTCACAAATGATAGTAGGCACTTAAGAATCGCGTTATAATCTCATAAAGGGTTGGTCTCGCATACAAGTAGTCAATAACTAGTTTAGCCAATAGGGCAATAAAGTGTTTACGCATAAGAGTTTCACAAAGTTCCCAAAATAGATCAATAGTTTCCAAAAGTTCACAATAGTTGCATAAGTTCGTAATAGTTTCCAAAGGTTCACAAAAGTTGCATAAGTTCGTAAAAGTTGCAAATGTTCATAAAGTTTCCAAAATACAATTTAAATCTATGTTTCCCCCAAACAGTTATGTAAAAATACATTAAATAAAGGGGTTGTAACTCACGGGTTGCGAAGAGTAAGAATACGGAAATCGGTCGGAACAGGAGCCGGGAATCACGGAACGCCTATAATACCAAGATTGTTCAATAGTTAATATCTTATTATGTTAATTTATATAATATACTAGATAAGATTTTATTAAACTTTAAGTGTCAAGGTCCAAATTGTCCAAAATAGTCCGAGACGGTAAATGTTACGTTTTTGTCCGAAAGTCCAATTTAACGTTTATTATTGTCATGTTACAAGTGATTTTACTCGCTGAAGTGGTTTGAATCTTTCTAAGGAAATTTGGGCAGCGCCTCCGCGCCCAAATTTCATATCCAAAAATTCAATTCCACTTCCGCTCACAAATCACCTATAACACGATATCATATTTAATCTAGTCCATTTTAAGTCCAAATAGTTCATACAAGTCACAAATGTTATTAATTTAATCAAACTCAGTCCCGAAATAATAGTTACGAAAAGTCAGCGGTTCAAACAAGTTCAAAACGTCCAAATAACGAATTTTCGGGAAAAATGCAGCGCTGTGCGTCGTCCTGGGCCTTAGGAACGACGCACAGAAGTAGGGGTGTTCAAAAGACACGGACCGGACCGAACCGGTAAAAACCGGACCGGACCGAGACAAAAATAATCAAGAAACGGTGGACCGAGGACCGGACCGCTTTTTCCGTGTCATTTCCGGTTCGGTTCCTAGTCTGTTCTTCGGTTTTTCGGTTCATTTTCGGTTCATTTAGATCTCGTTTTGAAACTTAATGTTATGTCTTCCTATCATGTTAAGTTGTAATAATGTTTTTATCCGCGATCTCACGTAAACATATAGATTAACAGCTATGATTAGATATTTTTTTATTTTAACAGCAATAATTGATTAAACAAATAAAAATAAAATTTTAATTATTAAGATTATCAAACTATCTATTTTATTAAAATAAAGCAGTTACTATGATAAATTTTTTAATCAAATATTTTCAATTAAAAGATAAAGGATTTTTTAATTACCTTTGATGAGTTCCTAAAGAATGAAACTAGTATGTTTATTAAATAACTCTTTTTCACGTCAGATTCTATATACGCATATATAAAAAGTTAACTTTTCGGTTCAAACCGGTGAACCGCCGGTTTAACCATGGGCCGGACCGGATTTATTTTTTGAGTATTTTTGAGAACCGAGAACCAGACCATCATAGCCGGTCCAGTTCGGTTCCGGTCCAAATGCGGGCCGTTTTTCCGGTTCTAGCCGGTTCTCGGGTTTTTTGGTCACCCCTACACAGAAGGCAAAAATGCCCGATGCGTCGTCCTGGTTCCTTTGGACGACGCACAGGTTGTGTTTTTCGGATTTTTCGAGCGAAACGTTTATTTTAGCCACAGATTTCGACATGCAATGGGTCTAAACTTAATAAAACTTCATTTTTACAGTTTTTAAAGTGTTTTTAACCATAAATTTATAGATCCAAAGGTTATTTCGGTTAAAAATCGTTTTTGTCCGTAAAAAGTCATAAATCTTTGTAAAAACTTATTTTAAAGCTTTAGATCTCACATGCAAGTTATAAAAACAGTAATTAATGATAAAAGAGTGATTTCTACCGGAGGGAAATGGATGGATTGAGTTTTTGACGGATTTAGAGCTCCAAAATCGGTAAAAATGCTTGAAACCGAAAATAGCTAGCTTCCCCTTGCTTCCCTTGATGTTTCAAACGATTTGGATGGATGAAAAGTGAGTTTTGATGGTTATATTCTTCTGGATTTAGTGAAGTTTTAGAGAGAGTTTGAGAGGAAACTTGGTGTGTGTGTGTTTTTGTTTTTGTAAAATGATTAAAATGAAAAGAAAAGTAAAGAAAATAGTAATGGTAGGAGTTGTGACTGCCAAAAATACAGTTATGATGCCCTAGAAACGAGATTGATTGGGTTAAAAGTTGGTGGAATCGTGACATGCAAAAATTCAAATAAATTGCGAATCTGGTCCTGCCAGGACGGCGCACAAAGCCTTTGTGCGGCGTCCTGGACCATTTTTGTAAACATTTTTGAGTTTTTGCTGTTTTTGTATTATTGTTTCGTTGGACCTTTTCGTTAACTAAAGTTCTTTGATATGATACGTTATGAACTTAGGATAGTTCATTAGGTGTTTTCTTGGTATTAGGACTTATATAAATTGATTCCGGGTGTGATTCCGACACTGGCGTTTCCGGTTAATGAACAGTTAAAGACAACGACAGACAATAAGAGAGACATAGAGTATAAAATGCACCTGAAATTGGACGGTTGTCACAGTTTTTATATGTAATATTTTGAATCGAATGATTTTCGCCCCTCCCATAAACAAACATAACAAACATAGACCATAAATAAATGCCTTGAATTAAGATATATTGACCATATTTCTATTCACCGAACCAGTTTGTTTGGGATATAAGTTTTCATAATGACTATAACAATGTTCCAAGAAATAAATCAAAATACGTAATAGTGAATTAAATCTACCCTAAAAAAAATCAGTTTTGTTGCAGCAACTTTCTTTCCTTTCGCAGCAAAACTATTTCTTCACTAAGATCGAAATAAGAATCAGATTAGCAAAACACCTCAACAAGCGTTACAGAACATCCAAACGCCTTTTAATTTAAACAAATGTTGGCCAAACTTTCAAGACTGAATAAGAAATATAATCCGTGAAATAAAAAGATTGTCTATCATACTATTATTGCATCATGTTTAAACACACTGCAAGACAAATGCCCCATAAACCGGGTTACATTGCCCAGCCAAAAACAAAATTAGCATGGAAACACTGATGATAGTTACATCAGAAATATAAAAGGCGCATGATATCTACAACAAAGAGGAATTACTTCCAGTCAAGCATGTCCAACAGCCAGAGCACCTCATCCTCAGAGTCAGCAGCATCACAAAAGTCCATTTCGATCCCGAATACATCAATAACACTTTCATTGTCATGGTCCATAAAGAGCAAAGAGATCCAAGCTCGGATTCCAGACACAAAAGGGTATCCAGGGGAAAAGGCGAGGTAATCAAATGCAAGTGCTCTGTATGATGACCGATCTATGTAGTCAAACATTGACTTATTGACCAAGCAAGCAACTTTATTCGAATCCTTTCGAACTACAAGGACAGAAACACTAACTGTTTGAGTAAATGGAACTGCAAAACGTGGCTCGACTGGTAATGTCAATTTATAATCTGGACCTTCCAAATGATGTTTCAAAACACTACAGATGTTAGAAGGTGGGGTCCAGTTTCCCTTTCGGAGGACAGGTCCCGCAACAATTTGTGAAAAGAGTAACTCACTGTCTGCCCAGATGTCAATGTAGAAGTCGAGTTCGTTTAAGGAGATTCTTGGAGGAAGGATAGTCTTGCGGTTTTGACGTTTGTAAAAAGTTTTAAATAGTTTGTGGTAAGTTATAGGGGGGGAGGGGTTTTTACATGTCGATGGCCATCTTTTGGCACATAAACATTTCCATAAGTAATCGTCTTGAGCTATTTGTTGCCATTGCTTACATACTGACATACAAGCAGCTAAATCAGTGCCTTCAAGTAGCGGAAATACAGCTTTTAATATCTCATCAGATGACATCAGTAACTGCTTCGAGCATTTGATAACTCGCGAACTCGACTGTGGTTGGTGTACCCTTCAAAAATATCAACCATTCAATTTCAAGCAAACAAATTTATCTCAATGCTGGAAATATAATGCACAAAAAATACAATGCAAGCCAAAAGCAAGCATAAATAAGGAACCCCTTTGAGATTTCATAACATTTTAGCTAGAAATGAAACGGACTTGAAAGAAATTAAATAAGTATATTTTTACCCTATTTAACGTTCATATAAGAAACCGGCTTATGGGTGACCTGTATACTTCACTGAAAATCTTAGATAAACAACATTTTAGTCTAAAATGTAGGCATGGCTTATGTTATTCTCGCAGTCTGTAATATCAACTGTCGAAAGGTGCATTAAATAGGAACACTATTTAATAGCATCACGTTCATCGACAACATCAACCAGCTGAATAAAATTGTAATGAAATCAAGTGAAAAATGACTCATTTGGCTCCAACTAGCTTGTTTTTTATTAATGCTATTTTTGTTCTAGAAAAAAGAATTATTTTCTTTTGTATCACGGCATAGACGGACAGCAGCGGATATCAAACATTTACTCTAAACAGAGAACAAAAACACCAATCATTTTTTTTTATTGGTTGAAATAAACAAAACTCAAAATCAATATTTTACAAACAAAAACTATGGTATTACTATTGCATACATATGTATAACAGTATAAAATGATGAAACACACCACAGAATTCCAACGGATTGATTCATTCAATTAATAAACTTATAATAATAACATTTATAAAAAGAAAAAGATATAAAATCATGAATGAAACTATATAATAATGGGAAAATCGACGAGAGAATTAAAAAAAAAGGGGATGATTTTACCTTTGATTTGTAAAAGTCGAAACCCTAGAAAATGACGATGATGAAGAAGCCAAACAGTCTCGGTTATTTTGTTTCTGCGGCTGATGTATTTTATGAGCTTATTTAAATATTAAAAAGTTTTAAGCTTCTTTTTTTTTTTTAATCTTATCAAATTAAGTTTAATCTTATGAGTCGAGAAAAGTGTGATTACGAACCTTTCAAAATATCATTTGAAAACCATGGCCATTAATTTCATCACTTTGCAAACGGACAAGCGTGAGACATCAATGGCCCCATTTAGTCGATTGTTTTGCTAGTTGTATAAAAGTCTATTTGTCGACGAGTTAAAGTGAATGGCATGGGTTCACTAATAATAAAAACCTATTTTTGTGTATGTGTTTATGATGTTTAAAATAAATAATTTGTTTAATTTTTCTCATTTGTATTACATACTTTCTTTTATCATTTTATATTATTATTTGTCTTTATCATATTTGATTCGTAATATAAGTTTAGTCATGAACAATTTATATGGACTATATTGTTGATGTAGGCATGAAAAAGTGATTTCAAACCTTAGGATATGAAATATGTTTTAAAGTATACGGTTTGATAGTAGTTTAGATGTCTTGTTTCAAATTCGTCTAAAAGTGGTAAATTGTTTATTCTTTTGTCGGTTTTATGTTTCGGATATCCCTTTCTGAAAACTTGGATACCCCAACGAAAATGAACGACCAAACATTCAAAGAAATATCTATATAGGCTGGATATAGTTATGTAAATCATATTTAATTGCTTATTTGATAAAGTTTGAAGAAAACTTGAAGATGAGATATAGTTTGAGAAAGATAAAGACATGAAAAAGGAGAGAGATAATTAATATTAATACTAAAATAAACAAATTATATCTTTTTAATATACTTGATAGATAGATCATGTGAGTGGTAAAAATTTGTAAGAGTACGGAGAGTGATAATCATGGTTGTAGATGGTTGTGGATGTCATGTCAGCAAAAATATCTCACAATAAAGGCTGTTAAATTTTTGTGGAATGATAACCAAATTGTGGGTGCTTCTGGGTGTCACAACTTTTTTTTCTTTTTAAATGTATAAAAATTAATAAACATTATATTAAAACTTGAAGATGAGATATAGTTTGGAAAAGATGAAGACATGAAAGATGAGAGAGATAATTAATATTAATACTAAAATAAACTAATTATATCTTTTTAATATACTTGATAGATAGATCACGTGAGTGGTAAAAATTTGTAAAAGTACGGAGAGTGATGATCATGATACTAGATGGTTGTGGGTGTAATGTCAACAAAAACATCCCACAATAATGGTATTGGAATTTTTGTGGAATGATAACCAAATTGTCGGTGCTTGTGGGTCTCACAAACTTTTTTTTTTCTTTTTTAAATTTATAAAAATTAATAAACATTATATTAAATAAAACTTAGGGAAAAATGCCAAAAAGGTAATATAAAATACAAATTTTGACAATTGGGGGTACGTAAAAACATTTAGAACAAAAAAGGATTATAAAATCTAATTTGTTTAAAAAAGGATTATAAAATCTAATTTGTTTTAAAAAGGGATTATAAAATCTCATTTGTTTTTAAAAGAGGATTTTCTAAAAATTTTAAATCGTTAAAGAATGAAGTTTCAAGCCTAAATTTTAAGATATGATTAAAACTCTTTTTGAAGATGTGATTTTCTCTAATTCTTCGCGACTTTTAGAAAAAAACAAGACACGTTATTTAATGTTTTACATGTTGAAAACAAGTTAAAAACTTAACTTTCGCAAATAATCCATTATTATGTCAAATTCGATTTTATAATCCTTTTTTGTTCCAAAAATTTTTACACACCCTCAAATGTCAAAATGTGTATTTTATATTACCTTTTTGGCATTTTGCCCTAAAAATTAATACATATATTTAAAGTAAAAACTAATACATATAATTAAAATAAAAACTAATGCATATAGTTAAAATAAAAAATAATACAAATAATTAAAAACTAAAATAATACATATTATTAAATCATCCCATATTTCTCCCGAATCCGTACTTTTTCGTGTTCGATCCAATCCGCTTCTTTTTCCGTCATCTCCACTGTGCTCGTTTGAAAAAACGTCATATCGTCTCTCCTTGCACTTGCATAAGACGCATGTTCTTGGAGGAGAGCCGTTTTTTCTTGGACTACAATCGATTTTTTTTTGTTTTAGCGACTTGTTTTCTGGTTATGGTTAGTTTTTTTAATTGTTCAAGCAAAGTTCCACAAACCACCATGAA